>PVKU01000853.1:0-383767 GCA_004027475.1 Anoura caudifer
GAGCCACAGGGAACCACACAGCTCGGGGTCATCCTAGGACAGACCGAGTGGGAGCCAGCAAATGGCCTTTTGAACTTGGTGGCTGGATATCACCCTGCTCATCCTCCTGCCCTGATGGACAGCCCTGTGGGCAAGGGAGGGGCGCGCGGGCACAGGATGGACAGGCTGCTGTAGCACATCCTGAGACTTCAGGGCATCCAGGGTGAGTGCTCTCCCTGACCCTGAGCACCCACACCCTTCACCTTGTTCCCTGTGCCAAGCTGGCCGGTTCCCACAGGGCAGCACCGGGATAGAGCAAAGCAAACTTGGTCTCTGTGACATGATGTCTCCAAGGCCCCATGGGACTGGAAGGGCCAGAGGCTGAGTCTGCTGGAGGCCTGTCCTGTTGCGTGGCCCCCACAGGGAGCGCAGCGTCTCTGCTGGCACCTTTGCTACAGAGAATAAAGGCCCCCCAAACATGGACCCTGCTTCACCCAGGGCCAACTGGGTGCAGAGGGACCTGTGGGAGCAGAGAGCAGGTGTGGGTGTGAGGATGTCGCCACTCTGTTCTTTTGCTGTGTGTTCCTCCTGGTGGCCAGTATCTCAGACCCTGTGTCCTCACTGTGCTTCCTCCATTACTTCAGGCTGCTGATAAAGGGAGCAGGAAACGGTATGAGCCCTCAGACAAGGACAGGCAAAGCCCTCCTCCAGCCAAGCGGGCCATTGTATCCCCAGACCGAGGTGAGCAGGGGCCCAACTGGTGGAGGGACCAGGACCTTGTCAATTTTTTAAGAAATCGAGGACCCTTGCCCTGGCCAGTGTGGCTCACTTGGTTGGAGTGTCATCCTATAAACTGAAAAGTTGCCGGTTCGGTCCCCAGTAGGTCCCCAGTGGGGGTGTATACAAGAGGTCCCCGATCAATTCACCTGTGAGAAGCAACCGATAGATGTTTCTCCCTGTCTCCCTTCTTTCTCTAAAATTAATGAGCATGTCCTTGGGTGAGGGTTAAAAAAAAATTTACAAAACAGGGAGGGGGAATACACACTCTCTTTCTTTCTTTCTTTCTTTCTTTCTTTCTTTCTTTCTTTCTTTAATTTATTGAGAAAGGACCCCAAGCAACTTCTGATCTTTATTTGCAGTATTAGAAGTCAAAACTAAAAAAAATTCTTAATATTTTTAAATAACTGATAAGCAACTATATTTTAGCACAAATAACATTTTTTTATGAAAAATATTTATTGAAACAAAAGTTAGTACGAATGGCATTGGGGTTTTTCTGTTTGTTTTTTCAGTTTATTTATTGATTTTTAGAGACAGAGAAACATTGATTTCTTGTTCCACTTATTTGTTCATTCATTGGTTGATTCTGCTCTGTGCCCTGACCAGGGATCGGACCTGCAGCCTTGGAGTATCGGGGTGATGGTCTAACCAACTGAGCTGCCCCATCAGGGCAGCGTAGGGTTTGGTTTGGTTGGGTTGGGTTTGTCACAGATTTCTAATATCTGACTGACAGGCAACAGCTGGGGCTCTAGGAAACTCCACCCTACTGTGAGAACATGAGAGAGCAAAGGGTGGGCAGGGTCTCGGTGTTATTGTGAGAACAGTCTGACTGCTCAGTGGTCTGTTAGACACCAGCTCCAGAAACCTGGAACCAGTTTGGAGCTCAGCTCTAGGGATTTCCTGGGGCCTCACTGAGTTAATGAGGAAGCTGTGCTGAGCTGTCAAGATAGAACGGGGTCACTAGCATCCGGTAAAGCTGCACCAGTCCTCTTTGCTGCCAGCCCCATGTATAACTGGAACCCTGGTCTTACGTTGTCCCAGGTTCTCGGGACCGGAAGTCAGGTGGAAGACTTGGCTCCCCAAAGCCAGAGCGGCAGAGAGGCCAGAATTCCAAAGCTCCCGTGGCCCCGCCAGACAGGTGAGTGCCCCACCTGTGCCACAGCCACACCACGTGGGCTCCTTTGCCTCGGGGAGGGCCGGCAGACCCAGAGGCAGCTGGGGCGTGTCTTAGATCTGGTGGCAAGAGGGCAGCCCCACACGTCTCACTCTACGCCACCAGTGGGCCCCAGAATAAGAATGGCCTGAGGCACTCAGCTCACAGCGGGAGGTAGGGAGATGGGAGTTGGGGGCTTGTGGATGGGAAGATGGTCTCACCTCTTTTGTACCTTCCATTTGAGGCACAGGAAGTAGGAGAATAATTTCCTTTCCCAGGAAGTTGGCTCTGAGTCCCTGTGCAGCTGCACCATGCTTGGGGTCAAGGTTTGGGTGAGGGAGGATATGGGGAGGGCAAGCACAAGACTCAGAGCTGTGCAACCCCCAACACACACCCGGGCACCCACAACCTCAGGGGTCCTCCTAAGTCTGTAGTGTGGGTTTTATGTAACCACAGAAGGAGATTGTATACAAGGACCAGAAGCAGGAGGGACAGGTTAGCAGGGTGCTGGGCTGGGGCCTGGGCACTCATCTTCCATGGGGTGGGGGCCTCCATTCACTGGGGAAAGGGTACCTTCTGCCTGGCAGGTACAGCTTATGGGGTTCAGGGCCCTAGACTGGGCCTCGTGTCCCCCCACCGGGCAGGAGCTCATGGCAGAGAAGGAGAGGCACTCAGACCCCTCTAATGTCCTCCCCACCCCTGCAGGAAGCGCCAGTTGTCACCCCAGTCCAAGAGCTCCAGCAAGGTCACAAGTGTGCCTGGTAAAGCCTCAGATGCCAGCACCACCACCTCCACCGGCACGAAATCAGGGAAGGCCAGCACACTGTCGAGGCGGGAGGAGCTCCTAAAACAGCTCAAAGCCGTGGAGGACGCCATTGCTCGCAAGCGGGCCAAGATTCCTGGGAAAGTGTAATGGGCCCTGCGGGCTCAGCTCCCCTACCAGAGGCAAAGACTCACGTGTTTTTATAAATAGGGTAAGCGCAGCCATTTTGGATTTTGCAGTCAATGTCTTATTTTGGCTGTGATTCTTTTTAAATATTAAAAAAGAAAAAAAGTTTCTCAGCTGGAAAAGAAGCCACACACACATAATGAAGATGATGCTGAAACCCAGCCTTCCCCTGACCACACTGACCGGCCCCTTCCCAACGCAGAGACAGGCAGGCAGGCAGGCAGAGAGCACTGAGCGAGGACAGGCAGAGTTTTATGTAAATTTTAAGTCCCAGGTGTCCAAATCAGCCGGCCCATACATCTTTCCTCCCCATCTTCTTTTCCTCCCTCTGCTAGTGAGGCCAGTTCTCGCCCTGCTGTCTGTCGTGCCCTCACCATGCAGCTCTCCTACTGTCGACGGGAACACCGAGTGCTTCTGAGCAGCCTCTTCCCCATCCCTGCCCATCCCCAGGATCAAAATATATATATATTCTTCACTAAAGTCTGACTGGGAAATATTTCCTGTCTTTTATTTTAAGCATCAATTTGTTTTAGTTGATTTGAAAATGAACAAAATATAGAAAAGACCAAAAAAAGGCCAAGGGTATTGTTGGGCGTCTGTCTAATGTGGAGGGTCTTTTTTTGAGGGGTCTCCTAAAATAAAATATTTTGATAAGCAGCTGCCTTAACTCTGGTGGTGGTGTTTCATGTGGCTGGGCCCTCCTGCTGTGCCATGGCCCCTGGCTGATGGAGGCTGGGGACACAGAGTCTCCCCTGAGACCCTTGTGTGATTCCCTGGGAGCTTTCAGCCCAGAACAGTAATTGCTCAGTCACCATTAGCACAGGTACTCGGCCCTCTGACTCCCACCCCCGTGGAGCACTGTGCCTCGGTTTCCTGGTGATGAACGTGGACCTGGCCCTAGCAGGGCTTCCTGAATGCCATCCGGCCCCCCCACACACAGCTGTACACGTATCAAAGCTCGAGAAGTCCTGGGCCCAGGACCACACTGTCCATCCACTGCAGAGCAGAAATGTCAGCCATTCTCAGAGCAGCAGCCCTCATGGTGCCCACCGCAACCTGGAGAGCCCCAGCGGGGCCTTTCCCACTGTGGGGCAAACCCCGGCGCTCACTTGGGGTCCTGTCCTGGTCAGGTTAAACTCATAGAGTGGTGCCATGGACCTCAGCGTGCCCTGCCACCCTCAGGTTACCATAAAGCAAGTACTATAAGGACTTGGGAACAAAACACCCCCAAAGCCCACACTGCTGCCCCCAGTTCCAATCCTGCAGGAGGGCCCTGTGGAGCCAGTGCCAGGAGGCAGCGGCCTGGGGTCCTCATCCACTTACACGACCTACTGAGCTGACAGCAGCTTACAGGGTGCATTTCACAGCACTGTGCCCCACCGCTGGGTGGCGATTCAGCTGGATGGGAAAGCTTGCAGGGCTGCGGACTGGCTGCGCAGCCAGGCCTCCTGAGTGCACTGTTTTCCATCCTGTGTCCACGTCCTCTTACAGCACAGGCCACAAAACTCTCCTTACATCGCAGCAGCCTCAGTGGAGTGTCTTCCAGAATTTTTAAAGTCTTATCTGGTGTGCCATCAGGTCAAAGCCAGGTGCAGAGGGAACTCCCATTTTCTGAATGAGTGACTTTCAAGGACATGGAGCCAGAATCCAGAACACCTTGAGTGCTAGTCTGTCCCTGTGTGTTCCATGTCCATAAACCACTGGGCCCTGTAATCCAGCTGGGCAGTGACTGCCCTTCTAAAGCCAGGAGACCACAGGTGAGCCCACTACACAGGTCTCTGCACTCACTCCTCCCTCCTGTAGCCTTTTCCAGTCCCAAGAGAATGACCTGACCCTGGCCTCTCACACTTGGGCTGGAGCCACAGACCTAGGTCCCCTTGACCCAAGCTAGGTTTAGACTAGCAGGTTTCCATTTGCTGTTTGAGGCTGTGGCTCACCTGGGCTAGGCTGCGGCCAGTGCCTGCCCCAGGAGGGGTGAGAGCCACACCCTGAGCCAGCTCTCCCTCCCAAGGTCTAGTGGAGAGAACATTCCAGGCCAGGCATCTGAGAAAAGGGAGACCTGTTGACTGAGATCCAGACAGGTGGTTAACATGCAAATGGGATAATTAGAAGTTTCTCAAGTACCATCTCTGCCCACCATACTGCTCCTCCAGTGCCCAGGCCACTGTGGGGTCCCCTGCCCTCCAGTCCTCGCTCCACAGCTATGCTAACCCCTCCCCCACCTGCTGGCCTTTTCTCACACCATAGGGCCTTTGCACTTGCTGTTCTCTGATCCTGGAACTCTGACCTGGCTGACTCCTCCCACTTCCTCTCAGCTCTGGCAAGCTGGCCCCCTCCCCTCAGTCCCTCCATTGTCTGCTGCCACAGTGCTGTCTTCAGGCTGTCACCTTGTGTTTCCTCCAGTGGAGCCCCTGGAAGCGCTTGGCTCCAAGCTCTAACACTGGCCTGTCTCAAAGGAAGGGACTGGATCTTGATTTCCATCTCTCAGCCCCGGAGTCAGGCCCCTGCTGTTCCCCTCAAAGCTTGGGCCTCCACCTGCCCCTTTTGCCCCCAGATTTGACTTCCCTCCCCTGCTTACTGCCAACCCTCCAGCTCCTTGGCAGTTCCCCTGCCAGCCTGTAACCCACCCCCCCACAACCCCCCAGAGCAGAAGTCATTCTCATCCTCACTCGGCAGGAGAGGCTCAGTAGCTCTGGCTGAGGAAAGCCAGACCCTGGCCTTGGCCCTGGGTGAACAACCAGGGACACCCCCACCCTAGAAAGGGTGTACAGGGCCATGGACAAGGATGCAGTAAAAAGTCATTCCTGACCATGCAAAGTTCTGTGGGAACAAGAAGACTGGGCTGTATGATAAACTGACCACAGGCAGGGCTGCCTGGGGCCCAGTGGTCAGGAAGGTAACACCCTCCAGGGAAAGGGGAGACAGTATTGTCATCCACCCTTCACAGATGAGGGGCATGAGCCCTGTTGCTAGGTCCCCCTCTAACATAGGTGAAAACTTTAAGCCTGGAACCCCCAAGAGCCTGGAGCAAACCCTTCCTGCAGGCCACCTCCCAGGCCCACTTGGCTGCTTCTATCCAGCCAGGGCTGTAAAGGCTCTGAGCCACAGGCTGGGCCACACACGAAGCACCTGGTGTGTCTGTCCCTGTGTCTCCTGAGTTTTGCCTTTCTGCCTTGGCCTGTGCCTTTCTCTCCACTGCCTTCCCTCTGGCAGCCTCTGTTCCCGGATTTGTCTGTCTGTAACACTTTGCACTTGTCTCCTCTGTCTATCCCCTCTTGCTTTGAAGTGCCCTCACACATTCTTCTTCCTACATCTCTGTCCCCTTGGTTGTGTGTCTCTGAGAGTTGGGGATGTGGTAATCAGGGGTGTGGTCCTGTGGGCATGGTTTGTGGGGGGTTCTTCCCAGACACTGCCTCCAGGATGCCCTCAGACCTTCCAGTGGCGGTGCCTTTCCAGTCTTGCCCAACCTGGGACTTTCGTGCTTGCTTCAGCAGCCCAGGAATGAGGCTCCGCCCCTGCCTGCCCTGTGCCCTTCCAGCCCCCCCACACACACTCCCAGTCCTTGTATTGGTCTCCTGCGTGAGGGCACGGGGCCCATGGTGAGGAGGGATAGGTGTGAAGTCAGGGTCCCAGTTTCCTCGACAGCACAGCGTGTGCCTGGTCAGCTATTCAGAGCAGACACAGGAACACAGAAGATGCAGACACCCCATGGGGGTTGGCCTGGGCAGGCGTTGGCCCTCCTCAACACCCGCCCCCTGCCCCCGCAACTGCCCCCCACACACACACCCCTGCTGGACCCGAGCATCCAGAGCCTTCCTGCAGGCTGGGAAACCCCAGGAACCTCCGTGCAAGCAAGTTTTACAGCCTTTCATTTCCTGACTGAACAACTTTGTGAGTGCAGCTGGACTTTTCAGACCAAAGAAAGCAATGCTGCTGCCCACTGGTGTTCCTAGGTTCCTGGCCTTCCTGCCTTGCCAGCGTGAACTGCCTAGTGGCCTAGCATGGGGGAAATCGTCACCCTGTTTTTTCCTACAAGGTCATCCAGGCTTATCTCCCCTTTGTTCTGCAGTGTTAATGGAGCATCTAGGTGCTAGGACACAGTGTGCTGGGGACATGGTCCCTGCCATCAAGGGGCTCACACTACACTTCTGAGAACAACAGGAGGGGCTGGAATTTTTCTCTCTTTTTAAAAAAAATAAGATTTTATTTTTAGAGAGAGGGGAAGGGAGGGAGAAAGAGAGGGAGAAACATCAATGTGTGGTTGCCCCTCAAGTGCCCCCTACTGGGTCCCTGGCCCGCAACCCAGGCATGGGCCCTGACTGGGAATGGAACTGGTAAACTTTCAGTTCTCAAGTCAGCGCTCAATCCACTGAGCCACACCAGCCAGAGCTGGAATTTTTCTGAGACCTCCAGGGGCCCCAGCAGGCAGGCAGGTCCCAGTTCTCTCAGCCTGACCTAACACACAATATCAGCATCCAGTACTTAAGGGTATACTGGACTCAATTGTGTCCCCCCTTAAAAATATGTTGAATTCCTAGCCCCCAGTACCTGCAAGGAATGTGTCCTTATTGAGAAAAGGGCTTTTGCAGATATCATTAAGGTATGGATCTTGAAATGAGATCGTCCTGGATGAGGGTGAGTGTTCTCATAAATGACACAGACATGCAGGGAGGCCATTTGAACATGAAGGCAAAGGTTAGAGTGATGGGTCTCCAAGCTGAGGACTCTGAGGGTCACAGCAGCCACACACAGGTGGAAGAGGATCCTGCCGACACTTTGTTTTTGGACTTCTGGCCTCTAGAACTGTGAGAGAATAATTTTCTCTTGCTATAAGCCTCTTAGTTTGAGGTACTTTATTATGGCAGCCCTAGCAAACGATGCAGTGGGTGAGATCCCCATTGCAGGAAGCATGCAAGCAGAGGGTAAATGGGTAGGGGCATTGCAGGGGAAGGGCAGTCCTGGGGACTCATTGCATCCATCCATCCATCCATCCATCCAGCCATCCATCCATCCATCCATAATTCAAAATAAGCAGAGAAAACAATCATGACACAGCACCTGTTGCTGGGGCACTTCTATCTACCCATGCAGGGTAGGACCTCCTCTAATCCTCATCTGCTCCTTGGAGGGCAGCTTAACCCTGCAGATACTAAGGCCCAGAGAGGGCAAGTCCTTGCCCAGAGTCACATGCTGCTGTGTGGGGTTGTGTCCTGCTGCCTTCTCCAGCCCCACCCCTCTCAGGGGGTCTTCATGTCCACCAGATTTGTGGCTTTAAACAGAGAATGGTGCCGTAACAGTATATACATTCCGGCCCCTACCATCAGGCAAAGAAAGACTGGAGGGCAGATTGGCACACTTCCTCCACCCTCCAGACTCTGATTTGAGAGGACCAGGACAGGCAGGGCCCTCAGCATTGGAAGGTGCCTAGGTGCCTGCCCAGGGACCCCCAGGCAGGCCCTCCCCCGGATGGCCTTCAAACCCCATTCAAAACTCCAAGATCTGGCTCCAAACTCTCTCCTTTTCAGGATAACAAAGGCACCCCCCAGCACCTCTCTTCCCAGCCAGCAGCATGAGTGGGTGGGATGCAAATGGGCTCCTGGGGGCTCCTTAAATAAAGCTTCCTAGGGTGCCCTGCTCTTTGACGTTTCCAAGGCATTTTCACCCCCTGCATCTCAGACATGTTAACTTGAATTTTTTTTCAAAAAAACCCACAGAAGCCCAAACACAGGGTGGGGCAAAAGTAGGTTTACAGTTGTTAGTATGGAAAATAATACAATAAGTAATAAGTAATAAAACAAAAAGAAACTGTGTTTTGAATACTCACTACTCTAAATCGACTTTTGCCCCACCCTGACAAAGCCTGGAGATGCTTCCTAGCCCCAGCTCCCCAAGTCTCCCCGGGACTCCCCCCACCACGCAGTTTGAGGCAGACACTGCTGTTCACCTGACCTTGATCATAGGTAAAAAATGAAACCAACTTCATGTCCGCTGATGGGACAGGAGCACTATGCTGCAGCATGTGATGCATGAGCTCCACCCCAGGTAGCAGGTCACCAGGTCCAGACAGTGAAAACATACAGGTGTAATCAGAGAGGCAAGCTAAAAGAATCCTCAGCAGCCCTGGCTGGTGTGGCTCACTGGATTGAGTGCCAACGTGTGGACGAACCAAAGGGTTGCTGATTGATTCCTAGTTTGGGCGCTGCCTGGGCTCTTACCCAGATCCCCAGTAGGGGGCGTGCAAGGGGCAATTGATGTTTCCCAATCTTTCCCTCTCCCTTTGCCTCTCTAAAGATAAATAAATAAAATATTAAACAACAAAAAAAAGAATACTCAGGAAAAACCCTTTTACAAGAGCTTCCAGAATGTTACATAGGCAGGATCTGTTTGCAGCTCCATCTACAGGTGCATAACCTGGGGTGGGGTCCATCTGGGTGGGAGAAGGAGGAAAACAATAGGGTGACAATTAGTGTGGCAGTGAGAAGAGGTCTAGAGCAAGGGGCAAGGGGTGGGCTTCATCTGCTCTGGGTTGGGGAGGAGGGGACAGTCCATGGGGACTGGAAGGGAGGGGAGGAGGAAGCAGTAGCTGGGCACTTCCCAAGGAGGAAGCGATGCTGGATTTTCCCCAGGTGTGGCCAGAGGTATAAAGGGCTCTGACAGCCAGCTGGCCAGGTCTGCCACCTGGTGCACCCCAGAACCACAGCCAAGTATACCTGGGACTGCCGCCAGGCACACACCAGCCACTCTGAGCCCAGCTGCTGCCACTGAAATGGTGAGCCGCCTCTCCCCATGCCCCCACCTAGACAGTGCCATCTGGCCCAGAAGGATTGGCAGTTCCCTGAGACCTGAGCTAATGATATCGGGATGGGGTCCAGGAAGTCCCCCCAAATCTTGGGGCAGGAGGGAACCAGGACTCAGGAACTCTGGTTCACTGGGTAGCTTGGGCTGACAGGGCTAGCCCCTCTGGGTCTCAGTTTCCCCAACTGTAAGAGCAGGCTATTTCCCATCTTTACACAGGGAACAGGGCAAGCTGGGGTGGCAGCAAGGTGCCCCCTTCACCGGGCATACCCTGACCACCCACTGCCTGTTCCACCAGCTCCTTCCTGGCCTTTTGCTTCTGCTCTGGCTGTCTGCCAGCCTGGCTCTCCATAGCCCCCCACTCTGGGGAGGCCCACATATCCACTCCCATGGGACCGCACGCTGCTACTCAGCCGAGGAGCTGCCCCTGGGCCAGGCCCCGGCATACCTGCTGGCTCGAGCTGCCAAGTGGGAGCAGACTTTGCCAGTAGCCCTGGTGTCCAGCCTGGAGGCAGTGGGCCACAGGAAGCAGCACGAGGGGCCCCCAACTGGAACCCAGTGCCCAGTGCTGCAGCCTGAAGAGGTATTGGAAGCCGACATCCACCAGCGCTCCATCTCTCCCTGGAGATACCGGTGAGGGCTGTGGGGCTCCCTGGGCACTGGGATCCTCCTGTGTGGCACTGAGCTGCTCCCTCCCTTCTCTGGGCACTGGATTCCTGAAGAGCTCTCTGAGCCTCAGTGTTTTCACTAGTTAAATGGGATAGCCATCTGACCTCTGTCCAGCCAGGCCCCTGTCCTGGGGGTGGGGGTGGGGACCCATCAAGTGAGCTCCTCCTTGCCACTATTGTCTTGAGATCTCAGCCCAGACCTTGGGTACCAGGGTCTCCCAGGAAAATTCTGGGACCCCCACTTGAACCTCTGCGGGCGACGGGCTAGGCCAAAAGGGAGGCAGGGCGGCTCATGGAAGCCACTTACCCTAGCTTCTGTGCTCTGAGAGGGCACTGGAGTCATGGGAAATCATCACTTACTGAGCACTGACTGAATGCCTGCCCTCTGGGCTCCCTGCAGCCTGATGCCTCAGCTCTCAGGCCAGGAGTGCCCCAGAGCACATGGGGCAACCACGGGGTGCAGACAGGGAAGGAGGAACACACCTGCTGAGGCTCTCCACAGTGCCTCACCACTCTTCTCCTGCAGTGTGGACACAGATGAGAACCGCTACCCACAGAAGCTGGCCTTCGCCGAGTGCCTGTGCAGGGGCTGCATCAGCACCAGGACCGGCCGCGAGACAGCAGCACTCAACTCTGTCCCGCTGCACCAGAGCCTGCTGGTGCTGCGCAGACAGCCCTGCTCCCAGGACGCAACAGGACTGCCCATGCCCGGGGCCTTTGAATTCCACGTTGAGTCTATCCAAGTGCCCATCGGCTGCACCTGCGTCCTGCCCAGGGTGGTACTGTGACCGCTTACCTCAGCTGTCCCCACTGCTGTGCTGTGGGCAGGGATGGCCTCCCAGACTGGACAGTGGGGCTCTCTCTGCAGAGAGGGCCCCTCCTATTTATGTGTATTTATTGGTTATTTATATGCCCTGGGTGACCCTGCTTCCCCTACCCAGGGTCCCCGGGCAGGTACCAGGACTCCAGGACTCCAGGCCTCTAGTCTGAGGAAGAACAGTGGAGACTGGGCACTCAGTGGAAGGGCCAGGTGATCCTGCCCTAGTCAGCCCCCTCTCGGCGCTCAGTTACCCTTTCACACAAACAGTGGGCTAGAAGGAACCTTATTATTCTCTAGAACTTTTTAAAACAAAAACAGGAAAGGTGTTCTGATGGCCCCACTTGGCGGTCCCACAGGGATCCCCCATGCTCCCTCTTCCCACTTCCCCTGCGTTTCTAAAACAATTACTTATTGTAAATGTAAATGTGTCATTAAATTGATAAATACCCCAAGGGCACAGCATTGGATGTCACAGATACATGGGTGAAGACACCCTCCTCACCCTCAGCCCTGCCTGGCCCTCGCTCCCAGCTGGCCCTGCAAGAGCAGCCACAGGCCCACATTCACCACCAGAAAGGCCTATGTGTGAACCCCAAGCACATCCAGGGTGGAGAATGCAGTTGAACAGAGTGGAGCACAGGTGTGCCCTGCTGGCCCCTGTGTTTTTCGCCCGATGATGCCTCCTGGCAATGGCACTGGGGCCCAGGCATGGACCGTCCCACTGCCTGGCTGTGATGAAGAGGGGCCCTCCCCTGCCCACTGGCCCAGGGTGCAGCCAGACCCACACCAACAGTGAGCACCCTCTCCGCCCTTGGGAGATACCTTTGTGGCCTCAGGGACAGGCATCTCTGAGGGTCACTCCCCGGGGGTACCAGCTCAGGGCACCTGTGCAGTCTGGGTGAGTGCCATCACCTGCAGCTGTCTCAGCCTTGCTCCCCCAGCCCAGCAGAGGCCCAGGAGCTCTGAAGTCCACCCCATGGCCCCAATGTGCCCTTGGACTTCTGTCCACCACAGGTGACCTGCTAGTCCAGGGGTAACCAAGCTGGCCAGCATCCCCAGGCCAGATGCCCCACTAGCCAACTGACGCCCGGCCTGTGCTCTCACTGCGGAAGTCCTAAATCTGCATTTTCCAGCATGGGATTGTTGGAGGCATTTCGTTAAGGGGCCCAGGAGTGCATGGCCTCAGCAGTTGTGAAAGGGACCCTGGGGCAGTTCTGGCTCAACCACGACCCCTCACACAGGCCCAGCCAAATCTGAGGGTTGACATGGCACTGTGGGGTTTGCAAGGCCCTTATCAGCACCTCCCTGCCCGACCAGCAGTTTTCACCCACTGAGTAATGCCTACTGTGTGCAAGTACCAGGAAGGGGGGAGGGGTGACCTTGGTCTTTAGCCTGGAAGGACCATGGGATCAGCACATGTTTACTGAGTGTCTATGTGCCTGGTGCTGGGAATAGAGCAGTGGACAAAACGGACAGATCTCTGCTGCTCACGTGCAGGGTGACTGACAACCACAGAACAAGTAGTGAAGTGCTCCATTAGGGCTGGTGAAGGAATTAAGGACCGTGATGCAAGGAAGACAGAGGGGCTGCAATTTCAGAGGTCACACGGCCATGGAAGTCACCTGAGCAAAGGCCTGGCTGGCCAGCTAGGGACCTGTGTTCCCGGTGGAGAGAACAGCCTATGCAAAGGCCCTGAGAAGGCAGCATGCTTGTGTCTGACGGTTGGGGTGGCCTGTTGGTTGGAGTGGAGGGAACAGCAGGTAACTGTGGGGCCAGGGTGGGTCAACCACAGTGTTGGAAATGACCTGCAGGGGACAGGGCAGAGCAGGGAGGTGACAAGTAGATTTGTGAGACAGAGCCCCGATGGGGCATGGGGTTGCATTAAGGGGAATCAGGGGCTGGCAGTTTTATTGGCCTTCTGGGAGGCTGGAGTGGACATGTCCTGGGCCAGGGCTGCCAGTGCTGAGTTGGCCCTGGAACATTACAGGGCCCCAGGTCTGAGAGCAGGATTTGCTGAGACCTGGTGGGGCAAACGAGAAGCAAGAGATTTAAGGACTTTTCCAGACTTTGAGGGAGCAGGTCGTTGGGGAGAAGAGCCCAAGGAGGCTTCCCAGGCTGGGATGTGAGCTGAAGCCAGGCGAAGCTTGGGGGCCACGGGGCTCTCCACTAGGGAGCAAAAGACAGTACCTAGAAGAGGCATGTCTGGTCCCCTCCTGGAGAGAGAGGAGAGGAGAGAGAAAGAGAGAGAGAGAGATGTTTGGTATGTGTATTTGCAGCCTCAGGACTGGAGAGGCAAGGGCAGGCCTGAGGCCGGGGGGCTGACCCAGCTGACCTGGCTGGCCTGGGTGACACCAAGGAGAAGGCTGGCTGAGCTCCCTGGGGCCTCCCCTTGCTCACCTGCACTCTTGCTGCACTCAGCTGCTTGGGTGGGACTAGGGGGCTCCACAAGGTGAGTCTGGCCAGTCCAGGAAAGCTGGTGGGGAGATACTCCCTCCTCCCAGGCCTGGGGACTTCATTTCTAGATCAGAATCTCAAATACTTGGAATTCCAGATACTTTATTTCATGGAATAGAAAAAGCGCTGTGATTTCAGGTGCCATGGAGAAAGATGACAGGCTTCTGGGAATGACAGCAGAAGAGGGCCTATGGTTCTGACAGGCAGGTAAGCGGGTGCTCTTGGAGTCTGGATGGTGCCCCCCAAAAAGCTACACAAGTCAGCAGCCACTCAGGGAGCAGTTTGAGGCACTGGTCACACGACCTCATCGGTCACTGGGACAGGGTTTTCCTGGGGGCCGCTGGGGACCCTTGTTGTTGCTGCCTCCTCTTCCTGCTCATTGGGCTTCTTGCGGGCCTCGGCTGGGGGCCGGGGTGGGGGGTTGCTGGGTGGTTGCTTGATGGTACCCCCAACCTGCGGCCTTTCCTTGGGCTTGGGCTCGATGGGAGTCCATTGCTCACCACGGATGGCCGCCTGCCCAAAACAGAGGGGCTGGGCTCTGGGGGCCTCCAGGGCCCAGCCCCAGCCTGGCCCCACCCCTGCACTCCCACACCCCTACCAGGGGATAGAGCAGAACTCAGACTGAATCCCATTAGACCTGAAGGGGCTGTAGTTCAGAGGTAAAGAGCTGGCTGGAGGCTCTGCCTGACCCCAAACTGGGATTATTCCACCATGTCAAGAGGGACCCTGCAAGCAGGAGGGGCATGGACTCCCTGTGTTTCTAAAAGAGCCCGTGGAAGCCACTTCCAGGTGCACGCTCCCAGATTCCCCCCAGGAGCAGGACAGGGAGGCCAGGCCAGCGTGGCCATCACGGTGAGTCAAGAGGCCAGCAGCATACAGGGTAGGAGAGGCCCAGGAGAATGGATAGCTGTGGAGGGCAGGGTCCCACTCAGCCTAGACCCACCCTGGCCTGGAGCCTCCCCAAGGGCACCCAGGCCTGCTGGGGATTGAAGAGTGTGCACCAGGGAACTTGCTGAAATGCAGTCACCCCCGTCCCCATCTCATGAGGAAGGACACTGGTTCCTGGCCTTGGCTCGGCCTGCAGGTGGCTGCAGGGACCAAGGTGTCAAGCATCAGCAGGGCTGACCAGATGACACCACTCACCAGCAGATAGATGCCACTTGCTATGGCCAAGCAGGCTGTCCCCAGGATGGTGGCAAGCAGGAAGCCAGCTGGTACCGACAGCCTGGGGAGGGGGTGGGGGTGGGGGGATGGGAGGCTCAGAAGAGCAGCCAGAGGGGGTCTTGCAGGGGCTCCAGGTCTTAGGCAGAGGCCATAAGATCTTAGTACAAAACAGACTGTGAGTGTGCTGTCCCCAGGACCGTGGATGGAGGGGACACCTGGCCCTGCCAAGGCTGGGCTTTTAAACTTGGGTCCCTGGAGCTGTCCTCTGCCTTGATTTGTACCCTAACTACCCTGGGACCCTTGATCCTGGCCCCACCCCCATGCTGGGGGAAGGCCCACGCAGCTGCAGAGGCAGGAGGATGTGCTGGCCTCTCTGCAGTCACCACCAGATACGTGCGTGAGGCAGCAGACTGCTCAGCTGCGCCCCATCACTAGGGTTTGGGGTGAATTGTTAGGCAGGAGGAAAAGATGGATACAGGTTTGGGGGGCCTCCGGCAAAGCCTGGTGCCTGAGTTTTGTTTGGGAAAACAGCTGGGCTGAGAGGGACCTGACTTGCCCCCAGTGCTCCTGTCCAGGCTGCCATGCCCGTGGGGAGGAGCTACCCAGGGCCCTCCTGAGCCCGACAGTGGGCGGGACTCACCCCAGGTGCAGGAAGGCCCGGAAGTAGTAATTCCTGGAGAGGGGCCCAAACAACTTCAGCACTTTCGTCATGTACTTCTGTCCGCTAGACCAAGTGAGGAGGGAGGGAAGACAGATTGGGTCCTACTCGGCAACCCCACACCCACCCTGCCCCAGAGCACTTCGGCTTCTTTTCTTTCAAGGACCTGGAGCTTCGGAGGGACAGGACCAGCTCCTGCAGGACCCCTGGCTGAGTGTCCCACCCTTGCGGATTCCACCCAGCCCCTGGGTTGAGCCGAGGGCAGGTGGGGACTGACCATCTCTCCATGGTGGAGCCCTTCCTCCTCTTCCCGCGGGGGTACTCCAGCAGGCAGACAAACACTCCTGCTGCGCTGAAGCTGCAGTTAAGGAACAGCCCAGCCCAGTCTGAGGGGCACAATGAGCCCCGCTGCTGAGAAACAGATAGAGGTAAGTGCCACCTGGAGCCACGTAGTGGGGGTACAGGCAGGTGGGATCCCACAGGTCTGGCCACTTTGCTGCTGGTCCTGCACCCTCCCTCTCCCTTGCCTGTCTTGGGTTTCAGAGGGCCTGGAACAGCCAGGCAACAGGGCAACTGATAAAAGAGGGTTCAGAGAGGATCCCCGGGGGTGTGACACCTCCCATTCCGCGCCCCCCCCCCCCACCAGGCACCAGACAAGTCACTTCCCTGCTGAGCCTTGGCATCCAAAACTGCAGCTGAGCCTACCTAGCTGAGTTTAAAGGGCCCAGGGATGTGAGCATCACTATGAAAACTGTAAAGTGCCGTGCCACTCAGTCAGTGGCATCTCCATCCCCAGGCCACTAGCATTGCCCTGGTAGTGCCACCCACCCCGCTGGGTCTACAGTGGGAGGATACATGGAGTAGGCACCAAAGTACCACAGGGTGAACTGGCCAGCAGTGGCCACGATGCCGCCTGTGATGAGGACTGCGGGCAAAAGAAAAGTGGGTTAGTAGAAGCCCTTGACCATGGGAAAGGCTTGCCTCCACCCCCTCCCTGCACTGACCACCTCCCCTTGTGGTCTCTTCCACAGCTGGGCCAACAGACCACCACAAAGCTGCCCTTGAATCCATCCACCCTTTTGCCCAGGAGGGGGACACAGGTGGCTGCAGCGCCTGCAGAGCCTGCAGATCATGCAGGATGCCTTCCCCGAGGAAGTGGCACGTGACTGGGGAAGGGGCTGAAGCTGGTGGAGCGGGGCCTGTGTCCCTGGAGCTGCGGACGGAGAGACTGCCTCGCAGCCCTGGGCAGGAGCCTGGACTCCAGCCTGGACACTCACTCTTGAGCTCTCTGACCCCGTCATTTTGAATTTTTGCATTTAAAGACCACATTGTTGACTGTGGATTTTGTATCAGCTCCATGGACAGCCTCTCCTCATTGCATGGTTCCTGTTTGTCCCTATTCCTGTGTTTCACCTCATTTCAGTTTGTCTGATGTTGGTATTCCTACAGCCTCCTTTGGTTTGGATTTGTCAGCTATTCCATCCCTTTAATTTCGGCTCTGTGTGGTCCTGCTGGATCTTTTCTCCCCAGACTTTTTTTTTATTGTGGTAAAATGTACATAAAAATTTCCATTTTAGCCGTCTTAAAGTGAACAGTTCAGTGGCATTAAGTACATTCACATTATTGTTTACCCACCCGCAGAATTTCTAGCAATTTCTTGAGGTATAATTATTACGTACAATAAAATAAAAGCATAAGCTTGGTGACTTTTCACATGTGCACGCCCCATACAACCTCCACCCAAGTGAAGAGCCCCACCTTCCCAGGAAGCTCTCTTGTGCCGCCGTCAAGTCCACTCTGGAACCCTAGATGTGGCGTCTGTGCTCAACCAAAGGCTGTCTAGCTCATTCATGTGGTTTGGATGGGTCACTAGCTCATTCTTTTCGTGAAGTTTTCTATCGTGTGAATCGACCACAATTTATCCATCCTTCTGTCTTGGGGAAATTTGAGTGCTTTCAATTTCAGGCTATTACAAATAAGCTGATGTAACCAAATTTTTAATATTTTAACCAATCTGATAGTGAATTTAACAGATTCTATTGCCTGTGATAGCAGGTAATGGAACTTATTTTGTTTTCTCTTTAACAAGTGTTTTTGTTGTTCCTCCTGCTGGCTTGATTAAACTTTAATTTTAAAATTCCTTTTCCTGAGCCACAAGTGGACTTCAAAATGTTTAACTTCAATCTCACCCCCCAAATTACCCATTATTATTAATTATTTACAGTCAATACTTAATCACCAATGTCTTCATTCCTGCATCCCCTTCCTTTCTTCTGCATTTAATTTCTCTCTTGCTGAAGTACATCCTTTAGTAGTCCTTTCCATGAGATTCTATTAGCAGCAACTGTCTGGATACGTGAAAATGCCCTCATTCTGTAATAACAGTTTACCTGGATACTAAATTCATGTGTTTGTCTCAACATTAAAGATATTATCCCATTGTCTTTGGGCATCTATTATTGATGAGAAGTCTGAAATCAGTCTGATACTAATTCACTTTATTAACTGATAAATTTGAAGATTTCCTTTAATGGTCTGTATTTTCATTACAAGGTAGCTCAGAAGGAATTTAAACAAATGCCTTTATTCTGTAAAAAACTTTGTTTCCTCCTTCAATTTTAAAATATCCCTTTTATGTTGTCTCTTCATTCTATTGATTCTTCCCTCTGGAAAGGCCATCATGCAGAGGAGGGGGCATGTACATGATTCAGCTGCTCTCAGCCACATTCTGCGGTTTCCTCAGATCCACCTTCCATGGGACTAATTCTCTCTTCATCTCTAGATTGTGCTTAATTCAATTAACCTTCAATGACTTTATATTTTATTTCTAGACATCCTATATTAGTCATTTTTTGCACTGCCCTGTATAACTTTCTATTCCTTTATCTCCTTGAACAATTTTAAATATACCTACACGTTTGTACCCATATTCTCAAGTCTCTTCCTCATGGCACTCGTAGTTCTATTGCTAAGGAGGCACATTCTCCTGTCTGGTGTCTACTTCCTCAAATGGCGGGTGTTTGCGAGCTGCCCCCAGAAGGGCCTGTCTGCCTTCCTGTGGCAGTCTGCGTGCCCGGATGAGGAACTACCCTTACAGAACACTTTCACATTTGCCTCTGCTTGGGGCCCATGGGCTTCTCCAGTCCTGGATCCAGTTTATCTGAATTTCTTGGTTGTTGGTCCCTGTAGCACAGGGTAGGATTCAGCCCTCACCCCATGCATAGCACAGGCCTGAGTTTCTGGAGGTTCTGTTTTGTTTGTGAGTTTCTTCATCCAGGCTCTAACAGCAAATGACAAGCTTTCTTGGATGGGACAGTTTTCCAATCGGTTTCTTGTACAGGCAGCCTTTCCTGGCTCCGATCTGAGGCATGCAGCTCCATTTCGGCCTTTTTTACAACGAGGCCCCGAAATCCCACTGGGTAAAAGCCTGAGCCCCTGTTGGTCCCAGTTCCCCAGATGCCCCTTCCTTCTACCCTAGCCCCACCTCCTTGGAACCTCACTGTGCTCTTATGGCCAGTTTTCCTATTCTCGGAGTTAAGCTCAGCTATGCAATTACTCTTCAGTTTGCTCATTAGCACTCCTGTGAGTTGGCAGGGAAGGGTACTCTCCCTGTATGTCCAGTCAGCATGCGTCTACTCATCTTGGGGGTGTAATTTTCTCACGCTGAGCAAAGACACCACTGGCTGGCCAGGGAGGCATGAGGGCTGGCAGCTCTACTGTGCAGTGGGTCTCTCACAGGTGCAGGGAACGAGACAGGTAAGGCCCCTGTTCTCATGGGGCTTACGGTCCAGGAGAGAACAGAAATAAACATCAGAGAGTGGTGAACTAGAACAAGGGACTATGACAAAGATGTCCAGGTGCTCTGGAAAGACTTCTCAGAGACAAATGGAGGAGCCAGTCACAGATGCTTCAGACAGGGGCATTGCTTCTGCAAAGGCCCTGGCATGTTCCCGGGATATCTGTGAACAGAAAGGAGGCCTGTGCAGGGAGGGAGGGGGGCAGGGGCACAACAGTCAGAATCTAGCTTTTATTCTTCACAATGGGATCCACTGCAGTGTTTTTGACAGGAGGTGACATGCTCTGATTAGATGGGATTTTCTATAACAAAAATCAAGCCTGTTGGATGCACCTGCTAGTAGGGCCCAGCCAGTCCCGAGCAGCCCCAGGTGGCTGCAGTTTATTCTGAGTCAGTAAAAAAAGTCAGCAAGAGGGAACTCAGAGCGGGAAGGGCCCTAGAAAACCTTCCAACAAGCTGCCTCACTTCATGGTGGAGGGAACGGGGCCAGAGCTTCAAGTTCTCCAGCACTCGACCTCGATGTCTGTAAAGTGGATTAAGAACTGCACCGGCCTCACAACACTGTGAACGTTAGCTACGGCAAGGAAGGGACAACCTGCACACAGTGGGCATGCCATGAACGGGACACCGGGAGTATCACTGCCTGCACCCGCTGGGACTAGATCCTAGGCTTCTCACAGAGCTCCCAGTTTGGTGTCCTCCGTCACCTTCTATTCTACTTCCTGGGGGTGGGACAGGGATTTGGGAGCTATTGGAGAAAGGCAGGCTGGTCTTCAGCAGTCTAAGGCCTTACAGCCAGGCACGGGGACAGCCTGCAGTCAGCTCTGGGGGAAAGTGAGAAGGACCTGCCCACTGGGGGATGACCTGCCTCGACACAGAACAGACCACTGGGTCTCATGCCCCAAGCTGCCCACCTCAAAATGTGACCTTACAGTTCAAGGCCAGAGGGACTTCCTCTACACCTACTTCCCTTCCTCCCACAGCTTCACCAGGCTCCTCCAGCCCCCCAGTGGCAGGGGCGCCTCAGGCTGGGTCTCAGGGGGAATGGTGGTGGGCTGGGACCCTCCTCATCACCACATTCTCCACAGTCTTCCCACCCATACACTCCCACTGAGTACATGTCCTTCCTGGGAGTGGCAGATCCCCGGAGACAGGCAGAGCTTTTGGGCTACTTCCTCTTGCCTAAGCCCCTCCTGGGCACAGACTCAGCCACCTCTCCTGAGCAGTTCCCCTTCCCAGTACAGCACAGGGGTGCAGACTGCAGTGTGCCTTCCCCAGGGCTCCCAGCACAGGTTCAGGGTGACCGGCGGCCTGTCATCCTTCCCCAGAAGCAATCTCTAGAAGTGGAGATAGGAGGGGTCCCTATGAGCTGTTTTAGATGTCCAGTGAAAGCCCAGGGCTGGGGAGGCAGCCCCTGGCGACCCCTGGGCAGAAGCCCACTCCAGGGTGGGAGGGGCGGTGAGGCAGGGGGTCCCGCCCAGGTTTCCCAATCCTGGAGAGTAGTGACTCGTTGGAAACCACCCTAGACTACAGCCTCTTCCACCCTGGCCGCAACTTCCTCTATGGGCAGTTGGTCTGGGCAGATTGGAGGGGTGAAGAGAGGGCAGCAGAGCGGGAGGGGACGAGGCAGACGGATCTGCAGGGGCGTCTTAGAACAACCTCCGCAGCTCGAGGTCTCCCACCGCCTGGCCGCCCCCAACCCGACTGCTCCAGGTCCATCTCCCCGCCCCACAGCTGCAGGTCTCCACAGGACTCTCGGGGACCCCCATCTTCGGACTTCAGCTCACATCTCCCGGCCTGCAGCCTGGAGCCTCTGACCCCTCAGAACTCTGGATCCTCGCCCTGTTTCCAGCTCACCCCATCCCTCGCTGCACCCTGGGGTCCCAGCGCCCCAACTGCTCCAGCCCGCAGCCTTGGGTCACTGATTCCCCACGTCCCCATCTCCAGCCCACTCTGTCCTGCCCCGGGCCCCGGCCCCGTGCCGAGCTTCGGCGCACTCACTCAGGCCGGACGCCAGCGCCTGCTCGTTGGCCCACATGGCCCATTCGATCTGCCCCATGTTGGCGGCTGGCTTGGCTGGGATACTGAACCCCGCGCGACCGCCACCTCCCAGCCCGGAGTTCCGGGACCACACCCCGCCCCCTAACTTCCTCGAGTCTGCCCACCCGCAGCCCCGCCCCGTGGAATAGCTTTGCCTCTTGGTTCCGGCCCCACCCCCTGGAGAGAGGACTGGGGGGCGGGAACCCGGGACCGAGGTTGACCGGGTCCTCAGGATGCCTGCCCGGCCCCCGACACCTTCTTGGCTTGCACGTCCGAGGGGTCCTTGCCTCACCACCTCCAGCACCCGCTGGCGAACCGCGGGGCCCCACTTGGATGCCTACTTGGTGCCAGGCGCCTGTCCTGCCAGCCCCGCCCCGGGCCAACCTGCAGCGTCCTAAGCATCTCACTGGGGGAACCCAGTGAGGCAGACACTTGCTTCTGCGGGCAGAGTCCCCCCAGAATGCTGAGCTCCTTACAGGTGCCAACATGAGCTTCTTCAGAAGAGGTGAGTAGGCCAGGGTCCTAGAAGGGTTTAAAGGTTCAGAGCCTTCACCATGCCCACTGGGGAGTTCCCCTCCAGGGACAAGGGCCTCAGAGCCTTGGGGAACTCCTCCATGGAAGTCAATGCCTGCTCCTAAGACAGTGGCAGGCCCAACTCCATCATCCAGCCCTGGGCTAACCAGGTATGGTGAGCAGCCTCTGCTCACAGCACTCACCTGGCGGGGGGGGGGGGGGGGGGGGGGGGGGGGGGGGGGGGGGGGGGGGGGTAGGTGTGCAGAGCTGGGAAAACCTAGAATGTAGGAATGCTAGTTCCTGTCGCCTTGTCATCTCCTTCTTCTGCCCACCCCCTTATGGGGCAGCAGCAGCATCTGACCCTCCCAGGGGAAAGTGGGGAAGAGCGCATTGACCTGCATGCTAATGGAAAATTCATGTAACAGCCATTCCTGGGTTCCAGAAACCCTAAGCTTCTGGGATGAGAACCGTCCCAAACTGGTGCTCCTTCGTGGACACATGCTTCCCACTGTGGGCTGGAGACATAAAACCAGACCAAAACCAGGTCCCCACACCCATCAGAGTCCTGGTGACCCTGTCAGCCACCTAGTGTGGCCCATGGCCATCGGTGAGGCTGTGTGCTTAACACCCCACCACAGGGCTGAACAACTGAAGGGGCACTTTGGGTCAGAAGGCAGCTTCTTCAGGAGCAAGTCAGTGAATGGGCAAGTTCCAGGTTCCCCTATCCTGCAGGAGGCAGCATGTGGCCATGGCCTCCCCACCTCCTGATGACTACCGCCTGCTACCCACACAGCAACACCGGTTCCACAGAGGCACACCAGGCCCAGTCAGCAACTCCGGTTTTATTCCCAGTGGCCAGTTGACGGGGCTCCTGTGTGACAATGCATCTGGGGCTGCTCTCCCACCTCCCACTGGAGACATACTCCTGGTCTTTTTATGAAGAAACGTGCTATCCACACCAATGGACAGAGGTCGGCAGAGGAGCTAGAATGCCGGTCATGCTCTGAGGGATCCTGAGCCTGCAGCAGTTGCCCCCTGAACAGTGATCGGTCCTCCACTTCCAAAGAAGGACACTGATGCCCCATCATCTCAGGTGGAGGAGGTCCTGTTTAGGCAGTGGAAGTGGCCCCAGAGCTCAGGGTCAGAGATTCTTCATGGGGGACACACTGGCCGCTCACCTCTACTGCTGGATCTACCAGGTCCCACATGTCACCCGAGCCCTCATCTCAGCACAGCACTGGCGGGGGAGCTAAGGCACTTAGTAGGGGGCCTGCTCCTGGCTACCTGGGGGCCTGTAGGTTGTCACCCCACTGCCCACACTCGGCCAGAGCACAATTCCTGGCCTGGGGCCAGGTGCCCACCCACCAGTCCCAACAAGCATGGCACAGCTGCTGTCATACACTGCACCCCATTCCCAGCAAAGCAGTCCCTTCTCCAAGTGGCAGCCAGGGTTTCCGTCAAGGAGGGGTCAAGCCACTGGCTTTGGCAGGCCATCAGGGCCCAGGAGGTGAGCATGAGGCTGGTCCAGCATTTGAGGCCCGGGCCCCACCTGGCAGGAAGAGAAATCAATGTCAAATTAGGGTGACAGGGAGGGACAGGTGTACCCCTGCCCTCGCAGGGAAACTGATCACTGTGTGACAATGCCCTGGCTCTGTGCCCAGCCCCCTTAGGCAGAGCCGTGTGGTCCTGGCCTCCGTTACTCAGACTTGTGTGAAGGGTAGAGACTGGGGCCTGGGCACAGGATGTCATGAGGACTTGGAATCAGGTGACCTGAGTGAAACCCCAGTTCAGCTACTCTGAGCAATGATCCTGATCTGCTTCCAGTAGGTGAGGCTTGAGGGTCCCCAGGATTCCTAAGTCTCTATTCTCAGCCCCTCCCTCTCCCCTCATTGGGAACGTGGCCCCACGAGTCAGTGTGTCCTGAAATGTCTATACCAAGACCTGTGGCCCCACAAGTCACAACATGTCCTGAAATGTCCACTTCAAGACCAAGTGAAACAAACCAGTGGAGCAGATGCCTCGAAAATGGAAGAATGGTGCTCCTCCTACTTTTACTGTCATTCTTAACAACTTAGTTTCCCACCCCAGATGGAGTGGGGGGGTGAAGGGAACCCCTTCATCTGGCGGACACACTGGTCTAAGCCTGTGAAGCCTGTGTGCTGGATGGGCACTTCCCCAGGGGTGCAGGGCCATAGGGACCCCAGACCCTGGGCTGAGGGCGGGTGTCAGGACTCACCTGAGTGGCAATAATGTATTTGATGCTGCCGGGAGTGGGATCCATGTCCAGTGCAGCTTTGAGCTCATCTGAGAGTGGGGCCGGCCTCACAGGCAGCCCCTTCAGAAACCTGGGGAAAGGAAGGTGGGAGTGTGCTGTATGCCCATCAACAGGAACTGTGCAGGAAGTGCAGACCAGACCTGAAGGGGTGTGACTGCCAGTGGGAACAGGGCTTCTTTTGGGGTGACAAACAATTCTGGAACCAGATAGAACTGCAAGTTGCACAACAACAAATGTACTTAATGCTGCTCAACTGTACACTTCCAAGTGTTTTGACCATCCACACAAAAAACTGAGCAGGAATGACCAAGGGCCAAGCTGGGGTCACTGTGAAGAGTTGGTTTCAGGAAACCTCCCTGAGACTGGGGTTCATCCATGGCCCATGGCTATCCATAGGAGACTGTTCTGCACGGCATGGGCCCAGCTCCCACTTGGAGATGCACAGGACCCACACCCACGGATGGGTTCTCTGTGGGGAATCAGGCCTGCATTTGTACCTAAGCTGCTTTGAGTCTTGCTTTTGCTAAAAAACTCCCTCACCCTGAATTGAGATAGCAAGTGCTAATTATAACTTCCTAAAACCCATACTAAACCTTCTTAGGTGGAATGTAACCAGTTTGACCACTTTTCTCCTTTTTCACTTGCAAATATTCTTCTTATGTGATGTGATTAGCGGCATTGGCTCCTTTGTTGTCTGTAAAAGGTAACCCCCTAAAACGAACCTGTGCATAGTAAATGAGGACCATCATGTAATGTGGGGAGAAACCCAATAAAGGCCTGTCATGGCAGAGGCCGTGGGTTTTTGCTCCCCTTGAGAGAAAAGCCATGCTGTCCTTTTTCCTCCACCGGACTCAGTAGTCTGTGTGAATGTTTTATTTCATCCATAATGATGCGGACACTGTGGGCTGGTGTCTGCATCAGCTATCGCTCTGCCCAGTGGGGTAACAAGAAGAAAATGCCTCAGTTCAAGCACAAGTCCATCACCATGTTCCTCTGCACACCACCCACCGCAGTGACAAGGGCAGTGAGAACAGAGCTTCTGATGAGGGGACCACCAGCCTCCAAGGCTATTGTGGCTGTCCCACTTGGTAAGGAAGTTAGCATCCTGGCCTCCCACCCACTAGCCATCAGTACTGCCCATATTACAGTGCTGCCCCAAATACAGAAACAGGTAAAACCAACCCCTACTTCTGGCAGCCCTAGCAGGAGGGTGTCCCACATTCAGAAAGGACCATTAAAACAACTGGTAGGAAACATCCAAATGTTCTGTCCCCACAGTGGGGCTGTAGTACTGCTCACACAGGAGCCATGAGGCCGTGTTTAGGTGTACGTGTCTCTGTGAACACAGGGCTGGGATGTGTGATGGGGAAGAGTTCATGGCAAGGTGCACTGGTGACATACTGCCTGTGGTCCCCAAAGGGATCAACACTTCCTGCAAGCCTCCCCATTCGGCACCACAGCCTCAGGTATAGCCATCCCTGATCCCAGCAGAAGACCCTGTCCCTCCCTCCATGGCTTCCCCAGTGCGGGTCACAAAACTCACGGGTCTCCGTTTGACTCAGGGGGGAAGCTGTGCTTCACAGCAGCCACAAATTCAGCCACAGTGTCGTCCAGGGTAAAGATCACCGCGTTGGGGCCTGCATCAAACGTGTATGCCACCTGGAACCCAAGTGGTCAACATCAACTTCTGCACAGCAGCTTTGCCCAGCTCTGCCCCTCTGGTCTGCCTGGAGACCCAGGGCCTCCCGCAGTGCCCACGGGGCTGACTGAGTGGAGCTGTGGTACCTCTGCCCAACAACTCAGGACTGGGTCAGGGTGGGCAGGTCCCCGCACCAGTGCTTTGAAGTACAAGGTAAGATCCCACAGTCATGGAACCAAAATGCAACAGACAGAAACTGTCACTGCTCTGCATGCAAGAGCATAAAGCAGATTCTGTGGAGCTCTGTCACAAACAAGCATGTGCTGGTCTTACTGACATTCATGGCCTGAGGCCCACTCTCTGGGTTTCTGGCACTGCCCCGGCCCACCTTGCCTTGGTCTGCCCATGGTGGGCATTGAAGCGGTGCACCAGGTGTATGATATGCCTGGAAGTGTCGTTGAGGTAAGAGATGGGTGGGAAGGTGTCCAGACAGGTGGCATGGAACTGGTTGCTGTCCTTCATGGTCAGCTGGCCAAAGCCCTCGAAGTTTCTTTCTTTGATATAGCGGATCATCTCTGCCATGCGCGCCGGCACCACTGCCTCAGCCCGGAACTGCAAGGCAAAGGTGCTTCCCAGTGAGGGCCTGCTGCTTCACAGCACCGTGGCCAGAGCACAGACTCTGGGGCAGAGCCTCCCCCAGCCCTCAACATCCATTGACACACCCTGCAGAGCAGATGAGCTCAGCTTCAGAGGACATGGGTGGAGCCTGGAGCATGTCCTGACATGCAGGTTGTACCCTGGAGAGTTGGCACCTGCCCCAGTGCCGGCCTTACCCTGAGCAGGGGGCTGGTCTCCATGCTGGTCTGCATGCCCACAGTGCTGCCAATCAGCTTCTTCTCAGCACTCACCTGCACCGAGGGAGAGATGGCCTGGATCTCACCTCCAGGCCCCAGCCCTAAATACCCACCCTGTCCTATCCCTCCCCTCAGCTGGTACAGACAGCAGGGTGGGGGCTCCTGACCACAGAGGACTCCTGACTGTGGCGGAGATGATACAACTCTGGGAATAGCAGCGTGCAGATCTGCAGTCTCCTTGCTGCATGGGAGTCATTCCTGAACGTTCCACAGACCACAACTCCATCAGCCGCAGCAGGCCTGAGAGGCAGGCAAAGCCTTATCTCCTCCTGCTCTCAGCTTGGCCCAAGAAGACTCCTCACTCCACCGCTGTCTCACTCACCACAAGAATGAGGACTCGGAGTTCGGGCCAGTGTGATTCAGGGGCCACCTGCCGGGCGACACTGTCCTTGCCGTCAGCCTGCTCCCCCATCTGCCACTCCACGAAGCCTCCATAAAGGCTCCTACAGGCGCTGCCTGAGCCCCGACGAGCCACTTCTGAAAGGTCACTCTCGACCCCATAGACTCGGCCCAGGGTGTAGGCTGTAAGCAGAGGGAGGGTGAACGGGGTGGGGTGGGGGGGACTAAGATATGCAAGGGACAGGGGAACCAGCCCAGGCTGTGCTCAGCACCTTATAAGAATGTACCTATAGGAAAGTAAAAAAAAATCTGAAATCACAGAGCTTCAGCCACTGACTCTCACAGTTAGCACTCACCTCCTCACCCACCCCCCTCCACATGCTCACTCAGCATTCTCAAAGGCGTGCACTTGACATACAGAGACCATTAGAGCCTGTGGTACTGCGATGGAGGGAAACCACTCTTGGGGACCTGAAGGACCAAGTGCTGAGGGGCCAGAGTTTCTCCAAGGAGTGACACAAAACTAGGCTTTTAGAACATGCTATTTGGGGCAGACACCAAGGTACAGAGGCTTAAAGAATGTACATGCCCAGGGTAGCCAGCATGTTGGGCATGATGGAGCAGGGCTGGACCTGGTTAAGAGTCTGATGCCAGGATGCACAGCTGGGGTCCACGAGGCACGAGCTCTGCCCCAGACACTGGTACCCCTCCTGGCCTGGCTTACCCACCACCCATCCCCAATGGTGGTTGAGGCATGGGTACCTAAGCCAAGCCAAGCCAAGCCAAGCCAAGCCAAGCCAAGCCAGTAAGCATTGTCCCTGGAGTTTCCACTGGGCCCCTGTGGCTATGAGGACAGTGTGAGTCCGCTGCCCACCACTCTGGTGACCAGCCTTGTGCCTCAGTGAGCAGGCCCTACCAGAGAGTGAGCTGATGCAGAGGAAAGCAAGCCAGCACTTCCAGGGAGAGAAATGGATGCCCAGTGAGGCAGTGGGGGAGTCTGGAAACAGCTGCACCCCTTGGAATTTTGTTACATCAACCAAGAAACTGTCCCTATTTTAGACTTAAACCAGTTTGAGGTGGGCTCCTGTCACGTACAACCTCAGGAGATTTTAACATTCAGATGTGAGATGACCAAGGCCTCAGCCTCACATGCCAAGGGCTCTGTGAAGGCTCCAAGAACATGAGTCTCTGTGCGGGCACTCACCTAGGCAGGCATAACCTGCGGCAGAGGAGGCCAGGCCTGCAGCTGTGGGGAAGTTGTTCACCGATGCGATGTGAACCTTGTAGCTGAGGCTGAGAGGCAGCGGGTCCTCCTCCTCACCACGCTTGCGCTTTCGGGCCAGGTGGCGGACTGTGGAGGGGGAGACAGCCACTGGGCAGAACTGCTCTACCTGCTCCTGACATCTCGCCTGCCATGGGTCAGAGGCACAGCAGACACTGGACATCTTCCCCAAATTCCTGCAGGCCTGCTTGTTGGTAAAGCCCCAGACCCCGGCCCCACATCCGGCCATGCTAACAGGTGTCCCCATGCCCCACCCCTGGGGGTACTCTCAAAGCCAGGTGGGGAGGGCAGAGATAGCAGGACCTGCTATGGTCTCTGCCTCCACCCAGAGCAATGAAGGGATGAAGGAGAAGGAAGAGGCTGAGACTGGCCCCCATGTCCCATGCGGGACTCTCACTCACTCTGCCTCAGGCAGGCCTGGATACGCGGCTGCTCTATGTTCTCCTTCCGGCCATTGAGCCAAATCTGGTCCTCGGTGAAGTCCTTGCTAATGACAGCTGTTGTAGTGGTTTTCAACTGAAGAAGAAAATGCAGGACCCCCTCAGGGGCAAAGCACCCTTTTCCGCTGGGGAGGCCTTTCCTGCCATGGCCCATCACTGTCACCCAGTCAGAGGCAGGGATAGACTTGCTGGGAACAGGAGTTTGAGGCCAAGGCAGGAGGGGAGTCAGGCAGTGGCAGGCTCGGCTCCAAGCCTGGTCTCTACACACAGGGTGAGGCCAACACTTCCATCTCTCACAGCAGAACCGAACACAAGAGTGAAAGGACAGAACCGCAGAGGCGACCTTGGGAGGTAGGTGCAAGGAGCATTCCTAACACTGGGGCATGGAACAGGCACTTCATGAACTAAGGATATATTGCTACCAATTGTTAAATGAAAGTTTAGTAAATTTTTACTTTGGTGTTTATTGCCAGTCCATACTAACCTGGTTC
Source organism: Anoura caudifer (assembly GCA_004027475.1). Lineage (NCBI taxonomy): Eukaryota > Metazoa > Chordata > Mammalia > Chiroptera > Phyllostomidae > Anoura > Anoura caudifer. The sequence continues at coordinate 29,150 of PVKU01000853.1, forward strand.
TGATGCAAAGTGACACTCAGGGAGGAGTTGATGGGTAGGATCAACTCCTCATCCCGCTTTCCCCCTGAAACAGACAACCCAAGGCAAGGTCAGCCAGTTCCTGACCCTGCACACCAGGGCACTGTTGCCTCCACCCACCAAAGCCCCACCTCCTCCTCCGTGGTGCTCCCTAGTCACCCTCACTCCCATCCCACAGTTCCTCATTCACCTAGACCCTGCTCTCCTAGTGCACAATCTAAGTCCTCTTTTCTGCTGTATCCATACCTTCAGGAAGCCCTCCCAGATTGCTCACCAATTCACTGAGCTCCAGTCCCAAATCAGAGCTGGAGACCAGCTATCTCCCTGTGTCATTGTTTCTGTTTTATCTTCTTTCGATTACTGGACAAACCACTTCGGAGTGTCTACCAGGTACTGAATGCTCAATTGTTAGGCTTTTGCCTTCTCTACCCAAACAGAAAGCGCCTCAGTTACTGAAAGCACCTTAAATCTCATTGCTCATACTCCCTGGAGACTGTCAAAATTGCCCCCACTTCTGCCAAGCACTTCCATTCCTAGCATCTCATGGCAAACAAAGTAAACTTTCTGGAAATTTTGAAACTCTTTGTTAAGCATATACAATATGCTGCACTTTTGGTTTTGTTTGTTTTTTTTGGGGGGGGGCGGGGAGGTGGCAGAGCTACAGGAGATAATAAAAGATTCATACCTGGCAGGTGACATATGAGAGCCCAGAAAGAGACCCTGTATATACACACAACTGATTTCTGACAAAGGTGCAAAAGCAATTCAGTGGAGGGACAGCCTTTTTGTCAAATGCTGTAGGAATAACTGGACATTTATAGGTCACCAAATGAACCTTGACCCAAGTCTCATTACACAAAAAATAACTCAAAATGGATCATAGACTTAAATTTAAAATGTAAACCTCTTAGAAGAAAATCTTCAGGATGTAAGGCTAGGCAAAGAGGTCTTAGACTTAACCCCAAAAGCATTATCCATAAATGGAATAACAAATACACTGGAAATTTTTTAAACTCTGGCTGTGTGGGAGACCCTGTTAGAAGGAAGAAAAGACAAGCTACTTGGAGTGAAGAAATATCTGCAAGCCACGTATCCAACAAAGGATTAGTATCTACAATATAAAATGAACTCTCAAAAAAAACTCATGATGAAAACACACACACACACACACACTCCAATTAAAACATGGACAAAAGACATGAAGACACATTTCACCAGAGGACACCCAGATGACAAATAAGCCCATAAAAGGTGTTCACCATCACTGGCCTGTAGAAAAACGCACACTAAAACCACAATGAGGTATCACTTAAAACAAAAACCAGTAACACCACCAAATGCTAAAAAATAATATACATTGTTGGTGGGAATGTAAAATGGTACAGCCACGTGGGAAAAAAATTTAATAGTTTCCTTAAAAAACTAAACATGCAACTACTCTATGACCCAGCAATTGAACTCCTGGGCATTTATTCTAGAAGAATGAAAACTTACGTTCACACAAAACCCATACAGCCCTAGCTGGAGTGGCTCAGTGGATTGAGCACCTATGAACGGAAAGGTCTCCAGTTTGATCCCCAGTCAGGGCACCTGCCTGGGTTGTTGGCCAGGTCCCTGGTCGGGGGCACGTGAGAGGTAATCAACTGATGTTTCTCTCGCACATCGCACTTGGATGTTTCTCTCCCTCTCTTTATCCCTCCCTTTCCCTCTCTCTAAAAGTAAATACATTTTTTTAAAAAGAAAAAAACCCATGCACAAATTTATAGCAGCTTTATTTCGAATAGACCAAAGCTGGAAATAACCTAGTTACCTTCCAAAAGATGTATGACCTATGGCCCATCAACACCAGGAAACAGGACTCAGCACTAAAGGAACGAAGTACTGATGCCACTACCACCAGGATGAACCTCCGGAAAGTACAGTGAGTGAAATGAGCCAATTCCAAAATGTTACATGCTGAACGATTTCATTTATGAAGCATTCTTGCAAAGAGAACGTGACAGAAATGAGCAGCAGGCCCCAGATAGAAGGGGTGGTCGTGACCGTGGAAGCTGAGCGCTCCCTCTCACGAATGGACATCTTGTGGGAACTAAGTCCCCCGACCCGGACCCCCACGCCGGGTTGACGGCGCCCACACGTCTGCGCCCCCGCCGGCTCACGCACTCACAGTACTTGATGACCGCGATGTTGACCGGCGCGGTGCAGGTCACTGCCACAGGAGAATCCTCCGAGGCCATACCGTAGAACACTACGAACTCAACCCACAGCTACCGGGTGTCGGAACTTATGCCGCAGCAAGTCCCAGCAGGCCCCAGCATTGGCCCACGCGGTCCCAGGTGTTTGAGCGTCCTCCAATCAGTGGCGGAGCTTTCCCTTGCTCCAATTCTCAGCCAATGAGCGGGATCGAACGATGGGCTGCCGACGCCGAGCCCGCCCCTTTGTCCTCTGCCGACTTGCGCAGGCACTGAGTGTGCGCAGGTGCGGGACCTCCTTTGGCGGGCAGGCGTGGGGAGTGCGCAGGCGCGGGGTGGTAGCTTTCTACGAGGGCCGCGGACTTCGCTCGGGAAAGTACCCCCCGCGAGGGAGCCGGCAACCTTACGCGGTGGGCAGGTTGGACCCAAGGAGCCTTCCTAGCTGAGAGGAGGCTGAGTGGGGCGCCGGACGCCAGCTATCACAGTCTCTTGCGTCGGAAGACTCGGGTGACCGTGCCGGCGTGCTGCTGGGGCCGAAGGTTAACAGGCTACCAGCACGGCAGCTCGCGACGTCGAGCCCGTCCCCCCGGGTCCTTCCCTTTGCTTGGGGTCCCGCAACCCACGTTTCCTCACGGGACCCGTCACCTGGGGGTCCCGGGGGTCCCAGGGCTCCGCATTACTGGGCTTGACAAGTGCCGCTGGTAAGGGATGAACTGCTTCAGAGACAGGAGCTTTGTACCCCAGACTCCATTTTAAAGCAAAGATTTAAGCAAAGCTCCGTGTAAGCAAAGATTTTTTTCAGGGCTTGGAATGGATTGCCACACGTACATTGTGTATGTATGTCTCATTACACAACTCCTCACCTGAGGATATATTTATTGATTTTAGAGAGAGAGAAGCATTGATCACTTGCTTCCCATAGGTGCCCAACCAGGAATTGAACCTACCACCTTTTGGTGTATGAGACAATGCTCCAACCCACTGAACCACCCTGCCAGGACCCCTGGCCTCATGACTGTTTTTATAACTGACAATTTGTACCTCTTAATCCCTTCCCCTTTTTCACTCGACCCCCTCCCATCTGACAACTATCAAAATGTTCTCTATGAATGAATGTAACATTGTACATATCTCAATTTAAAAATGCTTTTTTGCTAAGAAATGCTAACCACATTTGAGCTTTTACCGAGTCATAATCTTTTTGCTGGTGGAGGGTCTTGCCTTGATGTTGATAAAAATGCAGTATCTGTGAAGCGCAATAAAATGAGTTGTGCATGTGCTGGCCTGTGAACCAAAGGGTCACCAGTTTGATTCCCAGTCAGGGCACATGCCTGCATTACAGGCGAGGTCCCAGTATGGGGCGAGCAAGAGGCAACCACACATTGCTGTTTCTCTCCCTCTCTTTCTCCCTCCCTTCCCCTCTCTCTAAAAATAAATAAATAAAATCTTAAAAAAAAAAAAAGAAAAGAAATACAAGAATAAATTAATTTGAATGTTGAGACATGGAAAATAACATAAAAAAAAAATGAGGTAAAGCCCTAGCTGGTGTAGCTCCGTGGATTGAGCTCCGGCTGCGAACCAAAGGGTCACCAGTTCGATTCCCAGTCAGGGCACATGTCTGTGTTGCAGGCCAGGTCCCCAATGGGAAGCCATGTGAGAGGCAACCGCACATTGACGTTTCTCACCCTCCCTCCCTTCCACTCTCTATAAATGAATAAATAAAATCTTAAAGAAAAATGAGGTATGCCTGTACAAGCATATAGCCTTTTTCTCACCTTGTTTTTTCTACTTACGTGTTTCTTGGAGATCATCTCAATTTGGTACACAAAAGCTCCCTGGTTCTGTTGTCTAGACATCCTATAAGTAGCCAACTTGTCTCCTGCTATTGGACAATTGAATCATTTCTAATTTTTTTTAATATTATAAGCTGCTTTTCCATACATTTTGTGCATGTGTAAGTATTTCTATAGGAGAAATTCTTGGTGAATTGTGCCTGAAGTAATTTTGACAGCTGTGCAAGTTGCCTCTGTAAGTTGAACTGATTGTTGAAATCAAGTGTGCACAAGCCTATTGTTTATACTTGCATTTCAGATGATTATTATAAGTTTTTCTTGCAATCACTTTTCTTTTTCATGTAAATCCTCTCAAACTTCTTTTGAAGAGTTAATGGTGGATTGCTTTGGACAATAGTCATGGTGTAATCTCTGAGCTATGGAGGAAAGGGTTGAAGACAAGTCACCCGTGAGCCTCAGTAATTTATGTTCTGTGTGGTAGTGATGGAAGGGAAAGCACAGACATTTATTAATCATCTATTTTGTGCCAGATACTATCTACATTATATAGGTAACTTTTCAATTTTATCATTTGTAATCAAAATGAGGTAGGGCTTTTGGGAGCTGACTAACAGAGCCCTCATGAATAGGATTAGTGTGTTTATAAAAGAACCCAAAGATCATCCTTCCCCCATCCACCACGTGAGGACTCAGCAAGAAGACCAGGAATCTATGAACCAGGAATCAGGCTGTCACAATGCACTGAATCTGCCAGCACCTTGATTTTGGACTTCCAGCCTCCAGAACTGAGAGAAATCAATGGTTGTTGTTTAAACTCCCCTGTCGATGGTATATTTTTGTTCTAGCATCCAGAACAGACTAAGATAGTATATATAATATTGTCTTAGTCTGCTTTCCTCCAGGTTCCACTTGTCAAGCAGCACTTTCAAATCCTTTATTTTCCTCCATGTTTCTAAATAACCTGTTTTTTCCCTCTCTGTTTTTGTTTTTCCTTCCTTCCTTCAAGTTTTAGATAGCACCTGTTGATTATCACTAAGTACAGAGAAGGAATTCTCTTCCATCCAACCACATTCCTTCCTCCACTGTCCTCCCAAAACAGTTAAATGGGTATTCCTTGTTTTTGTTATTATGATTGTGTATTGTACTCACAGTTGAGCCATGTAGGCAAGAGCTCTCTTACTTAGTGGAGAACCTTAAATGGACAGCCGCTTTAACCCTAAAAGAGGGCTAGGCATAGATCACACATTGACACCTTCAGCCCAAATCCTCCTGAACTGTCAACCTATGCACATGTATGAAATAAACTCATCACAGGGCCTCTTTGGTAAATAACTGTGAAATACATCCATTTTACCTAGTTTCACATTTTTATCAAGTAGGTTGTGGAGTTAATGCTTTTGGATCATGGTGGGGGTGATAAACCAGAGGACAGGAATTTTAAAATATATCCACACATTAATTTGTTCCTATAAAGTGTCTCAAAGGGCATGCAAAAATGGAGTAGAGCTTGAAATTATTTTTAAAAGATTTTATTTATTTATTTTTAGACAGGGGAAGGGAAGGAGAAAGAGGGAAACATGAATGTGTGGTTGCCTTTTGTGCTCCCTCTACTGGGGACCTGGCCCACAACCTAGGCATGTGCCCTGACTGGGAATCGAACTGGCAACCCTTTGGTTTCCAGGCTGGCACTCAATTGGCTGAGCCACACCAGCCACGCCTTTTTCTTTTTTCTTTTTTTTAAGATTTTATTTATTTATTTATTTTTAGAGAGGGGGGAAAAAGCTTGAACTTTTAAGGCTTAGGAGCAAGAAAGAATAGCATGTCCCACAATCTTCCTTAGGTTTCCATTTTTGTTTTAAAGCATTTTAAAAAGTGTGGTAAAATATGCCCAACATAAAATTTACCATCTTAAACATTTTTTCTTTTTTTAAATATATTTTATTGATTATGCTATTACAGTTGTCCCATTTTCCCCCCTTCATTCCCCTCCACCCTGCACACCCCCTCCCACCCACATTCCCCCCCTTTAGTTCATGTCCATGCGTCATAAGTTCTTTAGCTTCTATATTTCCCACACTATTCTTGCCCTCCTCCCCCTGTCTATTTTCTACCCACCGTCTATGCTGCTTGTTCTCTGTACCTTGTTCCCCTCTCTCCTCCTCCCACTCCCCTGTTGCTAACCCTCCATGTGATCTCCATTTCTGTGTTTCTGCTCCTGTTCTAGCTATTTGCTTAGTTGGCTTTTGTCTTAGGTGTGGTTGTTAATACCTGTGAGTTTACTGTCTTTTTACTGTTTATATTTTTTATCTTCTTTTTCTTAGATAAGTCCTTTAACATTTTATAGAATAAGGGCTTGGTGATGATGAACTCCTTTAACTTGACTTTATCTGAGAAGCACTTTATCTTCGCTTCCATTCTAAATGACAGCTTTGCTGGATAGAGCAATCTTGGATGTAGATCCTTGACTTTCATGACTTGGAATACTTCTTTCCAGTCCCTTGTTGCCTGTAAGGTCTCTTTTGAGAAATCAGCTGACAGTCTGATGGGATCTCCTTTGTAAGTGACTGTCCCCTTATCTCTAGCTGCTTCTAGAATTCTCTCCCTCATTTTAATCTTGGGTGATGTAATGATGATGTGCCTTGGTGTGTTCCTCCTTGGGTCCACCTTCTTTGGGACTCTCTGAGCTTCCTGGACTTCCTGGAAGTCTATTTCCTTTGCCAGATTGGGAAAGTTCTCCTTTATTATTTGTTCAAATAAGTTTTCCACTTGTTGCTCTTCATTTTCCCCTTCTGGTACCCCTATAATTCGGATGTTGGGACGTTTAAAGATGTCCTGGAGGTTCCTAAGCCTCTCCTCATTTTTTTTCAATTCTTGTTTCTTCATTCTTTTCTGTTTGGTTGTTTCTTTCTTCCTTCTGGTCCACTCCATTGATTTGAGTCCCAGTTTTCCTCCCATCTCTATTGGTTCCCTGTGCGTTTTTCTTCATTTCACTTATGGTAGCCTTCATTTGTTCATCTAATTTGTGAGCAAAATCAACCAATTCTGTGAGCATCCTGATCACCAAGGCTTTGAATTGTGCATCTGATAGGTTGGCTATCTCTTCATCGCTTAGATAAATTGGCTCTGGGGCTTTGATTTGTTCTTCGGTTTGAGCTATTTTTGTTTCTGTTTTTTTTTTTTTTGTTGTTGTTGTTTGTTTTTGGTCTAGTTGCGGCTGTTATGTAGTGAGGGGTGGAGCCTTAGGTGTTCCCCAGGGCAGGGCAGCCCAGTCACTGGGTAGTGACGCTGTATGTGGGGGCGGGGTTGGAGAGGGAACGATGGCGCTTGCTCTGCTCTCTCTTGGGTTCCAGTCCCTTCTGCTGCTGCCCTTCGTCTGGACTATCTGCGCGTGAATGTGGGACCACCTGGTCAGCCAGCCGCCTTGTGTGGCCTCACTGGGTCTGCACAGTTGCCACCCCGTGCCCGGGGTCTGCTAGCCGCCGCCTGTGCACCTGGGATCTTCCAGCCGCTGCTGCCTGCATGCCTGGTCTGCACCTCCACTTTTTCCTGCGGCGACTCCGCCCCTCTTACTGGTCTGGATGAATGGTTGTTGGACTTCCGTACAGTTCAATTTTCTATGAGTTCTGGTTGTTTTCTTGTTTCTAAATCTTTGTTCTTAATTTTGGTTGTGAGAGGAGGCACAGTGTGTCCACCTATGCCTCCATCTTGGCCGGAAGTCTCTTCATTTTTTTTCTTTTTTAAGATTTTATTCATCCATCTTTAGAGGGGAAGGGAAGGAGAGAGGGAGACAAATATCAATGTATGGCTGCCTCTCGTGCGTCCCCTGCTAGGAACTAGCCTGCAACCCAGGCATATGCCCTGACTGGGAATCGAACCATGATCCTTTTGTTCGGAGGCCCGCAGTCAATCCACTGAGCCACACCAGCTAGGGCCCATCTTAACCATTTTTAGGTGTACAGTTCAGTGCTGTTAAGTACCTTCACATTGTTGTGCAACCATCACCCCCATCCGTCCACAGAACTTTTTCATCTTTCCCAATTGAACCTCTGTCTCCATTGAACACCAACTCCCCATCCCCCTCCTTTAGCCCCTGACGACCACCGTCATATTTTCTGTCTCTCTGAATTTGATGCCTCCTGGGACCTCATATAAGTGGAGTCATATAGTATTTGTCCTTTTGTGTCTGATTTATATCACTTAGCATAATGTCCTCAAGGTTCATCTGTCTTGTAGCATGTGTCAGGATTTCCTTCCCTTTTAAGGCTGAATGATACTCTACGTATAGACCCCGTTTTGCTTATACCCTTGTCCATTGGTGGACATTTGGCCTGCTGCCACCTCTTGGCTGTTGCAAGTAATTCTCAGAACATGGGTGTGCAAATACCTGTTAATGTCCCTGCTTTCATTTCCTTTGGGTATATACCCAGAGGTGGAATTGCTGGGTCATATGGTCATTTCTATTTTCAGTTTTTTGAGGAACTTCCATAGTGTTTTCCACAGCAACTGTACTATTTTAAATTCCCACTAGCAATGTAGGGGTGTTCTGATTTCTCTATGTCCTTGCTAACACTTGTCTTCTTCTCCTTTTTGCCATCCTAATGGGTATTTAGTGGTATCTCATTGTAATTTGATTTACATTCCCAGTTTTTCTTTTATTTAAGGTATTCTCCCAATGTTGATGAAAGTGTAGGATCTTATTTCTCAAATGTTAATGGAAATATGAATCATCTAAGGAGCTTTTTATTTTATTTTTTTTTTAAGATTTTATTTTACAGAGGGGAAGGGAGGGAGAAAGAGAGGGAGAGAAACATCAATGTGTGGTTGCCTCTTGCACGCCCCCCACCAGGGACCTGGCCTACAACCCAGGCATGTGCCCTGACTGGGAATAGGACTGGTGACCCCTTGGTCCGCAGGCTGGCACTCAATTCACTGAGCCACACCAGCCAGGGCAGGGAGCTTTTTAAAATGCACATTCTGATTCAGGAAGTCTGGGGTGGGTCCTAAGTGTCTGTATTTCTAGCAAGCACCCAGGGGATGCCAATAGCAGATGCTGCTAATCCAGGGGTCACACCCTGAATAGCAAAGGTAGATGACAGAGACCACATGGGCTCTGGAGTCTGGCAGACCTAGTGTATAAATGGGTCTCAACTGTAGTGTACCTCAGTCTCCTGATGTAAAATGGCAGTAGTGCTCCCTACAGAGTTATAAATTGCCAGTGCAGGGCTTCTGACACAAGCACAGAATAAATGAGGAACTTCATCAAAGCTGCTATCTGGCAGATTCATGTTGAAAAGAGAGACGAGGCAGAGATAAAGAAGTGGGGTCCTCGTGTGCCATTATCAAGCACCGTATATGTGATGGGGACACTCCTGACTTGGTCCTTGAGCCTTTTGTGCCTTGGAGCTGCAGAGAATGTGAGGAAAGCTGTCTGCTCATTCAGTAAATTTTGGTCACGTATCTGCCGTGCTTCATTGTGCTTTACTAAGTGCAGGTACACAGTGTGGTGAGCAAGGATGGACAATAAAGCAGAAACAGGCAAGCCTCGCCTGGGTCTGAGTGCTGGCACACATCTGTCCCCCTTCCTCCCACCTAAGGGCTGCCAGGACAGCCAGCAGAGGGGACCAGAGAGCAGAGCTGCTGCAAGGTGTCCTGCATGGTGATCCTCAAGTGGCTTTGGCTGCCTCACCCGTCCCTCTCGTCCCCAGCCTAGGCATCGGGGATAAAGAAGGCAGTAAGTGACTTGAAAGGAAAGCATGCATTTGTACATGGAATTTTTTTCCTTTCATTTAAACCTGGTCCACTACAGAGTTTTTATGGACCCCAGCAGATGCGAAACACCACAAGCTAGGCAATGCCAGAGGAAAGGAAAGAAATGTTTCCTCTCTAGGGATTTGCAGTTGGGGATGGGTGGTGGGAATTGATACTTATATAAAAGGTTATAGTGTAGATGTGATGGCAGATAAACTGCAGCCCAAGATAATACAAATGGTGGATAGCAGACAAGATAGTCTAGGGCAAATATGTAATCAGATGCTAAAGTGTGAAAGGAATTGGGCTGTGAGCCAAGGTGACCATGATGTAACATGGGTGTGATATGTGGATGGCAGAAAGTAAGGAAGGAACATTCTGGTGGTGTAGGAGGGTGGTAGCAGAGTGAGTGGGGACAGATCATTCCTAGCCCTCTCTCCAGGAGGAAATTCCCTCTCTTTAAAAAAAAAAAAAAAAAAAAAAAAAAAAAAAAAAAAAAAAAAAAAAAAAAAAAAAAAAAAAAAAAAAAAAAGATTGATTTGAGAGAGAGAGAGAGAGGGGAAGGGAGGGAAGGAGGAAGAGAGAGAGAATTTTCCAGGACAAATTCCTCTGTCTTCCAGGCCAACCTAAGAGGGAGGAGGCAGTCAAGACCCTTCTGTGCGCTGGTGGGAGGATATTCTGTTCACAGGGAGAAGGCCCAGTTCCTAGGAGATACCCCTACCCCAAATTTTATCCCCATACCTTCTTTCAAATTTTCCTCTTAATCATTCTTCTAAACTCCTTTGGGATGTATTATCTTGGCCCTGGAAATAAAGGGTTTGAACTAGACCTCTTAAGGTCCAATACTCTGATTCTGTGCCCGCTTAGCAAGCACAGACTCTCCCATAGGTTTCCCAAGCTAGCTCTAGACCAGGCATTGCAGACTCTTCTGTAAAGGACCAGATAGTAAATATTGCTGGCTTTGTGGATCACACAGGAGTGGCTTCGACCACTTGCCTTTGCAGTGGCAGATCCAAATCAGCCATACAAAATGAGTGAATGAATACAACTTTATTCATGGACACTAAAATGTGAATTTCACATGATTTTCAGGTCATGAAATCTTCCTCTTTTGATTTTTTGGTATATTTTTATGGAGGTAAAATATAAATAACACAAAATTTCCCTTTTAACTATTTTTAAGTGTCCAGGTCAATGGCATCATGTGCAATTCAGTGTTGTACAATCATCACTACCAGACACCCCAGAACTCTCTCATCTTCTCAAACTGAAATTCTGTCCCCATTAATCATAACTCCTCATTCTCCATCCCCCAGGCCCTGGTATTCACCATTCTACTTTCTGTCTCTATGAATTTGATTACTATAGGAACCTGATACAAATGGAGCAATGCAGTATTTGTCCTTTTGTGACTGGCTTATTTCACTTAGCATAATGTTCTCAAGTCTCATGCATTTTGTAGCATGTGTCAGAATGCCCTTCCTTTTCATGGCTGAATAATATTCCATTGAATGGATAGACCACATTTGATTATCCATTCATCCATCCATAAATCCATAGACACTTGGGTTGTTTTCACCTTTTGACTATTGTGAATTAGCCTGTTGGAGTTCTTTGACCCAACCATTCTTAGCTCTTGGGCTATACAAAAACAGGTGGAGGCTGGCTTTGGCCCCATGCCATGGTCTGGTGAATGGCTGGCTTTTACTCACTGCCTTGAATGGGTTCTGAGGATATCCAGTGTGCTCATTATGTCTGAGCTGTAGGCATTGTCTTCGCTCAACTGCTCATCTAAAAATATTTGCCATTTAGTTTTGGAATCAAGATGTACTGTTTAAACCTGGCATAAACACATTGAAAATGGCATTTTGGAACAAGGATCAAATGACAATAAAGGCAGCACAGGTACTTTGCCTCTTTGCGCCACCAAGACGTCACACAGGCTGCTGACGCCATGAAGATCTGGGCTTCAGGGCACATCTTTGACCGCCCATGGAGAATTGTTACAACAGCTGCAGCATTGAAATGCCCAAACCCTGTGAACCCAAGTGTGATTGGAGCTGCTGTACTGGACAGACATATAGATCCTTCTGGAAAGTTGTGCAGCCATAGACTTCTCGGCACCAAGTAGGGACTGCCTTCCATTGTGAAATTCCTTGGTGGTGCAGTAAGAACCAAAACATGTGCAAGAACATTCTGTAGTTGATCTTATAAATAATGGAACTTAAATCTAGTAGTATTTCATTTACATATATAGTTTCAGTTTACATGTAAAAACCACATGCTCAGGACCCAGAAAAAAACTGTTCTGACTCAAGGGGCTATAATCACTGTGAAAGGATTCAGTCTCAGTAGTTTTCTCGAAGGCCTGATGGCAAGTACAATATTTTCAAATGAGAATAAAGGCTGAGAAGCAATGGAATGAGTAAATTAAATGAATGCCAAAACTGCGGAATTGACAGCTTCAGCAAGAAGGAGCGTGAGGACACCAATGGCAGCAGCAGCATTTGTAGAGAAGTGATCAGAGTTGGTGTGCAACACCCAGTCTTTCTGTTCCTTGCTAGCTGGCATATATTTGCTATTTTAAAAAATGGAACTATATTTTAGGTAGAATTTTTTAATAAGCTGAAGAAAGGCTATGTGACTTGATCAAAACAGAGATACAGGGTTTCTAAATAAAACACATCATCTGAAATTACTAGTGCTTGAAATGACTGGTTTTAAGGATTCCAGTATTTATGTGAAAATTTAACAATTTTTGAAAAGTACAAAAAATTACTTGGAAATTGGTGTTAGCATATTAAATCTCCTTATGGTAGAATTGTAAAGCTTTTCACTGAGCCACACCAGCCAGGGAATTTTAAAGCTTTTTAGGAATTGGAATCCTACCTGGCTTTGGACCAACCCCAGAATAAAGCAGGGCCACCTCTACATGGACACAATTGCTCTGTTGTGATAAACTTCAAGAGAGAACTCACTTTAAAAGGAGAAATTGTATAGTTTTTCTAAAAGATATATTAATTTATATAAAATAACTTGCTCTGCTATAAACCACCATTAAAAACTAGTGTTTTAATTTGATATTTAAAGGACATTTTTGGAGGGAAAATTATCACTAAAATAATATATAACTCCAACAAAAATATGATTTTATTGTATTAAAGAATACTGTATTGATTTGCCAAAGTTCTGTAACTTAATGAAGGTATTACCTTCTTTGGATTTGTACTTTATGACTTAGTATGCTGTATCATGGGCTGTTTATGTTAACTGAAAAAATAGTCATTATCAGAATTTTGCAGCACTTTAAACTTAAACAGAAGAACAACTCTTTACATCTTTTAGCATTTCACATTTGCCTAATTTATTAATTGCCCTGTGTCAAAATCATGGTTCTTTAGCCCTGGCTGGTTTGGCTTGGTTGGAGACAAACCAAAGGTTTGCTGGTTTGATTCCCAGTCAAAGCACATTCCAGCTGATCAATGCTTTTCTCCCTCTCAAAAAAAAAAAAAAAAGTCATGATTCTATAATTGCTAAAGCATGTTATGTCAGGTTATTTGAATATAATTACTTTTTGAAGTAACCGTGACCACAAAACATCTTTTTTACACGAGGAGCTGTATATGATTTGAAATTACTCAAATAATGTCTTGATCCAAAGCATAAATCCCAGGTACTTGAAGTATTTAATGATAGGGCACCATTGTGGGGTGGCAGGGCCAAGGAAGAAGAAAATAACAACAGGGAAGAAAAAGCATTGACCTAAACTAACCACTACATGAATTACTGTGCAGCTTTTATTTACAGGAAATCTTTGTTTTGGGTGCCAAAGGGCAGCTGTACTCTGAAAAATAATCCAGTAAATGTATTTTGTTTCTTATTTTATGGTAGTTAATTATCAACCAGTAAATAATATCTTTGATACTTTAAACTGTTGCATATAGAGTATTTTTGTTAAAAGGTGATTAGCTCTTGCTTTTATTTTACGTTGGTTAATGTGATAAAATTCTAGTCAGGTTTCCTATAAAAGAAACTAAGTTTTGTATATATTTACACACACACACACATACACACACACACACCACAGAAATAGTATATACCAGGAAATTAAAAAATTAGTGGTTTTCTACTTAAAGTATTGTATAACTTAAGATGTTTTAGGGTATTTGTAAAAGCAAGTGAAATTTCCATAGCTTTTTAAAAAAGATTTATTTTATTTAGAGAGAGGGGAAAGGAAGGAGAAAGAGAGGGAGAGAAACATCAATGTGTGGTTGCCTCTCACACTCCCCCTACTGGGGACCCAGCCCTCATCTCAGGCAAGTGCCCTGACTGGGAATTGAACCAGTGACCCTTTGGTTTGCAGGCCAGTACTCAATTCATTGAGCCACACCAGCCAGGGCTCAATAGGTTTTGTCTGTCTGTTTGTTTGTTTGTTTGTTTGTTTGTTTTTAAATCCTCACTTGAGGACACTTTTTCATTGCTTTTAGAGAGAGAAGGAGAGAGAAAGAAACATTGCTTCAAAGGAGAGGCACTGATTGGTTGCCTCCCTACACTCCTAGATTGGGGATCGTGCACACTTGGACCAGGGATTGAACCTGTAACCCAGGTATGTTCCCTGATCAGGAGGTGAACCCACAAACTTTCAGTTACAGGACAGCATTCCAAGCAACTGAACCACAGTGGCCAGGGCTCAATGAGGTGGGTTGGTTTTTTTTAAAATATATTTTATTCATTTATTTTTAGAGAGAGGGGAAGGGAGGGAGAAAGAGAGGGAGAAAAACATTGACATGTGAGAGATATACATCAATTGGCTACTCCCACCTGGGGACTTGGCCCACAACCAAGGCATGTGCCCTGACTGGGAATCGAACCAGCAGCCTTTTGGTTCTCAGGCTGGCACTGAGCAACAGCCGCCAGGGCTTAATGCCCTGATGGTAAAAGATTTCTTAACAACAACGACAAAAAACTTAGATGGCCACACAAAGAGAACCCCAAGTTCAGTTCAAACTTGTATTGGTTGGTGATGGTAGGACTGGGAAAACTACATTCGTGAAATGTCATCTGGCTGGTGAATTTGAGAAGCATGTAGCCACCCTGGGTGTTGAGGTCCATCTGCTTGAGTGGGCCAGAAGTTCGGTAGGCAGAGAGACAGCTGTTAACATTCAAGCCCAGTGTACCATTAATAATGTTTGATGTAACTTCAAGAGTCACTTACAAGAAAGTACCTAACTGGCATAGAGATCTGGTACGAGTGTGTGAAAACACCCCGCATCATGTTGTGTGGCAACAAAATGGATATTAAGGACAGGAAAATTAAGGCAAAATCAATTGTCTCTTACCGAAAAAAGAATCTTCAGTTCTACAACATCTCTGCCGGAAGTTAACTACAACTTTTCCCTGGTTGGTGTGACTCAGTGGATTGAGTGCTGGCCTGTGAACCAAAACGTTGCCGGATCAATTCCCAGTCAGAACACATGGCTGGTTTGTGGGGCACATCCTCAGTTGAGGGCCTGTGAGAGGCAACTGATCGATATATCTCTTGCACATTGATGTTTCTCTCCCTCTCTTTCTGCCTCTCTTCCCCGCTCTCTAAAAATAAGTAAAATGTGTTTTTTTTTAAATGTGTCTTTAACAAAAGTAACTACAACTTTGAAAAGCCCTTCCTCCAGTTTGCTAGAAAACTGATTGGAGACCCTAACTTGGAGTTTGTCACCATGCCTGCTGTTTCCCCACCAGAGATCATGATGGACCCAGCTCTGGCAGCACAGTATGACCATGATCTAGAGGTTGCTCAGACCACCACTCTCCTGGGCGGGAATTAGGACCTGTGAGAAAGGGAAGCTGGAGCCCAGCATCAGAAGTCAGTTTTATAGGCAACTGCCCTGTGATATCAGTGGTGCAGTGTTTGCCACTTTATTATATAGCTAAGCAGAACCTGTGCTTGACTTTGGGATGCTGAAAGAGATGAATGGGCTCTGGAGTGAGTGAGGTAATTAAAAAATACCTTCATTTTTTAGACCTGCATATTTAGCTGTTCTTGAAAAAACAGGAATGTGGTTGTTTCGTTACTGAGTTTCAACTCTAAGACTGCTGCTGCCACATCACAATATTCAGTGGTAAAACCTTGTCTGTTACTGTCATTCCCATTCCTTTTTGTTTAGAATCAGAATAAAATTATATATTTTTTAAAAAAAGGCAGCACATGAGTAAGTTCTGTGAGTGGGGACATGAAGATGACTTTGGATGAGGAAGGAATAAAGGCCTGTCCAGAATATCTTCTGGTATGTAATATCAAAAATAGATTTATTGAAGAAGATATAAGAAACGTTATACATAGGACAATGATACCTCAGTCCCCTTCCAAATAGGCCCCTTGGGACCTCACACAGTTCTCCCAGTCCCCATCAGCTGCCCTGTTGTATTTTCCTGAATCTCATTGATGGTTTGAAATCTCTTCCCTTTCAAAGGTGATACTAGTTTTGGGAAAAGCCACAAGTCGCACAGTGCAAATTTTGGCTGTAGGCGGGCTGAGTCCCCTGGGTGATTTGATGTTTCGCAAAAAGACTCTGTATGAGATGTGATGCATGAATGCGCGCGTTGTCATAATGAACTTGCCAATCACCAGTTGCCCATAGCTGTGGCCTTCTGAATCATCCCAATAGTTTCTGCAGAGGAATGTTCAAGCTTTAATGCAAGATCTGATGCAGATTTGTTGCTCTACTCTCAGTCATTTTGAATGCCATAGCCACACAGTACACATGCTCACTCAACAGCATCTACCACCTGCACGGACTAGTACAGTGAAGTCATCACTGTTCGTGCATGTGCATTCCCGTCCACCCTCCTTGGCTGTCAGGTTACATGGATGTCACACAAACTATTCTTGTTATATCAACAATGGCTGGACTTTTCTGGACAGACCTCATATTTCACTGATGAATTGTTAAGCAGTTATTTGATTATTCATGTCTTTGAATCCATTCTTGGGTGTAGAGACATCATTTGCAGGACCCAGTACAGATTGAAAATGTTCAAAAAGTATGAAGAATTTCAAGATGACAATAGCAGAACATTCACTCAAGTGCAACATGTCTTCTGCATGGCCTGTTACACTAAGGAAGAGACTTCAAGAAACTGTTTCTGTCAGTACCTTGGCCTGAGGCCTAAGGTTGTCTGTTTGTATAGTCCTTGCTCCTCCCTTTCAAAATCACTCACACTTTTTCCGTGCTCCAGGTGCTCCTTTGTGCCACTTCTAGATTCCATTCATAGGTGCCTTGTCTGCCTCATTGGAGGAAGGGAGGCTAGAGTTTGAAACCCTGCTCTGCCATTGGCTGGTGAGCCTTTCACAGTTGTGGCCTCTAAGCACTCCCGTTTCCCACTGAATCCTTCTTGTGAGCCTGTTAGGAGGTGACACTCTTGGCAGGGAGCAAGGACTCAGCAGATGTTAATTGTCTCCCTTTTCTCTCTATTAGCAAAGAAAAATAGAAAAGTGGACTTTATTTTTAGATTTTTAACTTCCTTTTTTATGTATTTATGCTTGGGAATTGGTCTTCGGTATGTGTGTTGGGCATGGAATTGATGCTCTAGTCAGAGCCTCCAGGGAGCCTCTGGGACAGGGTGGGGCAGCCAGGAGGCTGGGTGGTGGCCCTGTTGCCTGGAGAGCCAAATCCCTGGAGGAGCTGCTGGAGAACAGGAGGGAGGGCTAGATTATAAGCTTCTAAATCTGCTCCTGGGAAGGCAAACGACTTACTGTTGTAAAGATGGAAAAGATCAAGGAACCCACCTGATCAGAGCCCACCCATCCTCGGAAAGAGCTGCTGTTCCCAAGAGGAAAGAGGCAGGAGAAGGAACCCTGGAGAAGGCTGCTGGGTTCAAGTCCCAATCCCATCACTTTAGCATGGAGACCCTGGACAGGTCAGTTCACTTCCTCTGCCAGCATGTCCATCCCTGAAATGGGGCTAGAACAGCACCACCCTCAGAGAGCTGAAGAGACTGACCCCTGGAAAGGGGCCTGGGGGCATGACACACTTGGGAGGCCATGTTAGTGTCTCATTTTTAAAATAAAATTAGCCCCGGCTGGGTAGGTCAGTTGGTTAGAGCATCATCCTCACACGCCCAAGGTTGCGGGATCCTCAGTGAATGGGTAAGTGGAACAACAAATCTCTCTCTCTGTCTCTCTTTCTCTCTCTCTCCCCCCCACCCCTCCCTCCCACTCTCCCTCCCCTTTCCTTTTTTCCTTCAAAATCAATAAATTGAAAACTATTAAAATTGTTCTGAAAGGAAGCTCTTATTGGCTGAATTGTATCCCTAAAAATTCATATGTTGAAGTCCTAACCCCCAGGATTTCAGAATGTGACTGCTTGGAGGTAGGGTCTTTAAAGGGGTAATTAAGTTAAAAATGAGGCTGGTAGGGTGGGTTCTAAAGTAACGTGAGGGGGAATAATAAAACACATATTCCCAAAGGGATGACCATGGGAAGACACAGGAAGAGGACAGCTGTCTGCAAGGCAAGGAAAGAGGCCTCTGGAGAAACCAGCCCAGGGCTGGCCTGCTGGTGCACACTTAACTATAGACAGTGACAGGGATCCTCTGTGGTGTCTCTACCTGCCTCGAGGTGGCCCCTTTACTGTCCCTGCTCTTGCAAGTATTTTGGCAATCATCAGGTGCCTTCCAGCCGCCTGTTAGCATCTAGCTGCTGATCTTTCCTTGAAAGGTTTGTGGTTCCAATAGAAATGGCTGAAGGTCTCTTTCATTGTAAACCAGAAAAACACAGAACTGTGAGTCATAGAGTGCAGAGGGCTGAACATTTATTAACCACTTATTGCATGCCAGGTGTTTCACTGGGCCTGTTATTTAGGCTCCAAGCCAAGCTGTTCAGTGGCTCAGGAGAAATCCTTTCCTAACCCACCTTTGGAGCCATTGCTCCACTGCTGCCCTTTGACCTCTTTTTCTCCTTTCTTCTTTGCCATTTTTTCTCTTGTTTCCTAAAATCCTGGTCAACTCTATAACATTTTGAGCATTTCCTGTTTCTTAAACTTCCTTCCAGCCCTATTTTCCTCTGTTTGTCACACCTTCTCTCCCCTCACCAGGGTATGAAAGAATTAGCTTCACACCCTTGAATTCCAGAGCTCCAAAATGCTTCCTTCCAGGTCCAGGCCACTGCCCTTCCCGCACAGCCTCATGGTCACCCTTGCCCATCTCACCTCATGCCCTGCCCCCAGCTTGAAAAACAGTATCTGCCACCCTGATCTGGCTCCCCGGTTCTGATTTGCAAGTGAAAGGAATGCTCAGAATTTCTTAGTGGGTGACAAAGATGACAGCCTCTGGATCCAGAGTGCTTGATGCTCAAATCCCAGCTCTGTCACTGACCTGCTGTGTGACTTTGGACCAACCGCTTAACCCCTTTGTACCTGTCTCCTCATCTGTGGGAGAGGATGAGGCCTTAGAAGTGTCATGTCAGTGTCACGCCTGTATCAGTCCACAGGAAGCGTTGGCTATTATTGGTCCCCAAAGAAGCTCTGGGAGGAGTTCCTTTCAGAAGAGACAGCATGTTTGTTTGGTTAAAGCAGTAAGTAACTCACAGGGCTTCTCTAGCTTCCAGTTTTCTAAAACGTGGGCTCCAAAGATGCCCTCACTGACTGTACACACATGGGGAGGAAGCCTCGCCAGCTGGGGCTGGCGGGCCGGCTGGCATCACTGCTCTGCACTTGCCTTGGCATCTTTCTGCCTGAGCCACTCACCCTGGAAAGCATTTCCTTGATCAAGGGTATGTGCACCCAGCTCACCTGCCTTCAATCGCATACACCCGTTGTCCGGTGCACAGCCCGCCTGGGTAAATCGATCCAGGGCTTGGTTCAGGCAGTCTGGGTACACAGGAGGCTGCTTGCCTCTTGGGGTTAACAGTACTCATTAAGTTTGTGCTAAAGAGAACAGATTTCTTTCCAAGGATGAGAAAAAGCCATGCCTGTGAGATTAGCCCCAGGGATGGATTCAAGGAAAAAAAAAAAAAAAAGTCTGGTTTAGATTGAGCCTTGCCGTGTTCCCTGTTGAGTATCCTTTATTCTCGTGATGTTTGTTGAATGTCCAACCTGGATCAAGAACAGGTTGGGCATGTGGCAAACCCAGGGTGCTACAATATGGTGGGAGTCTGTGGGAGAAAGTGGCTTTGTGCTCAATGCCAAGGATTATGGGCTTGAACTTGAGACTGCAGGGACAGACAACCCTGTCCCAGGTCGGAACAGTGTGGAGGGGTGGTGAACAGGTAGTGGAGCTGCACTGGGGGTGCAGTTTGGAAGACAAATCAAAGATGGAAATTGTGAGTGTGAACTAAGGTATCCCTGAAGATCAAGATGAAGAGGCTGGTCTGAAAGACTCAGAGGTGAATGGACTAGACATGGGTATCGGGAATGTAGGGGTTTCCAGCAGTGCCTGTCGGGCCATTCTCCTGCTGATGCAGTGGGTTTGTGCTGAAGGTCCAGAGTTCATGGACAAAGCAGAATATACACAGAGTTACCCCTAATAACTCCTAAAGTCACCCATGAGACAACAGAACCGTCTCTCCAAGGCTGGTGCAAGCTTTTCTTCCAGCCTGGGCTGGGTGGCTGTTTCTTTGGCACCAATGGGTTCATGTCCACATATTAGAATCACATGTGGAATATTAGAATTACATATGAATTTTTAAACATTTTATTTATTTTTAGAGAGAGGAAGGGAGGGAGAAAGAGAGGGAGAGAAACATCAATGTATAATTGCCTCTCACGTGGCCCCCACTGGAGACCTGGCCCACAACCCAGGCATGTGCCCTGACTGGGAATCAAACCAGTGACCCTTTGGTTTGCAGCCTGCGCTCAATTCACTGAGCTACGCCAGCCAGTGCAGGCATAGTGATCCTTAAGCTCTATGTCTCAGAGCTCTTTCACATTCTTCAAAATTATTGAAGACCCCAAAGAGCTATAATTTATGTGGAGTGCATTTATCTAATATTGACCTATATTACAAATTAAATTGATATTTTTAAAGATTTATTAAATTTATTTAAAGTCATTGTTAGTGAACCCATCACATGTTAATATTTCTGTGAAAAATAACTTTTCTGAAACAAAGTTTTAGTGAGTTGAGTACATTTTTGTAAACCTCTCTGGTTGAGACTAGGTGCTGGGCTCTCCTGCCTTCTTCGGCCCGTGCTGCTTTGGTGTAGCCCCCCCAGACCCCACGTTTGCACTTGCAGTGCGTGTGCCAAGTGGTTCGAAGTGTCCTTGAGCAGAGTCCCCTGGAGAGGTGTCTGAAGACAGCCTGTGACATCTCCTGGCGTAGGGTGCTGGTTCTGTGAGGAGAGATGATGGAGCCACAGGACATTGGGCCACACCTCACCCATGGGTGCTAGGGAGGGTCCTGGGGGAAGCAGGCCATCCCTACTTCCGTGCTCAGTGAAGGGATGGCAGCAGGGTCTGGGCCCTGACTGTCCTCAATCTCAGTCTCTCTTTTTGGCCAACTGAAAACAGTTACCTTTCACAAGGTAAATATGCAGATTTCATGGAAGAGTCACTGTGATTCTGCCCACCACCTTCAGGCCTCTCATCTGAGTTACCCATAAAGGTGTCACTTTGTGTTCTGGGGCAAGGAAATGGGAGCTGGTGGTTTGAGCTGGAGAAGCAAAACTGGAGTGACTAAGGACCAGCTACAGGTGACCCTTACAAGAAGGACCAAGGAGAGAAACAAGAGGCACCCCGAGGAACAGAGGTGTGGGGAAGGGGGGTGAGGAGTGCTCCAGTGCTCCCGGTCCCCCCCCCCCCCCCCCCCCCCCCCCCGCGCCCCAGGGAGAGCCGGCTGTAAGGCCGGGGGTGGGGGCAGCACCGCTCCATGTGATGGAAAGGCAGCCTCCAACTCCTCTACTCGGTACCCAAAGATGGTACACGTTCACCCAACAGGAGGGACCTTGTCTGAATTCCTGCCCCTCTCCCCTCTTGCACTTTGCACGGTTCATATACTCCAGCTCCATCCAGAGCTCTGCTGGCACCTGTGGATGCCCTGGACTGGTGCCAGACCGGCTCTCGGGCAGCTAAGGAGCTGGGCCTGGGCAGCAGGGAGCAGAGAGTTACTTCAGCCAGAACTTGGTGATCGAGAAATGGACAGATTCTATAAGGAGTTAAGGCTGAGGGTTTGTTTGAAGTTAGTGATTGTATTTTATATTCACTATCCTAGGTGTCTGCTTTTACTTTTGTGTTTACTTGGCACTTTCCTGAATGCCGAAATAGGGGTCAGCATGATTCTTTTTTATAGATAAGAACCCAAGTGTTCATCATGGAATTGGCTCCACCCCGACAGACTAACAGCACTGGCCAGGACGCCCTTGTCTGCCAAGGGCCCACGGACTCCTCAGCCCAAGCAGGAGAGGGAGGGTGCTGCCCACGCCCCACATCAGGTCTAGCCCCTCTCTGAGCTCCTCTGAATCTTGGCAGCCGAGGTGCTCTCCCTGGAATGTTCCACCATCCACAAGGTGATGAAGGCCTGGAAACTTTTGTTCCAATGAACTTTGCCAGGGAGCTATACTTAGCTACCAAGTGGGGCCAAGAGTGGGTTCTCTGAATATAGATAGTAACAAGTGGGCTATTTTCAAACTTCCAGAGAACCCCCAAATATTCAGGGCCAAAATGATATTTATAGAGCCTTTTAGGATCTGGAAGAGAAGGCATACCCTTAGTGTGTCTGTAGTTTCAAGAGAGAGGTTTCTTTCAACAGAGTGGGGGAGGGACCCAGCCACTGAGAGACGGGGTGTCCCTCTCACAGCTGTTTCCAGGGCTGAGCTCATGGAGGCCAGGCATTTGTGTCTGTGAGTGAAAAAAGAGGGAAGCCTGTCGTGCCCTGTAATTTTCTTTCCTGTGCACACTGGTGCCTTCCTGGGAGCACTTTCTGTGCTGGGAAGCTGCTGTCCCCAAACTTGGAGAGCCCATTATATGGTTTTTCTCTTGTCCACAATCCTCTTGATCTCTTAGGCTTCTGCTTCCGCCCAAACTTAATCAAGCTGCCATCCAAACACCTGCTTCCAACTCTCTAGGTCCCAGACTCCCACCCGGGAGAGAGGCCCCAACAACATGCCTGGAGTAGTGTGACCAAAAGGCTCTCTTTAGGGAGAGGAGTGGGAATGTGAGGAGTAATGATCTGAGTAGGAGGGTGGCCAAATAGCAGTCCCCCAAGAAAAGAGCTGGTTATGACAATATCACCTGGGGATGAATGTGAACAAGCCTTAGTTAGACCCCTTTCTGATTCTCATTCTGGAGGTGTGGAGAGAGGGCCCCAGAAACCCAAATGTGTAAACAGGCATCTGGATTAATTCTAATGATCAGGCTAAAAAAACAAAGAAAAGCAGGTCAGAGTGGGAGGCTAGGAGCCCCACGTGTGCAGCAGGTAGCCTGGCCCATGGGGGTGAGTGGCCTTGCAGCCTGGCTATTGCCGACTGGCTTTGGGTGGGACGTCCCCCCCATTCATTCCATGTCAGTTTCTTGGCAGGTGCTTGGGCCTTTCCTTACCCCTCTGCCAACTGATGCTCCACTACCCTGCCCTACACCAGCCCAGATATAAATATAAGAGCATTTTCCATGGGCCAGTACAGAAGGGCAAACATTTGATTTTATTTTAGGCCTGTGAAATTCTCTTCCTTCATACCCAACAGGTGCATTGCTTCATTTAGATATTGGGGCCCAGAAATAGAACACAATTTACAATATAGCTTCCTTCAGGCATCTGGATGCTATTTAAAAAAAAAGGCGGGGCGGTCTCCTGCTAGCTGGCCAGGCGCAGCACAAACGATGGCTGGAGCTTTCACCTTTGCCAGGCTTGCTTGGGGAGAGGCATCCACTCCTTCGGCAGCTTGACCTCTGAAGCAGAGGAGCCAGGCGCCTTGAGAGACAGTATGGGGGCAGGATCATCCTTTCAGGGCATGGGCCTGTCCTCAGCCCCACAGGACCCTCTCTCTGGCAAGGTGGAGAGGAGGGGCACAGGCACAGACACTAGAGAGGGGCCAGGTACTGAGCAGGAGAACTCAGACAGTCAGAGGAGGTGTTTCTAGTAACTGTCAGTAAGAATCCACTGACCCCTCGGTGCTTTGTGGGCTGGGGGAGAACAGGATATGGCTCTCCTCACTTTAAGCCCAAGCACAGGACCCACCCAACATCTCTTGGCAACTCGTGTGCTCTTATCAGCTGTTGGGGCGTGGTGAATGGTGTCCCTTCAACTTATATGTTGATGTCTTAACCCCCAAGTACCTCAGAATGTGGCCATATTTGGAAATAGGGAAATTGCAGATGTAGTGAAGATGAAATCATTATAGGGTGCATCCTAACCCAATGTCTGGTTTCCTTATAAAAAGGGGAAATTTAGACACAGGCAGACATGCACACAGGGAGGACACCATGTGTAGATAGATGGAGGCACAGATGGGGTGATGCTTCTACAAGCCAAGGAACATCAAAGGCTGCCAACAGACCAGGAGGACTGGGAGAGGCCTGGACAGGATCTCCTCACAGTGACAGGAGGAACCAGCCCCGCCAGCTCCTTGGTCTTGGACTTCTAGCCTCCAGGACTGTGAAAGAATAAATTTCTGCTGTTTAAGCTGCCCAGCATGTGGGACTTTGTTACAGCAAACTGATACATTATCTAAATCCCTGGTCTCAGAAACATCTGCATTCCAGCGACTGAGATGGTCTGGTATAGGTCAGGCAGGGGCCTCTCCTAGGTAGTCTGCTTCATCAAGGTCACCTTGGTCCAAAGAAGCCCAAGACCAAGGTCAAGTTTCCTCTAGGGTGCCCCAAGGCCCCTCCAATGGCTGTCATTAAACCAGCCACCCAGCTCCCTTTGTCCTCTGAGGACCATCAGGTAGAATCTACAGTGGGGGTCACCAAAGCTGGAACTGCAGCAGAGGTGGCTGCAGAGTAAGATACGTGGCACCCAGTGTGGTCCTGGTAAATGCTCCCGAATGTTCTCACATGCAGAGGAGGCTCAGAGTCTGGTGGCTCAGGGCTGAGAGGGAGACCTCTGCAGCTTGCTATGTGGCTCCATTCCAAGGCCAGAACCAAGGAGCCTAACTCTCCCTTGGCTGGGAACAGAAGTGGAGCTGCTGACAGCACTGGCCACCCTTCCTGCAGAGAGGAGCAGGTGTCCCCTCCCAACGTCAAGGACTCAGTCAGTCTCATTAGACTCAGGCCTCCTTCGGTCCTGGATGCCACCCTCCCTGAAGGGTCCTGCTGGAGACGATTAAGACACGCTGGCAAGAGGCAATAGGTGACCACCCAGGAGTCTGGGGGTGAAAGGAGGCCCCCTGTAAGAAGGACATGATGCCACCATGATGGTGCAGTGGGCACAGGACACTGGGGTGGTGGTGGGGGGCAGGTGCTTATGTGTTGGCATCTGAGTTGGTTTGGCAAGGCATGTGTGTCTTGAGTGGGGTCAAAGTCTGGGCCACTCACTCAGTTCATAGATGCCTGTGGCCTCAAGAGATGCATGCTGAAAAAAGGCAACAGCACTGTGGGCAGACATGGAGATGTGGCCCTTTGCTGAGAGATGGTGCAATGAAGGCACATCCTTTTGGTGACAGTGGACAGATGTGCAGATGCAGCACTGGTTCTCTCTTCTCACTTAGACCTTGGGGAAAGTGGACATCCAGCCATGCAGTGCTCACAGACCACCCTGGCGCTTTCTCCTGGCTATAGTTTCCTCACACCTCTTTTGCAAGCCCTTGTTCATCCCCAGGTTCATGCCCTTTAGTTATTCTTCCACGCTGTTTGATACTGTTCCCATCACCTGTCTGTCTTCCGGAAGAAGGTGCCTGTGCTCACCTGGACCTTGCCTCCTGCAGCCTTGCTCCCCAACCCATAGCAGCATCACAGCTTGATGCCTTGACTCCTAGTCTCCTCCTCCTCTGTGGCCAGGAATACTGCCGCCTCTGGAGAATTTTGGAGAGCTGGGCCTCCTTTGCAGATGCAGGGGACCGGGAAAACGTGGACCCTCAGAGGACATAACAGGCCCAAGCGCACAGACTCTTTATTGCCCCACAATTGTGGATGGGGACCTAGCTGCTGGTCTTCTTGGTGCTGCTCCATCTCGGAGATCCGGAGGGCATGGGTACGCACGTGTGACACGAGGCAGTGTGGCCCAGATTCCAAACCAAAGGCAGGGGGAGGTGAGCCTTGAACTAGCTCTGCCCATGCAGCCTAGACTGCACAATGCGCTCGGCACAAGTCAGGCTGTTCACGTGGAGTTGTGAAGAGCTCCAAAGCCAGCTCCGTCTGTCATCTTAATGGCAGGGTTGCCCATGCTGGCAACAGTCCCCCAACAGTCTTTACCTCTGAAAGAAACAGAAGCTGGAACCAGAGCGAGTGGAAAATGAGACAGTGGTTCTTGTTTTGCTGAGAGTCACCCCTGGGAGTGAAGTCCCCCCTAAGTGGGCAGAGTGAGGTGGGAGATCTGCAGGAGCCCTCACTCACCCTGACGGCCCACTGGGCTGTTCTGGTTCAGAATAGACGCAGGCTGTGGCAAGCAGGGGAACACGCCTGAGAGCAGAGCGTGGGCGGGGGTGGGGGGTGAGCTCCCACCCTCCAGGACTTCTGGCTCCTCTGAGTGCACCAAGCAGCAGGAGGAGGCTGCCAAGAGGGGCACCAGCTGTGGTCTTTTGGGTTGAGGTCTTATCCCTCCGACCTGCACCAAACCCATACCTCTCAGGGACCAGGGCAGCAGCCAGATTCCTCGTGCCTTGCCAAGAGTGACATGCGGGAGAAGGTCTTGGCGCAGCTCTTACACTGGTATCTCTTGGTGTCAGAGTGTGTCTGAAGGTGGGCTCGGAGATTTGAGCGGTCGGCAAAGGCCCTGCTGCAATGAGAGCAGGCATAGGGCTTCTCACCTGGGGAGGGAAGAGGGAAGGGCCAGGTGTGTGACTATCTGGAGTGTGCTGGGAAGGTGGCCTCAGGGTTCAAGTGTCCCTGTTTATAACCCATCCCTCCCTCTCCAAATGCTCACTCGATTCCAATTCATCTATCTTCATCACCCCCTCCCTAGGATGTAAGTGACGGGGGGGGGCCTTGGAGCCCAGCCCAAGGAGGAGACTTTAAGACCAAGAGGCCACATAAGCACCCAAGTGGGCAGGGTGGAATGACATACCTAACCCTTCCTGAGAGCAAAGGTCCAGCACAACTCTTTGCTGCATCTACCACAGCTGCTGGATCTTTTTCTGTTTCTGCCAGAGCTCTCCTGGGGCCCTTTGCCACCCAGATCTGGATGTGAGAAGCACAGGCACCTTCGGGCAGCTGTGCCTACCCACTGAAAGCCAGTGGTGGGGACCGGCCAGGCTCCCACAGAAGGTGGGCTGGAAGGAGTGAGCTCTCATCCTGCACAGAGGGGCATTTAGGAATGGCTAAAATCCTTGTATCCTTCAGGCCACCTCCAATCAGACCACCAGGGATTTGGGCAAAGTCCTTCTGTTGGGACCTTGGCCCAAGGATGACTCTGATGAGTACAAAAGGAAGGGTCATTGAGAGTCACCTGTTCTCTGTCTGTGCAGAGGGGTTTCCAGTCCTGCAGCCCTACTGAGTCCTGAGAGACACCAGCCTACAGTCCCCACTGCATGACACCCAGGCACACTCCCAGCCAGGCCAGCCTCCTGTGGGGACTGCCACATCCTGGCTCCCAGAACAGGAACACTGAGCCTCTGATGATGGGGGACATCCTTAGTGAAGGGTGAAGGAAAATGACTCCTTTCCAGTTAAACCCTTCCAACCTCTGCCCACATGTGACTCAGAAGATTCTAGTCACAGAGCTGTGACTTAGGTTTAGGGAGGCCCCTGTTACAGAAAGTGTGTGTTGCAACTGTGGGTCTGTGATCAGGACCAAACACTTATTCTGGGACCTCTGTCTCTCTGTTCTTGTCTCCCACTCTGCACGGTGTGCTTGACAAAGTCCTGGGTTCCAGGTGAAGCCCCAGACCGAGGTCCACTTCAGCTACTGGCGGCCCCTATGCCAAGCAAGGGCCTTCCGCTCTTTCTGGGCCATATATTATAATACAGCATGAGAAGGCCAAGGTTTTTAGGCTTCCTTTAGCCTCCTGTCCACATTCCTCTTCTTTCTCTGTTTCTATCTTTGTCTCCTCACCACAGCTGCTCTTCTCTCCTTTGTTTCCTGTGGGCTCTTGGCCACCCTCTCACCCAGGGACAGGTTTCCTCCAGGTCCCCAACTTTTGAGTGAAGTCCCAGCTGTCACCTCTGCCCTTCAGATAGGCTACAACCCCTATACTTCTTACCCCCAACTGAGGCCTGTCTTGCTCCTTCCAGAATTCTGGAAGGCTGTGAAATGTGAAAAGTCAGATCCTGCTGAAGTCCTATGCATCCTACACTTTCCTGGGTGTTATGGGTTGAATTGTGTCCTCCAAAAAAGAGATGTCCATGTCCTAAACACTGGAACCTGAAGATGTGACCTTATTTAGAACTAGGGGCTTTGCAGATGTCATCAGGTTAAGATGAGGTCATGCTGCAGTTTGTGGGCCCTGATTCAACATGACTGGTGTCCTTATAACTAGAGGGAATTTGGACACAGACACATAGAGAGGCCATGTGAGGTCTGAAGCAGAGATTGGAGCAACGTGGCCACAAGCCAAGGATGCCTGCAGCCTCCAGGAGCTGGAAGAGGCACAAAGGATTCAACCGTGGGACACCTGGACTTTGGGCTTCTGGCCTCCAGACAGTGAGGGAGGACATTTCTGATGTTTTGAGACCCACAGATTATGGGACTTTGTGCTGCAGCCCCAAGACGTGAATACACTGGAGAGCAAAAGCTGTGTGAACGTCCATCCTCTTGTTCATAAAATCTCCCCTTCCCTCTTTCTAACTTTCAGGTTCCATTCTTGCCTCTACCCAGATCCTTCTTATGGACCTGACATTGTCTTACCTGTGTGGGTCCGAATGTGGCCCTGAAGCAGCCAGGGCCTAGAGAATGCCTTGCCGCAGATGGTGCAGATGCAGGGCAGTGTGTGCGTGCGGATGTGCATTTTGAGGGCTCCCAGGCTGGAGTACTCCTTGTCGCAGTACTTGCAGGTAAAGCAGCGCTGAGCCTGCAGGTGGCAGTGCAGTTGCTGGTGCCTGGCCAACCCAGCCAGTGTGTGGTAGGGCTTGTGGCAGTGGGTACACTGGAAGCCACCTGGGGAGCAGCGGCACTGCTCAGGCCCCAGGAGTCTGTCTGAAGCCTGGTCCCCACCTGTGCCCAGTATTGGAGGCCACCGTGTGGGCAGAACCAGCAGTGGGGGCAGGTTGAGGTGGTTCCGGCTGTCTTTGAGGGGTATGCTGGGAGCCCGGCCAGCACAAGGGTCCATCAAGCTGACTTCCAAGGGGTCTGGCTCAGAGGCCCTCCAAGCTTCTGGGAGGGGCAGGGAGATGCAGGTGATGCCAGAGATGTGGTCCCAGGGCTGGGCAGGGTCAGCAGGCATGGGAGGGGCCATACTGTGTGGGAGGAGGAGGGGCACCACCAGCCCCCCACAGGCAGAACAGGAGCCATTGATTTCTAGAAGGGCAGAAGGAGAGAGAATGGAAAAGTGAAGACTCAGTCCCAATGTGGTGTGCTCTCAAACTTCATTTCAGGTCCAATTCCAAACCCATCTTTAGGCCATCAGCAGCTTGGCATGAAGGGAAAGACCTGAAAGATGGAGGTGTCAGCTGAGGAAATGGTGACAGCCTGGAAACCATGCGGTCTAGAGGAGGAATCTCAGTTCCTCGTTAAGAACAAAAAAAGAGAAATACCTTACAGAATCCCAAAACAGCTTTCATGGGACCAAGGAAGGTTCCTTCACTGCGAGGCAGGGTGGACCCTCTCTCTGAGCTCCTGTCCCCCCTCAGGACCAGCTCACAGGGCACCCCCAGGATCCCATGCAGCATTAATTCAGAGTACTTGACAGCAGGCCACCACATAGAAAATAACTAATTAGCCTCCAGTCACCTCCCAATTACCCCTCGATATCCTGACATTGATGCGTGTAGGTAGCCTCCTGCCAGCTCTCCTGGTCCAGAGGAATTGTCCTCTGCCCTCAGCCTGTTACAACCATATTTGTGAGCCAGCATGCCCCTTCCTTGGCCTGAAATGGCAGGTCCCCAAAGTGAACAAGTTAGTAGGTGACAGTTCTGCATCTCCCCAAAGCCCAAATCTCCAAATAGCCCGCAACCCATTTCTTATTCCTTATGTGTTAAAATAAATCTCTGGCCCCAGATTGGGAGAGGAAGGGGAGAGGGAGGGAAGCAGAGAGCTAATGGGCTGCAAGGCTGTTCCTGGACAGCCCATCACTGGGCCTTGCAGAGCTGCCCATATTTGCATATTCAAATAGTGAAGTGGGTATAATGTGTGACCAGACTCTACACATGGTTTTTAAACTTTTAAAACTATGACCCATGTGAAGTGGGTTTTCCATCATATATATCTGAACAAAAGTTTTCTTAGACAACCAAAGCTGCCTTCAATAGGGGGAGAACTGGATAATGAAGATGTGGTGCATGTATACTATGGAATACTACTCAGCTGTACGAAAGGATAAAATACATTTGCGACAACATGGATGGACCTTAAGAATATCATGCTAAGCAAAATAAGTCAGAAAAAGCCAAGAACCATATGATTTCACTCAGATGTGTAATATAAAACTGAGACTCAGACACAGACAACAGCACGGTGGTTACGAGGGGAGGAGGTGGGAAGTAGTGGAGGGTAAAGGCAGCCAAATATGTGCTGATGGAATATGGTTTGACTCTGGGCAATGGGAACACAATGCAATGTACAGATCATGGATCATGAAAACATACACTCAACACCTATATGACCCTATTTACCAATGTCACCCCTATCAATTTAATTAAAAAATAAAGCTAGAAAAAGGTTTCCTTTATCTGGAGCACTGCACTCTGATGGTTTCTGTTCTATTTTATTTTATAAAATCGCTGCTGGTGACTCTACCTTGATTTCAGAACCCAGAACTGAGGCTTCTGGTCCTGGAAGGTGCCCCCTGGTGGCGGCCAAGCGTCGGTACTGTCCAGACACTCCCTCCCCACACCGGGTTCTGAGAGCCCCAAAGGCTCTGAGGTTCCTAGGCCACCACAGTGTCTCCCTTTCTCCTCTCCCACTCTGAGTCATGAAGCAGTCTCCCAGGGGGTCTTAGCCTCAAGAAGCTGCTGAGCTAGGAAGTACAGCTCAGACTGCTCTAGAGGCTTTACCCTGGGGCCTCTGTAGTCCTGATGCCCAGTAGAGAATGGGAATGAGGGAACAATGCTGGGTCCTGGACTCCCATCTCCCTACCAAGCCCCTTAGGGATAGGATTGCAGCCCTTTAGTCCAGCCTGTTCTAGGCAACCTCCACTGGGGTGAGGGGAGGTCAGAGGGAAGGAGACCCTCAGGAGGAGTGAGAAGGGCACAGGAGGAGTCCACAGAACGCTAAACGAGCTGGGCCTTGGCACCAGAGGGCCCGTGGTCACTCTTCCCGGCCCCTGTGCTCACCACCGTAAACCAGGATATTCCTTGGGAGTCCTTGGACGGCAGCCCCAGGTGGCCCTCCGGCTCTCTTCCCACCATCTCTGGGACACCTCCCAAACCTCCTGTCCCAGGAAGATGGCTCCTGGTTCCCTTAGCTGGGATGGGCGCGCCAGGCCATAGGGGGACAGCCCAGAGTGATTGGGGGCCTAGAAACCTCTGTAAGTGGGGAGAGAATGCCCACGCGCTTCGCCGGACTCGGACTCGGACTCGGACTGGGACCACCAAACTACCTCCAGCCTAGAGGCCTCGGAGCCAGCCGTGCTGGTGAGCTAACGCCTCTCTTCCTACCTGGGACAGGTGTCCCCCGCTCCCAGGGGCTTCCCTCTCCTGCCCAGAGGAAGCTCGAGCCCTGGGCGGTGGCTGCGGAGCCCGGCAGCCCCTACCTCGTTGGGTCTCCAGTTCCCCGTAGTTGGGGACCCTGTGGCTGGAGTGCGTTTTCACCAGGAAGGAGCGCGGCATTGTTCCTCCCGGGCGCGGGTCCCACTTGCGAGTTTATCGAACGAACGCGGGTCCGCAGCTCCGTAGCAGGTGCCGGGCAGGGTCAGGCTTATTAGCATAGCGCGCCGCCTCGGCCAACCAGCTAGCGGCGCGGCCGGGGCGGGGCGGGGCGGGACCTCCGGACAGGGGTTTGGGGCCACGCCCAGGACAGGTGCGCGGCGTGGGGGCAGGAGCGCGTGGCCGGCGTGTCCTGCCCAGGGGACCTCCCTGGCGCGCCCCGGGAGTCACGCCGACCCCTGAGGCCTGACTCACCCACTGGTTGCCGACTAAATGACGGAGGTCAGGGACGGGTGCGAGCCCAGCTGACTCCAGTGCACACGGCGTGGGAGCGTGCGCAGAGCCCAGCCTGGGATAACCCTCGCTCCGACCTGTTACGCACGTCCCACCTCCTGCTCAAACCCACAACGGTAGGACTGATGAGCGCAAGCCATGAACTCCAAAGCTAACCCAGCTGCTCAGCCATAATGGTGACCAGTGGGGTCAGCAGGCCTGATGGAGCTGGGACCCTTTTCCAGTGGGCCCCTTCCCTTTGGAGACAATGCTTTAGGAGTTGGCCCCAGGCATCCAGAAAGCTCATTTGGTGGGAGAAAGGACAAAGCCTAGGATTCTGGAATTCCAAGGGGTTCAGACATGTGGTTACTGAAAGTTTAATCAAAAAGGGCAAAGCATGTGTACTTTGCAACAGCCTGTCTGGGCAGCTATGTTCCTCCTCCAGGGTCCTTTGGAATCAATCCTCAGTGCCACAAAGAGCTGGGTGAATCAGTTCTGGGTGTCTGGTTCCTTTTGATGTGGATGTTTTGTGAATTCAGGGGTTAGATGAGGCAGGCGGACACAGCCTCTGGGTGGGTGGACACAGCACCTGGCCAGCCCCCTGAGAGCCCCAGGTGTTTCTATGGCTGTGCAGCAAGCCTGCCTTCCCAGCAGAACCTTTTGAGGCCACTGGTGCTGTGGTGCTCTTTGATGCTTGGGTGGGGGAGGCATGGTAGTTATGGCAGTGAGTCTGTAGAAGAACCCGTGTGGACAGTGGGAGGGAGGGCCGTGTCACACAGTGTCTTACATTCCCACAGTTTTGCAGATGAGGGAACAGGCTCCAAGAAGTTGGGAAATGGTAGAATTGGGACCTGGGCCTTCACTTCTAGCCTAACCTGAGGTGTGTGTACCCCATCTGTTGCTTGGTGAGGGCACATGGAAGGTCAGGTCATGCACAGACAGGAGAAGACACTAGTCTTTCCTGTGGGCCATGGCCTGGCACCATGCTGCCATGAGTGTGGCTTTCAGAGGACACGTGACTATCTTCTGCTTATTCACCTGTTCCTGGGCCTCGAAAGGTTTCTATTTATACCCTCTCTTCCCCTCCCAGACGTAGAAACACTTGCAGACACCTGGGCCAACCCTTTGCCCATACCGTTCTTCCTCACTCAGCCACCCCTCCTTAATCCCCAGAGAGACACTCTGTTATTTAGGGAAGCTTGAGCACTTCCATGAAGAATCTGCTGATCTCATCTTGGAAACAGACCAGGTACCCGAGGGTCCTGAGAGAGCCTTTGGGTAGGGACAATTGATTCCTTTCTTGGGGCTGCGGTAACAACCCAAAGGGAAGTTTCCAGTCCCTACTAACATCTCAGAACTGCCCTCACTTGAGGGCACAGACTGACTTGGCTGTAGGACCCAAGTGGAACCAACAGAGGAAAACCTCAGCATCTACCTGTCCCTACCTGTGCAGCCCCAGGAGAGGGGTGCAGTGGTCCCCATCTGCTCTGCTCTGTGCTCTCCTGTCTTCAGAACAGCCACTGTGCCTGTCAGTGAAGACTTACACCCCACCCTGCAGTGGGAAATACACTTCTCAGCATCCGCCTTCTCACCCAGGGCAGGGCTTGCTGGGAACCAAGGTCTACCTTTCCTGCAGAAACCACAGCAGTCTTCCCTGGGCACCTAGGACCTGGGGGGTGTCAGCTTCCCAGAGCCAGGCTGCTGCCCCTCCCATCAGCCTCTTTCAGAGTGGGAACCCCCATTTCCCTCCACCAGATGGGGGTCAACCCTTGTTCCTGCACAGCACCTGCATGTACTCAGGTCCACAGTCGGTGTTCAGCAATACTTGTCAGACTAGATGGAAAAGCATTGAGTCCCCAGATAACCTAGTCCCAGGCATGCATGACCCTGGGGGTTAGGGGGGTGGGCCCCTGTTTGTGCTCTTTTGTTTTGTTTTCTTATTTTTTAATATATTTTATTGATTATGCTATTACAGTTGTCCCATTTCCCCCCTTCATTCCCCTCCACCCTGCACACCCCCTCCCACCTACATTCCCCGCCTTTATTCATGTCCATGTGTCATAAGTTCTTTAGCTTCTACATTTCCCACACTATTCTTGCCCTCCCCCTGTCTATTTTCTACCCACCGTCTGTGCTACTTGTTCTATGTACCTTTTCCCCCTCTCTCCTCCTCCCACTCCCCTGTTGCTAACCCTCATCACGTGCTCTCCATTTCTGTGGTTCTGTTCCTGTTCTACTTGTTTGCTTAGTTTGCTTTTCTTTTAGGTGTGGTTGTTAATAACTGTGAGTTTGCTGTCTTTTTACTGTCATTTTTTAATCTTCTTTTTCTTAGGTAAGTTCCTTTAACATTTCATATAATAAGGGCTTGGTGATGATGAACTCCTTTAACTTGACCTTATCTGAGAAGCACTTTATCTTCCCTTCCATTCTGAATGACAGCTTCGCTGGATAGAGCAATCTTGGATGTAGGTCCTTGCCTTTCATGACTTGGAATACTTCTTTCTAGCCTCTTCTTGCCTGGAAGGTCTCTTTGGAGAAATCAGCTGACAGTCTGATGGGATCTCCTTTGTAGGTGACTCTGCCTTTATCCCTTGCTGCTTCTAGAATTCTCTCCTTCATTTTAATCTTGGGTAATGTAATGATGATGTGCCTTGGTGTGTTCCTCCTTGGGTTCAACTTCTGTGAGACTCTCTGAGCTTCCTGGAATTCTATTTCCTCTGCCAGATTGGGGAAGTTCTCCTTTCTTATTTGTTCAAATAAGTTTTCCACTTGTTGCTCTTCCTCTTCCCCTTCTGATACCCCTATAATTCGGATGTTGGGACGTTTAAAGATGTCCTGGAGGTTCCTAAGCCTCTCCTCATTTTTTTTGAATTCTTGTTTCTTCCTTCTTTTCTGTTTGGTTGTTCCTTCCTTCCTTCTGGTCCACACCGTTGATTTGAGTCCCAGTTTTCTTCCCATCCCTATTGGTTCCCTGTGCATTTTCCTTCATTTCACTTGGCATAATCTTCATTCATTCATCTAATTTGTGACCAAAATCAACCAATTCTGTGAGCATCCTGATCACCAGTGCTTTGAATTGTGCCTCTGATAGGTTGGCTATCTCTTGGTCACTTAAAAGCATTGGCTCTGGTGATTTGATTTATTCTTTTGTTTGAGCCATTTTTTTCCCTTTTTCTTTTTTTGATCTGGTCGTGGCTGTTAAGTATGAGGGGCAGAGCCTTAGGTGTTCCCCAGGGCGGGGCAGCCCAGTCACTGGGTAGTGACTGGGGGCAGGGTCCAAGAGGGAACAATGGTGCTTGCTCCACTCTCCCTTGTATTTAAGTCCCTTCCACTGCTTTCCCCAAGCAAACTGGGCCCTTCTGGTCCTGATTTCCATGTGGGTGGGCTTGTGTACATTCTAGGACCCTGTGGGTCTCTCCAACAAACTTTCCTGTGAGGCTGGGAGTCTCTCCTGGCACTTCAACCCCCACAAGTGTTTTCAATCAGTGCTTTTAGGCTTTATTTCCTGGCGCTGGGGCCCTGGGTTGCGCAGTCTGTCTCACTGCTGGTTTTCGCCTGGTTTATCTGCGCATGAATGTGTGACCACAGTCAGGCGGCTTGTGCGCCTGGCTGGGTCTGCTCATTGCCTCCCTGCACCAGGTAACTGCTGCCTGTGCGCCTGAGATGTGCCAACTGTATCCAGGACCACTAGCCACTGCTTTTTCCTGCTGCGATCCCTCTCTGCAGGCTGCTGGCTCCGCCCCTCTTACTGGTCTGGGTGAATCGTTGTCGGACTTTCGTACAATTCAATTTTCTATCTGTTCTGATTGGTATTTTGGGTTCTAAATTTTTGTTGTCCTTAATTTTGGTTGTGAGAGGAGGCACAGTGTGTCCACCTGCACCTCCATCTTGGCTAGGAGTCCTGTTTGTGCTCTTGACTGCAGACATGGGTATGAAGGTACCAAGCTCCAGGACTCAGAATAGTGCTCAGAACTGGGCCTTGAAGCTGGGGCTTGTCTGTCCCAGGCCGCAAGCACATGGCCCTCGCATTGAGGGCACCAGCCACTGTGACAGTGGCCCCCTGTGTCAGTGTGTGGAGCATTCCTTGAGGAATGGTGGCCATAGATGGGAAATCCCAATTTTAGGTAACCCCACTCTATCCAAGGTGATGGATTTGTGAAAACTTGGATCCAATGCTCCAGCTCCCAACGATGGGTCAGACTGGTGGCCAGTGTGTGCTTGGTACCCCCAGTGAAGACAAACTCACTACCGCTCACAGCTGCTCATCTCATTCCATTTGGGGGCCTGATTGTTAGAGGTGATACTGGATCTTAAATAGAGGGTCAGTGGACACATCCTGTGTGATACGGGGGTACTAAGAGGAGACATTGTCCCTCTGCACACAGTCTATATGGTAGGCAACAGAGGTCTAGACACCTTAGGGTGCACAGAAGATGTGATGTTGGGTGCTGAGGAGTGTCCTGGGGGTTGAGCACGAAAGGCGAGAACTGAGCAGTGACAGGCAGGGACGTGCTGTGTGCGTCTGTGTTAGTATGTGTGCATGCTTGCATGTGCACAAATGCAGACCTGTGTCCTGTACATGCACACCTACAACACATGTGTGTACACATGTGGGTGCATGTGTGAGGTTGCAGGAGCTGTTCTCGTGTGATACAGAAGTCAGGCATCAGCAGGTGAGCCCTGGCCTTGAAGCGAGGGTTCTGTTGAGTCCACAGCTCAGTTTCCAGCTGCTCACCCCTCTGAATCCTCTCTGCACTCTTCTTGGCCCACACAGCAGAGCTGGCCCCTCGTCCCCCACAGGCTGCTGGAGAGACTCAAAAGGCCATGTGTTGGGTGGTTCTCTCTTGCAGTGACGGACTGGACCTCTTCATGTGCTGATCCACCCTCAGTGCAGCATCCAAACCTCAACACTTACAGTCTCGAGTTCACTTGGTTGGTGTGCTGTGCTTCTCTTGCTCACCCTGCCACCAGGGCACAGAGAGCAGCAAGGTCTGCCCTGTCCTCAAGGTCTGCTGGAGAGGCATCTTAGCTGGTTCTCACCTCTGCAGCAGCTTCCAGTCAAGGAGCTGGGCCCTGCCAGCCAGAACATGCCCAGGACTCCAGGATGCACCTCCCAGACCCTAGGAACCCTGTTGGCATTAGGCCTAGCCTAGGGCAGGCTCTCTAGAAGCCACCAACTCCAGGACTCAGAGTCCCTTCAAGGCGCATCCCAAAGGAGCCTGCAGTGGGTTGGACAGGCTCGATGGCCAGGCGTGCTGGTTGCCACACCAAGGTACTGCTGTACACCTGTGCAGGAGCCCACTGGCTCTGTCTCCGGGCTGAGTCAGGGCAGTGGGTCACCTCTCAAGGGGCCCTCAGCAACCCTGGTGCCAAGCAGTGGTTCCAGCACCCTCCAGAAACCCACAAGTCAATGGAGCGAGAGTGTGATAAGATTACAGACACCAGTTGCCGCCCCTTTCCAGGTGGCACCAAGCTGGAGCTCACACCTGGTGCTTCCCTATTTGGTGTATGCCGACAGTAAGCTGACAGACAGCATTAGGGGTTGAAGCCTTTGCCCCACAAGGATGTTCAATGTTGCAGTCCCAACCCCAGCACCTATGGTTGTGGTCTTACTTGGATATAGGGTCTTTGTTGGTCAAAGGGAGGTCACTAGGGTGGCCCCTGTCTGATGACTTGTATTCTGATAAAAGGGGAAATTTGGACACAGACACACACAGATGGCAGATGAGGTGAAGGCACAGGGAGAATGCCATGTGAAGCCGACGGGTTAGTGACACATCTATGAGCCAGGGATGCTGGTGGCTGCCAGAGCCTGGCAGAGCTGGAGAGCAGGAACAGAATGGATGCTCCCTCACAACGCTCAGAAGAAGCCAGCCCTGGACCCTTGACCTCTGGCCTCCTGAGCTATGGGAGAATCCATTTGTGTTGTGGAAGCCACATAGCTGGGGGCGGTTTTTACAGCCACCCAGGATACTCACCCCAACAGTGGCCTTTGCTCTCCCCTATTTGCTGTGAGGGCCCAGCTGAACAGGAAGAACTAAGCACAGCACCACAAACCTACACACCAAATGGGCTCAGAGGTTCTAGAAAAATACCACATTGGTGCTGTTTGCACTTCCCAGTGGCCTGCTCTTGTGCCTGCCTTTTCCTCTCTAAGGGTTTCCATAGGTTTGATAGCATAGACTCATGGGGAGGTGCAGGCCCACCAAACAGCCTGCTGGTGCCTGCCTCTCCTGCTCCTCACTCAGAGAAGCCTGCGCAGGAGCCCAGTTGCTGGCCAGACCTGTGGCTGTGAAGGTTACACTTGGAGGAAACTGACTTGTTCTAGTCCACCTTGCTCCCACTGGCTCATCTGCCCTTTTCCTTGGCTGAAGCCCAGGCTGTGGCCCAGAGGCCAGCCTCCCCTAGTTGCTTCTGACTGACTGAGAGTAAGCAGCTGGAGATGCGTTCCAGAGGCTAATCGTGGGAGAGTGCATTGGACCCCATCCACCAGGATGTCTCGTTGAGAGTGAGTTTAAGGCCCTTCCCCCATGAGCAGGCTCACTGCAGCTGTGTCATGAGGAAGTGTACCCCCTCACACCAGACCCTGGGGGCAGAGGCATCCTGTCCCCCACAGATGCCTTGGGACGTGTCAAGGTACCCCAGTAGGAAGAGTCCATGGCTGTGGCACGTCAGGCTTTTCATCTCTGGTGACAAGTTCTTGGAATTTCTTTCTTCATTCAGGAAATGGAGCAGTGACTTCACCCTATCTCCCCTGGGCACCACACGCCATGCCCAGGGGATTGGGGGAGGGTATATCCCTGTGCGGCCTGTGTGCTGGGCCCCTGATGATGAGGTGGAGCAGGTAGTCCACTCATTTTCTGGTGCCAGGCCCCTGGACACATTTGTATTTCCTGAAAGGACCAGCCTAGAGTCCCACAAACCCAGGCTGAGCCAAGCCCACTGGGAGGCTGCTCTGCAGTGGGCCAGCGTGGCTGTGCCCAGCCTGCCCTGTTAGTCCGCCCTGTGCCTGGAGCTGATGGCCAGTTCTTGGGAGCCCTGAGCTACTGAAGGGAACCCAGCCTGGGCCAAGGTGCCCTGTGCTGTATGTGAGTGTCCTTCCTTTAGGTGGCCTGGTTGCTTGTTCCCTTCCTAGCAAGGAAAATCACAGATACCAGGGAACAAAGAAGCACTTTCTACGAGCACCTAACATGAAAGAAATGGTGTGACACCTCCAGCTGGGGACACTCCAGGGCACTGGCATAAGGGGACCCTGCACATAAGGACTGCTTGGCTTTGTGTGGAGGAGACAAGCTGCCAGGGCCTGTCAGTCCCTGCATTTGTCATATGGGGTGACCCTGGCTTCAGGAACTCCCACCTCAAAGCAGGGGGTCCCTGTGTCTGAGCCCACGTGCTGGGCAGCAGGAAACCTGGGATGCAGCCGTGTGGTGGCGCTGGCTCTGGATGCCCTGCAGCTTTGTGGTGGGACCTTGGGAAGGACATGAGGGGCTGGCCTGGGCGTGTGGCTCCTACTCCAGCTGCAGTCTAGGCTCCCGTCCTCATTGGGAAGCCCCACTGCATGGATTTCAGACATTTGGCTCCACTTCAGATTTTATCCAAAGTAAGAGGAGGCTGCTGGCGTGGCAGCTTCGCCCTGAGGTGTCCCCAATGCCTCACTGCATGCAAGGCTGCTGGTCCAGGTCTCACACGCACCCCACATGGGCTTCACGTGGATGCTCACCCCTGGCAAGGCTGTCTTGGATGTTGGTTTGGAGCAATGGTGTGGTTAGTGTGGCCCATATGTCCCATGGGCCTGTGTGTGCCCTGCGTCCCCATGTGCCCCATGTGCCCTGTGTGTGCCATATGCTCCATATGGCAATCTGGTCCCATCTGGCCCCATCACCCAGCCATCTCCTTGATGGGCGGACAGCAAGCAAGGGCATGGTGAGGTCAGGACCTGCTGAGATGCTCTATTGCTGCCTCCAGGGCACCTGGGCACTGAGGGCCATGACGACTAAGTGGACTGGGCCTGTGGGAGCAGCACCGTCCTGTGCCCCAGGAGGCGGTGGATGGTGGGCTGACCAGGTGTGGACAGGCCTGGCCAGTGGCCAAGTGGTGAACACGCATGCTGGCACCAGCCCTGCGGTAAGGCTTAAGGCCTAACTGGAGGTAGGACATGTGCCCCTTGGATGGCCCAGAACCACAGACTGTGTCCAGGCAGCTCTCGGGGAAGAAGGGACAAGGTTCCTGGCTCAAGGAAGGCTTGGCTGGCTCTGGAGGAAGTTAGTATTGGGTTGGCCAAAAAGTCTGTTACATGTTTTCCGTAAAATAAAAGACACATTTTTCATTTTCACCAATAACTTAATTTACTTGGATATTCTGAGTGTGTTGGCTATCTCCCACTATCGGCTTCTAGTGGGCAGAGGCCAGAGGTGCTGCCAAACATCTTCCAGCACATCAGACAGCCCCACAGCAAATAATTATCTGGCCAAAATGTCAGTAGTACCAAAAAACTTCGCAAACGACTTTTGACAAATTTGATTAGTCACAGCACCTTCTCCATATACTGCACAAATCTTTTTTTGTTTCAGTTGCATTCTCACCTTTCTTAAAATAATGAAGCATAATACACCAAAAATATTGCCTATCTTCTTCCATCTTCAATATTAAAATAGCTGCACAAAAATTCACCAATTTTAATATTTATTTATTTAAAAATTTTATTTATTTTTAGACAGAGGGGAAGGGAGGGGGGAAAAGAGGGAGAGAAACATCAATGTGTGGTTGCCTCTTGTGCTCCCTGCACCGGGGACCCTGGCCCACAACCAAGGCATGTGCCCTGACTGGGAATCGGACCAGCAACCCTCTGCCTTGCAGTCTGGTGCTCAATCCACTGAGCCGCACCAGCCAGGGCCAATTTTATTTTATTTTTTAAATGCACATTGATATGATGGCTGTCACAATACAATCTAACAAAATTGTTTTGAATGAAGTTAAAGACAACCAAGCACTGCTAGACCCATTTTATGGAAAAAATTAAACGAACTTTTTGACCAGCCTAATACTTAGAGCATCAGGTGCCAAGGAGGTTCCTGGGAGGAGGATGGTGCTGGGTTAGACAGTGGAGCGGAGATGGGGCAACAGGAGGGAGGGGAAGTGTCAGCACTGCCCCAGCTGGCTCCACATCCCCTGAGGAGCTGACAGGTCCTGGTCCTTTCCCCTCAGTGAGGCCGGGGAAGGTGGCCTTGGGTCTGAGAGCCTGGTGGCTAGTCGGCAGTGTGGGGCAAGAGGGCCTCATTGCAGCCAAAGTCCTGGGGTTCCAGCCCTCCGGCCTCCTGTGGGGGGACCCTAGCTGCTGCAACACCCTGCCTCTCCTGTCAGCCCTGGGGGAGGCTGAGGCTGGACCCAGAGAGCTCCTTCCTCCTGGGCACACTGCACCATGGGCTACCTTCTGAAGGCAACAGAAAAGACAGGCTGGCAGGCAGCTCTGCTGCTCCCTGGAACCTGGCACCCTCGGCCAGCGGGGTCAAAGACTGGTCAGAGGGGAGGGTGGCTCGTAACGAAGGTGTCTGAGGCTGACTCCTTCTAAAGGAGGTAACTTCAGACCAAGTCACACTCCCCTCAAGCTTGTGGAATCTTCTTGCCCTGCCCTGCCACAGCTTTAATCTCAGGAGACCCACCTCCTCCAGAGGAATGGTCTAGGACACAGGCCTGCTTGGGTAAACAGCCTGCTGACAAGTAGACAAGAGTGAGGCAGGTGCAGGGCTCAGGTCTGATGACCAGCTGCCAGGATCCCAGCCAGCAGGTGATTCTTGCCAGTTACAAAAGGCCCACAGTGACTTGGGGAACCGCAGAGGCTGTGGCACCGATGGTGGCCCTGGAGTGCGGTCCCTAGGTGGGGATTGCTGTGGAGGAAGGCAGGGTGCCAATGTCTAAATGGCTCTTCATGACCCTCTAGTGGCTGAGAGAGGCTCAGGGGCCAAGGTTGCATTTGGGGGCACCAGGCAGGCTATGGGGTTGGCTGCAGAGTACCAAGAGCCAGTAGCAAGGAGAGCAGCTGCCGGAAGGGGACTGCAGAAGGACTGTGGGGCTTCACCCCAAGGGCATCCTGAAGACCACCACGTCCCACTCTGGGCCCCAGAACAGGCCTCATTCTGACCAGTTTGGCCAGGGAGCCTGCGTAGGTGCCCAGCCAGCCTGCTGGCCTCAGTGAATCCTGTCCTAGGACCAAGAAGGAGGTGGAAGCCACCAATACCCAGCAAACCTTTGCCTGAGTTTGTCACAAGGGACCAGATTCAGTTCAAGAACTTGCTCTGACAGAGGCAAAAACAGGCCAGGGTGTGAGGGGTGCAGCCTGAGAAACCCCTAAGGAAGCACAGTGCTCACGGAAGGACCTCATTTTCTCAGTGACCACTAGTGGTTGAGGCTGACAGGGCCTAGGAGTAGTGGGCAGGGCGCTGACCCACGGTGCTCCTCCTGGCCCTGTGTGCTCTTCATGGTGGCCCTGGAGCCAGCTTCACTCTGAGCTGGAGCTGTCTGGGGACTGAAACACATTTGCAAAGGAAGGCTGTGGTGACTCCACACCAGCCCTCCACTTTTTAAAAGATGATACTTATTTTTAGAGAGAGGGGAAGGAGAAAAAGAGGAATAGAAACATTGATGAGAGAGAGAAACATCGATCTGTTGCCTTTCATAAGCACCCCGACCAGGGAGTGGACCCACAACTCAGGCACATGCCCTGACCAGGAATCAAACTGGTGACCATGCAGTTTCTGGGATGACACCCAACCAACTGCACCACAGAGGTCAGGGCTGGTCCTCTGCTTTTTACATTCACAGAATGAAACCCACCAGGCTGCTATAGATGCTTTGAAACATTTTATTTAATTTTTTAAAAAAGACAGCAATAATTTATGCCATGAACCAAACAAGACAAGCATTTTCCGGTCCAGCCCACTATTGCACAGGCCGCCCCAAGCTCTACCACCATGGGGGCGGCAGAGTGTGGCCAGCTTTGGAAAGGTGCTGGCTGAAGCTGAGACCCCGGGCAGCAGGCCCACACAGCCCAGCAGCCACGGAAGTGGCCAATGTGCTGGGTTTCTCCCAGGTTGTTATCAAAGGGAAATGACAAACCAACCACAGGAACCCTGGAAAACACGGAGATGACCCAGGACGTGGCCCCCTCCATCCTGTGCGCACAAGCGAAACTCATGGTTTGTTCTGGATCCAGCATCTGCCCTAGCTTGATCCCTCAACTGTTTTCAATTTTTTTTTAAAAATATAATTTTGTAAATGTTCCATAAAAATACTATTGTTCCTAGTCAAACACAGATATTGCAATATGAAGAGTAACTGCTTTGTCTTCGCTCTATAAAATGTGAAAAGGCTATCACACTGGAATATATAGAAAAATGCTGGAATTTCTAGGTATCACAAAGCCAGTACCAGGTACATGGGAGAAGTGTTGCCAGACGCCGGCAGCCAGCTGGGTGTCGCTGGGGCTCCCCCTCCGCACAGGGAGGACATCATGGCTTTGAGAGAGACAGGCAGCTGACTGCTCTCAGTCCCGAAGGGCCGACCCTGAGAGGGCCGCCTGCTTGTCCCGAAGCACCGAAGAAACCAGCCATGCTTGGCCAGGAGCACAGGCGGCCATCCTCTGATGGCGAGGGGACAGTGGTCTCTCCTGGGCCCTGGCAATCTTGAGGATCACCTCTCCTTCTGAGATGATGGCCCACAAGGCGCATTCAAGTGCAGGTGCTGGGCCAGAGAGCAAGCATGGCCCTGTCCCTCGAGGCCGGAGGGGTGGGTCCTGGCAGCTGGGCTGCGCCTTCAGTTCTCGGACAGAGACAGGGCCAAGGCAGCCTGGAAGGCGGCTTCCTCATCGATGCTGTAGTCCTGGAAGATAGGGAGTGGAGATGGGCTGGGGGCTCATGGGCTCAGGCAAGAGGGCAGGCTGTGCTAGTGACCTCTCAGGACCACATCCTCTGTCCAGTCACCCCAAAGTGACCAGCAGTACCACTTCTGGTCTCCCACCTTCTTTCAGTATGACCCAGGACAAGAATGAGGCCCTGCATAGTCATACGGGGTCACAGGATCATCACTGTCATGTAACGAAAACTCTGTTGGAGGCTGAAGTGCTGGCACGTATGGGATCGGTATCTGGCTTCTCCCAGGTTCTCAACCCCGAGGGCTACACAGGGTCCCTGCAGTTGCCCAGGGGGCACCTCGTCAAGCGGATACCTTGCCCAGCGGACCTGTGGGAGGGGCAGACACTCAGAGAAAGAGCTGTCCTTTTGCCTCAGATGTGAAAACTGGGGTTCTGACATGAGCAGAGAAGCCCGAGAGCTGCATGCCTCTAACCATCAGGAGCCCAGGGGCAAACAGGAGCACAGGTGATTGTCCCGCACGGCCCAGGTACCTGTGGTTGGCAGGGACAGGATGACAGGGCTGGGTGGGGCAGGGCTGAGCAAGAGGAAGAGCCTACATGGTTCCAGCCCAAGCAGGTGGGACAGGGAGAACAAGCTGGAGGTTTTCCAGGTGGTGAAATCCCTCTGGCTTCTCTCCAACAAGCACCCAAGGCCAGCCTGTCAGCCTCCACGGGGCTCTGTGCTGGCAGGGCTGGGGAGATAGTGCCCTGTGACAGCCACCATACCTGTGGCAGCCTCTTCCAAAGAAGCTCCCCCACCCCCTCAATGTGAAAAGAACTTGTGGTGAGAGACCCCAAAAAGCCAAGGGGCCCCCTTGAACTGCTCTGTGTAGCTCCAGAGCCCCCAAGGCCCTCCAGTGGCCCCAGAGCCTGACTGACACAAGCACCAGGCAGCTCCCATAGAAACCCAGGGGGCCT
Organism: Anoura caudifer; assembly: GCA_004027475.1. Taxonomy (NCBI): domain Eukaryota; kingdom Metazoa; phylum Chordata; class Mammalia; order Chiroptera; family Phyllostomidae; genus Anoura; species Anoura caudifer. Next base: position 74,037 of record PVKU01000853.1, read on the forward strand.
CTGTGTGCCCAGCTCCCTTTGATTTGTGAGCCTAAGGCTGGTTAAGGGCTGGGGGGAAAGAGAAAAGACACGTACCACGAAGGTGTCGTAGGAGAACTTGTGCCGGTGGAGCAGGTGCTGCAAGAAGTTGGCACTCTTGTAGCTGGGGTCACCCCAGGGCATCGCCGAGCAGATGGGGCACACCTAAAACAGGGGTGCTGAGGTGAAGCTGAGCCAGAGCAGAGAGGCCCCCATCCCGGGATCCCAGGAAGGCACCGCGGGCAGACAGTGGGGTGCAGGTGCCCAGGCAGGCGGGCAGCAGGTGCTCACCACGCGGTTGGGGTCGCTGCGGTGGTTGTCCACACAGTGCTTCACCAGCTCCTGCTGGTCCAGGTTGCGGGCGCCGCAGTAAGGGCAGGTAAAGGTGGACCTGTTGGGGATGGCACTGGGGCAAGAAGCAGAAGGGTGAGTGGTAGCCTTCCTGGGCACTGCTGACCATCTTGAAGCCTGGCCCCACTACCCAACACAGGCATGCCCTGCTCTCTTCTGGGCAGAGGGCAGGAAGGAGGCCCAGCCAGACGGGAGAGGGGGCAGCTGGGATCATGGGCGGAATGGAGCGCATCACTCTCTGGCCTCTGTCACCTACCCTGGCCTGCCTTAGGCATCCTGCCCTGGAAACCACCCCATCACTGTCCTTACACCCCACTGCTCCTCCTTGGCCATCATGGGACCTTGGCTGTCATGGGACCCTCTACCCTGCTCCCCTGCAGACCCCACTGCAACTTCTCTGGAGCCGCTTGCCATCTCATACACTCCCAGTCCCTCTCCTCCCCCAATGTGGCTAGGAAAGCAGGGTGAGGACAGGCCACCTGGCCTGAGAGGTGGCTTCTGTCCAGACCCAGCTTTTCCGGGGTCAGCACTCCCCTGCTGGGAGGTGATACATGAGCCTGGCATGGAACCTCCAGGGTTCCCCTTCCTGCAGGGTAGTGAGGCTCCCCCAGAGGAAGTGCAGAGCAGCGCTGCCCCCACACAGTGATGCAGACCAGGAGCTGCTCCAACAAGGGACAGGGACTCTGCAGGCCCTTGGTGGGGTGGCCTACCTGGGAATGGGCTGGGATGTGGGTACCACAGGGACAAACTTGGGACAGTTGGCCATCTGCTCCTGGACCTTCATGCAGGAGGAAACGTGCACCCTCATCTTGGCCAGTGTCACCTATGAAGAGAGGCAGGGCACGTGTCAGGCCATCAGGGATAGGGGGACAGGAAAAGCCTCAGGCCCTGTTGGACCAAAGAACAGTCAGCAAGCAGGTCTTGCTCTTGCCGTTCACAGCTCAGCGGCTCCGTGAGCAGATTCTGGGGCTTCTCTCAGGGGTGCAGCGTCCCTGCTGGAGAAAAGGTGCCGAGGAAAGGAGACAGATTTGCGACCCAGCGGCAGGTGCTGCCTGCTTCAGCCAGGACCCTGCAGGTGGCTGGTGTCAGCCATCAGCTCTTGAAAGGGAGAACACCCCAGCTGGGGTCTCTGGGGAGCTGAGGGCAGAGACAGTCCCTGGGGAAACAGGAAGGTACAGTCACTCAGGAAAAATGTCCCTGTAACAGGAACCAATGGGTCAAATTCTTTTAGACCACTGAACATCGAACAAAAGTCCTCACCAAAAGGTACCAAACCAAACACAGCACAGCGTTCTCCCAAGCTGCCTGAGTCACAAACTCTAAGGGGCAGTGGGGGTAGAAGGAGGAGTCCCAGTTCAGACCAAAGTGGGGGGAAGGTGAGAGTTGACAAGGATCCTTGCTCAACCCTCCCTGAGGTGTGTACACCACCTTCCTGCCATGTTGCCTATGCTGAGGCTGGAAGGCAAACATTTCACAAATAGGGAAGCAGTTCACGGAACTGAGGAAGCAGCCAGGGACACAGCTACCTCCATAAGTGCAGGGCACAGTTCCCAGGGCTGAGGTCTGGGATGACAGAGCAGCCTTCCAATACCAGCTCTGCCCAGGGCTGGGGGACATGGAGTGAAGGGCAGGGCCACTTCACACGTGAAACTACAGGAAGATAAAGGGGAAAGTGGGGAAGGGGCTATGTGAGCTTGAAGGAAGCCCCAGTAGCCCTTCCCAGAGATCCTCAGGATCTTCCCCGGAAGTTCAGACCTTTGACCTTTAGGGCAAAGCAATCAAGGGCTGTTTTCCATTATGCTAAATTAGTAGAACTTGTTAACCAGAGAGATGGCTACATCTCAAAATGTAAATTCAAACTCAGTTCCTGCTCCACCCAAATGGAGGGAGGGCCTCCCAGCCCTGGAGGAGCAGTGGGGTGCAAGGACAGGGTGGCGTAGGCTCCAGGGCAGCATGCCTGAGGCAGGCCAGGATGGGTGACAGAGGCCACAGAGCGATGAGCTCCATTTAGCCGGTGGGCCCAGCTGCCCTCCTTCCCCCTACGTCAACACCTACAGTGGGCAGCGGATCCCTGGAGCATCAAGGCTGTGTCTGGGGTGGGTTTTTAGCTCAGCCTGTGTTCCTGTATTGGCTATAATGCACACAAGCAACCCAGAGCCCAGGCCAGGCAGTGGAGTGGGGTGCGGGGGGTGCAACATGGGACAAGAGGCAGGGCCATCTAGAAAGGCCTCGTGCTGTGCGGGAAGGGCCAAGCAGAGCTACAGAGTCCTCAACAGGAAAGGGAAGAGCCCAGCTCCTTTGCTGGAGGGCAGACCAGGGCCCCAAACACTCAAAACCCTCTTCTGGCTCTGACTGGTATGGCTCAGTTGGCTGAATGTTGTCTTGCAAAGTGAAAGGTCCCTGGTTCAATTCCCAGTCAGGGCACATGTGGGTTTGGGGGCCCCATCCCTGGTTTGGTGCATGTGTGAGAGGTAACCAATCAGTGTTTCTCTCACATACATCGATATTTCTCTCCATCTCTCTCTCCCACCCTTCCCCGCTCTCTAAAAATAAATAAAATCTTAAAAAAAAAAAAAAAAAAAGCCATCTCCTGGACCCAGGAAGCCCCTTGGGGTGGGGTACCTTCTTGTTGCAGCCCCGACAGGGTGCCTTATAGGATGAGAGCTGCTTCTCCACCTGGGCAGCTTTGTCCACCTTCTTGGGGTCGAAGGGCAGGCGACACAGTGGACAAAGGGGAGATGGTACCTGCAGGCATGGCTGGAGGCACTCCCCGCAGAACCTGCAGTGGGGAAGGGGACATGGGCCCGAGGTCACAGGCCAGCCTGCTCCAGCCCGCATAGGGCAACTCACCTCTGCTGTCAACTGGGAGTTTCCGGAGACAGTCACCCCTGAGCCTGAGTCCCAGTGGCTGGATGGGCACCATCTGGCTAAACAATGACCCCAGGTCCCCTCCTAGCCATGGGCTCTTGGGACCCTCTGCCACATCCTGGAACTGGGCAGAGCTGCAGCTGTGGTTCTCTAGGACCTGTGCTGGCCCCATGGCCCTGTTCCCAGCAAGAGCTCTGGCTGTAGAAGGAGGCCAGGCTCAGCCTGCCTGTCTCACCACTATGTGGTACTTACACCTCAGGGGGCTCAGAGGACTAAGGTGACCCTGGAGACCCTCTACCCACTAAGCTCTGGGGAATAAAATCGCTAACAATGGTCAGAGAGGAAACTGCAGGGCCCTAGGGCCCCAGGACTCGCTGGATGGGGCAGGACCAAAGCTAGGAGGTGAGCATCAGCATCCTTGGAACAGTGCTCCCTCCTCAGGCAGGAAGGGCTCCTGATAGGCCTGAATGGAGGACAGTGACAGGAGGATTGTGCTCGGGTCCTGACTGTTCAGCAGTGATACTCCTGGCCCTGGGCATGCACTTGGGTACTTGAGGGTTCTTGTGGCCCTGAGCTCTCAGCACTATCCCTGGAGATGTCCCATCCTGTGTGTGCTGCATGTGCAGTGAGCCCTCCTGCCCGCACACCTGCAGCTGGAATTCACAACCACCCTCCATGCTGCAAAGGAGCAGGCTGCTCATTAGGGAGTAGAGCTGGTCAGAGGGGGTGAGAGGGAGAAGGCACTTGACTGCAGGACATCAGTCAAGCTTTAGAAAGTGCTGTGGGGACCACTTAGCTGAGACATGGACCTAGAAACTCCACGGCCCCAGAAAAGCATGGACTCAGTCCGTCCCATCACAGGGGCCGGGCCCGGATGCATGAGAAAGGTGGCAGCTCTGCAGACTGCAGGAAACCTGCAGGGTGTGCACCCCTCTACTCCCACCTGGGTATGTCAAGCAGGCTGGGTCATGGTGGGGACATGAGCTGTACAGAACACAGGGGCGTGAGAATGTTCCTGAGTGTCCAGAGAATGCAGCTAAGCTAAGAGGTCAGGGTCCCTTCTGTCATCATATTTTCACCTCCTTCTCCAAAAAATCCCAGGCAAGGGGATCCAGAGTCCCTCATGCTGCCCAACCCAAGGCACTCCTACACACTGGCCCCTGGTGCTGCCACCACCTGGCTGGTCACCTCTCATGTTAACATCTGCACAAGAGAGAAGGCCCAGCTAGGCTTTGTCTTGCAGAGTAAGGAGGTGGATCCACCTGCCACATCCTGCACCCAGGGAGGGCTCATCAGGCATCACAGGAGGCATGCAAAGGGGACACCATGCACCCACCCCAGTGCTCCAGTGAGGATTCCAGGGCTGCCCCTCTTGCCAGTCTCAGCATATGCTTAGCCTAACAGCTGGGGGAAGAAGCCTCTTCCTTCACCCAGTCTCTGGAGGAAAGTGCTGGTGAGATGGTTACAATGCAGAAGCTGAAAAAAGCCCACACGAGTGCTCACCCAGCACCAGTTACAATAGCCAGGTAGAAGCAACCCCGTGTCCATCAACAGGTGTCAGACACGCAGATCGTGGTCTATCTCTGATGGACTACAACTTAACCATAAAGGAGAGTGCAGGCTGATAGGTGCAACTGCTGGGGGAACCTTGGAAAAGTCACGCTCAAAGAAGCTGACCACAAAGGACCACAGAGTATGATTCCATTTATGTGAACTGTCCAGAACAGGCAAACCCTCATAGACAGAAAGCAGGTTAGTGGGTGTGGGGTTGGGGTACAGAGTCTGACTGCCAATGGGGACAAGGTTTCTTTTTGGGGTGATTAGAACATACTGACTGCAGTAATGTTACTCAGTGCTGTGGATATACTGTGAACCACTGATTAAACACTTCAAATAAGGCAACTGTATTTCAATAAAGCTGTAAAAACATGTACAGAAAGGACACAGGACTACACATGGGGACGAGCTGTCACCACATCATCAGGGGAATGCAGGGCCCGGTACAGGCCTCCAGAGGAGCAGGCCTCTGACAAGAGACACAGAGGTTGGGGTGAAGAGTGCCTCACTGTCCTCCAGCAGCAAGCAGGGGAACTTTGGGACCTGTACCAAGAAGGCATACACAGACCCCAGCATGACCCCAGACTCGCCCGCCAGCCCCATGGCACTGCTTGTCTCCATGTCCCAGTCTGCGGAGCTAGAGGCAGAACCAGGTGTCCACATAGTAGCTTACCTCACGGCCTAGTTTCCAGCACCGTCACCATGGTGCACTGAGGGCCATGCAAACGAAGAGTGCCCACTTCTCCCATAGATGGTTCCTGCCCACATCTGCCCAAGGGGCTGGTGCTGTACAGCTTCCCAGCTGAAGGAAGCAGCTAAGGGGTCTAGTGTCTCATTCAGGCCCACAGTCACAGCTGCAACAGCGTGACAGCCGCCGCATGGACTCCAGGCTACAGCGGCAGCACTCAGGTGCACCTGCATAGGCCAATGTTTCAGAGATGCAGGAAGGCAAGCAGGCCAGGCCCCAGGCGCCTGGAGCTGTCCTGAGCTAGGAGGCTGACTTTCAAAGCCTTTTGTCCGTGGTCACTCGCTAGCTCATGCCCTGGCTGGGCTCACCCACACACAGATTCAGGTGAGCCACCTGTGGGCCCAGGCCTCCATGGGTCTGAGGCCAGTGCTCTCGGGCAGCTGAGCAGGGAGTGACAGAAGCTCCTGAGGCCTCCGGACCCCACCCAGAGAAGCCAGCTCACAGACTTGGGTGCAGCTGGGCAGAAGGCTATAAAGGCTCACTGGTCCCCAGGGTCTGTAGTCACTGCTACAAAATTGCAGAGGGAGAGGGCGCTGAAGGTGGTGAGGGAAGAATGGCTAAGAGGTAGGGCAGGCCTGGCTGCCCAAGCTCAAATCCTGGCTTTACTGTGACACTTGGGGACTTTACTGAGACTCTCTGTCTCTTTCTCCTTGTACTAAGGAATAAGGACAGTACCTGCCTCATAGGGCTGTGGCATGCAGGGAGTACTCAGAAAACATCCATTATTAACATTCCTTACAGTTCCCCTTATACATGAGCTCTGTTCTATGATCTCTGTTCATTAACAAATTGTACGTGAGGACACTTAGATGCAGGGACAGGTGTGACAGCACTGAGTAGAGGGGATGAAAGAAGGGACAGAGAAACCAGAGGCAGCCTGGGCTGAACCCTGCCCCAAACACAGGCCCTGAGGGAGAGTCTATGAGATAGTTAGAAACAGCCAATTAGTTTCTGTTTCCGGTTGTGGCTCACTGCCCAGAATATCCCTTGAGTGTGACAGAAAACTGGCTTCCTCTGGGGCCCCTGGGAAGTTCCTGGGAGCTCTTCCACAAGCTCCACTGAGGGGAATCCTGCTCAAAAAACAACTAACAACTCCTTGTAAACAACTCCTTCTGCCTGGGTGCTGACTATCTGTCCCATACAGAGCTGCTCTCACCACTAGAAAATTTATGCTTCGGAAGGAAGTTGCTTAGTCAGGTAGCCGTGGGGGGAAATAACCAAACCACCAGCAAGGTTTTTGAAAGCAAAGGCAGAGCCTTTAAATCTTCTTTGCTCATCTGCACACATGTAGTCACAACACTGGGGAAAAAACTTAAGAGGAAGTAAGAAGTAGACACAGAACAGCTAGGAAAACAAGCCAGCAGGGAGAGCCAGGGAGTAAGTCTTCTTTGAAGGCAGATGTTGTAGAAAAGGCTCTTGCAGGACAAGCCTCAGAAATAGGAGAGGGGTCAGATTATTGAGGGGGGTGGGATGGGGGATGGGGGAGGGGTGTTTATAAGACGTTTCACAATTCTATGTAGTTCTGTATTCTGGAAACCGCATTTTAAGAAAAGACATGCTTGGAAAATATAAATTTGTGCAGACCAGGAGACAAAACACCGGCCCAGAGCTGGGTGAGCATTGGTGCCAAGGGGACACCACCAGAGGCCTAGGGAAGGCCTTCTAAAATTAGAAGCCTTACAGCTCTCTCATCCATGGACCGAAAGATGCAGAACACACCTTAAAACACCTACTGGTATATGCTTACAAGAAACAAGTCCTGTTCAGAGGCTGTCCTGGTCAAAATGTCACAAGAAGCATGAAAAAGTAAGGTGCAGTGCCCTTCAAGACAAGCCTGCGGTGCCCTCCTGTGCTGCCTGTCATGGAGGTATGGGAAAGGAAGTGAAGGCTTCCTGGAACCTGACACTATCTCTGCCACTTCTCTGAGTGACGAACAGTCACACGCCCACCTAGCAGTTCCAGCTACCACTTTGTATCAAGAGCCTCCCAAGTCAGCTTGTTTGCAAAATGCTCTAGGGCCTCCTATCAGCCTGGGTGCACCTCAGCTTGGTCCCTCGGAGTGAAAGCCCTACCGGCTCAGCAGCTCCACTGGCAGCCAAGTCCTCTAGCCCCCTCTCCCCATCTTGCTGATTTCAGTGGATACTCTGATCTCAGCTCCCTCCCAAACAGGGTGATGATTAGACTTGCGTACAGCTCTCAGCTGGGAGGAGAGCCACACCCTCAGGTTTCTGTTCCTGAAACCGACCGCAGAAGCCCACTGTGTGCCCTGGTGCAGCTGGAAACCGTAGTAAGGTGCTTAGCGACTGGTCCCCTGAGGGCCAGCCTGCCTGGTCAAAACAAATCAGCATCAAACTACTCCAAACAAGCCCCTCTCCTAACTTTAAGGAACTCTCCTCAGCAGTCTAGACAACAGACAACAGGTCCGAAAAAGAGCTGACAGCAAAAGCCATAGGCATTTATTTACAACTGCCCACTCCAGTCTCCACCGGACTGAATCCAAGGCGACTGGCGCAGAGGTCGCGCCTGCTTACCCTCTGGGTACCCAGGGAGGCCCACCGAGGCCGTCAGCAGACCCGGGGACGCGGGGACTCTGAACCGGACAAAGTTTCGGTCGCCTCTGTGTGCCGATGGGGTCGTGGGGTCGAGTGCCCGGGGCCGGCGGAGCCTGGGCTAAGGGAGATGCACGTGCCGGGAGCGCAGAGCCGGCGCTGCGTAGGGTGCCCCGTGCCTCCGCCCCCGAGTCCTCCGTGCGCCAGGCTCTCCAACTGGGCCCGGCGGCCGCGGGCCTCGGGCCCTTCTCGGCCGGGAGCAGACCTCTCCCCGCGGCGGAGTACCGGCCCCGCGGTCGCCCGCAGTACTCACGTGTGGCCACAGCTGCCGATGGCCACAGGCCGGTGGTAGACCTCTAGACAGATAGGGCAGCTGTACTGGGCCTCCAGGCCGCTGTCACCGCCTGCGGGCCCGCCCGGAGGCTGTCGCTGCTGAGCCGAGGCCACCAGGCTGCGGAACATCGCCATCCCCGGGCCAGGCCCGCCGCTGCCGCTGCTGTCCCGGCCGGCCCGGCCCGGCCCGGCCCGCGCGTCACGGCCGCGACGGCGTCGCGCGGACGTCTGATAGTCACCGCTGCGACGGCGCTATGGTGACGTCATCAGACTACGCGGCGCCACAGTCTGCACCTCAATTAGGTACTACCATGTGCCAGGCGGGCGAGGAGTATGTGGAGCCCCCGGCTGAGGGGCCGCTTCCGCCGCGGCTTGGGTAAGAGCTGGGCACCACACCCATCCCTCCGGTACCCGGCGTCCTCAGCCGGCGGCGAGTCCTACCTTGAAGCCCCCGTCGCGCTTTGCCGTCAGTCTGGGGCCCTGCACCCCAGAAAACCCAGGGACCACCATGGCCGAGCCCAGGAGTCCGGGGGTCCCGGGTGGGGGCTGGACCTGGCTCCGCAGCACCCGGGGGTCCCAGGTGGGGCCTGGAACTCGCTCCGCAGCACCCGGCGAGTGCCTGTCAAGCCTGTGGTGAACATTGGCGGGAAGGGTCTCCTCTGCTCGCTCGCACCTCAAATTCTTGCAGTCATTGGGACAGCTCTGCCGCTGACCATTCTGTCTTTACTGGAAGAGGAAGTGGGCTTCCCAGTCGTTGTCACTCAGTGGTTCCATATCTCCCGTCCAGAGCCGCACAGAGCAAGTTGTCTGCCCTGTCGTGCCAGCCCTGAAGGGATTGAGAGGTGGCCTTTATGTGCCCCCTGAGCTGACTTTAGCCGACTGGCAATTTCCAGGGCCATTGTCTTTTGTCAAATCGGTATTTTGGATAAGACACAAGCCCTGGTTTGTGTGTGTACAGGCCCCTATATTGCCTCTCTCCTACACAGGGTTGGGATGAGAACTCTCTTTCTGAAGCCTGTTAGGAGGGGGAGTGTAATCTGTGTTCTGTATTTAAACATTTTTTAATTTATTGATTTTAGAGAAGGAGGAGGAGAGAGAGAGAGAAACATCGATTTGTTGTTCCACCCATTTATGTATTCATTGGTTTATTCTTGCATGTGCCCTGACCGGGGACCAAACCCACAATCTTTGCATATCAGGGCTATGCTCTAACCCCCTGAGCTCACCAGTCAGGGCTAATCTATGTTCCTGTTCTGTCTTCTTCCACATGTCACCAAAGCGGTGAGCAGAAGTGTGTGAAGTGCAAGGAAGGCCTGCCAGTGGTGGTGATCCGAGCAGGAGATGCTTTCTGCAGGTGAGGCCTGGAGGTAGGTAGGAGACCCTGGCAAACTGTCTTGCTCAGCAGCCAGGATTGCCTCCATTTCTGTGCTGGAGGAGCATTTTTCTTGCTTTTAGAAGCATTTAATCATTTTCATTCTGGTTCTAACGTTGCTCTTGGTGACCCTGGTGTTGGTGGGAAAAGTATTGGTTTCCTGCGTGGGTAACATTCTCCCATCATTCATCTGTGGATCAGGTGGCAGGAAGGGATGTGATGGACTTACGAGGAGGGTTGGCAGTGAGAGTGAATGAGTTGTAGGTGTGATGAGCATTTCCGGGCAGCTAGAACACATCTAGGGGTAATTTGGAGCATCCTAGGATCTTGGGCAGGTGCTCTGCCTGATGTGTTTTATTGGGTTGACCAAAAAATCTGTATGGTTTTTTCTGTAAAATAAAAGACACATTTTTTATTTTCACCAATAGCTATTTTTAAAATTTATTTGGTTTTAGAGATAGAGAGAGGGAGGAAGGGAGAGAAAAAGAGAGGGAGGGAAACATCAATGCGTGGTTATCTTTCGCATATCAGGCAGGGCTACGCTGGAAGTTCTGATCTGTGAGTTTGGGGAAGAGCCCAGGACTCTGCATTTACAGAAGCTTCCTGAGCATTTCTGGTCCTGGTAGGATAAGAAAATCAGAGAAAGGCCTTTGTGGAGATTCAGGATGCTGGGCCCGTACAGCCTGCCCAGGGCTTCCCCCTTTACTCCAAGAGGTGGTACTTCTCTCTGTGGGAGTCTTGGAAGAGGTCATCAACTCTGCTTAGGAGAGGGTTTGGGTGACCTTGTCCTGCACATGCCTGTGTCCAACTGTTGACCAGCTGGGCCTTTCTGAGTGCCTGCAGCTGCAGGTGGCACAGAGCTCCCGACCCCTCAGACATCGGTTCACACTGATAAGGATTGGGAGGGTGACTCAGGTGCCTTCCCATGTGGTGTGAGACTCAGCCTAGGACTACCATACCTGATGAGAACCCTTCCACGCTGGCCTCTGGGTAGAGCCTCAATGTCAAGATGTTGCTTTTCAAGATGGAAGTTGGGATAAGAAGGAAAAAGTAACTGAGCAAGCATCAGGCTGCCGCCCTATGGAGGCCAGTATAAGCAGCTTCCCTAAGCAGCATGGACGGTAGGCAGCCTGAGCCATGTGGCTGCAGCCAATGGTAGTTTTGTTGCAGGGACTGTTTCAAGGCATTCTATGTCCACAAGTTCAGAGCTGTGCTTGGGAAGAACCGGCTGATCTTTCCAGGAGAGAAGGTAGAGTGTGAGGTGTCTCCTCTGTGGGGTCCCTGACTAGGCAGCCTGGCCACCCTGGCCCTGGCTCTATGCCCCTGCCACTCTTTTTGCAGGCAGCCTGTCCCACCTGCATCCTACCACCTCCTCCCTGTCGTCCTGCACCTGGACTCTGAGGATAGACCCATGTCTGGGGACACCCACAATGGTGGGGGTGGGTGAGCATGCTCATGTTGAGATGTGGTGCCCTCCAGCCGTGTTCCTTCTCTCCCAGGTGCTCCTGGCCTGGTCCGGGGGGCCGTCATCCAGCTCCATGGTCTGGCAGGTCCTTGAGGTGCGTCTCCACACCATTCTTCTGGGCCCAGCCAAGCTCAAGGGTTGGGCCAGCCCTGGAAGGTTCTCGAATGTGTAAACAAGAGGTGCACAAGCCCGGAGCTACATCCGGAGTGCCCAGCTGTGCTCCAGTTTAGCGCTCTTCCACTTGCCCTACTGTAGAAAAGTAGTCACTGGGAAATGGATATTGCAGGGGGCACAGCAGAGCATCATTCAAGGTAGCTCTGAAGCCATGGGCCTCCCCTCAGCCTGGGAGTGGTCTGGGACATGACACTGTAATAGGAGCAGTTGCCTTGGGAGACAAAAAGTGGCTTGGCCCTGGCAGTTTCCTTGAGAATGAGGGGCATGACAAGGGATGTTGCCAGGTAAAGCAGTGCCACTGGAGAGGACAGCTCGTGTCAAGATGGGGAGGGGAGAAAGTGGGTGCAGATGAGAGACAGTAGGGGGCCTTTGCACTGGAGTGCCAGCCTGCCCAGATCACAGCGTCAGGGACAGTTATGGCTTCCCCGATGATGATGGGGCATCGTGGAGACCTCGACCCAGGGGTGGGACACACAAGGACCTTCCATACTCCCTTTGTGGGTGCAGATTGGAGGTATTGAGCATGAGGCTGCAGCCATGGGATGGTCTGTACCAGGTCGGGGGAGGTGCCCAGGGCCCTAGGGTGGTGCTTCTGCTCTCACTTCCTGTCCCCTAAACCTGGCCGGGTGACGTGAGATAAGTGCCTCCTCCCCCAGGTGTTTGTCCAGCACCTGGCACTGCTCTTCCATCTGAGTAGTGATTCCTCATTTTTATCTTGTTGTCCTGTCCTGTGCTGAGCCAGCCAGAGGGGCTTGGGTAGGGGACACGGATGGCTATGTGGACCCAGCTGCTTTTTAGGCCATTGCCAGCAGCAGGGACAGACTGGGGAGGGTGGGTTTTACAAGGGAGGGTACAGGTGCCTAGGCAGGGCCAGTTCAAAGGGAGTTGGGCTTCATGGCTTCCCTGTGCCACCTGTCTACTACAGGTGGGGGTCATTGCCCATTTCCAGAGAGTGCCCAGTCCCGACAGAGAAGGGTCTCTATAGGAAGTTGTCCTGTGGCTTCTGACTGTGGGGCTGAGGCCCAGTCCTTTCCATTCTCCAGGGCCTGAGTCGAGATTCTGCCAAAAGACTGCGTTTTGTGCCAGGGGTCATCTACATCGATGGTACGTGTGGTCATTTCTCCCTCCAGGCCCCAGCCATTTTGGGCGAGCTTTCTGAAACAGCCAGACTGTACCCACGCTGAGGCCCTGGTGGGGGCGCTTCTCTAGAGACAGTGCACATGTCCAGCAGCAGGTGGCACTGCTGTTGCCATAAGTCAGATCACCAGAGAGTCAGGCAGGAGCATCTGCCTGGCCTCCTCTGTGGGGTCTAGGGCTGTGTGAGTGAGACAGGCAAGTTCACTGCCAGAGGGCTGGATGCTAACCTGCCTCACCCCTCCCCTGCCGCTCGGCCTCTTAGCCACTGCAAAGAACCCTACACCCATTCTGAAAATTCTCCTTCAAGGAGAAGGTCTGCAACCTGTGGTTTTTACAGAAACCTCTGTGCTGCAGCACACAGCCTTGAGGAGCTTCCCGTGTGTTGGCCTTGTCCTGCCGGCCAGGGGCTCTTTTCCTGTGAGCCGCAACTCCACTCTGCCTGCCTGTTTCAGAGGGAGCAGCCTGCGGACAGAGCCTGGAGGACAGAGCTAAAATTCTTGCTGAGATGAAGCTAATCCTGCAGACAGTTGGCTTTCCCTGGCACATTGTTGCTTTAGAAGAGGTGGGTGGGTTGCCTGGGAGAAAGGCCCTTGGAGGATGTCCATGATGGGTACATGCCTACTGGTTGGGGTGTGGCTGTGGGCTTCTTGCCTGGGCCTGCTCTGCAGTGCGTACAGAGCTAGGCCTGGGCCTCATACAGCCTCTTCCACCCTCCCCTCCCCTGCAAGGTGTTCAGCCTACCGCCATCTGTGCTTCGCTGCTTTGCCCAGGAGCCCTCAGGGACCAAGGGGGCCTACAAGGCAGCTGTGGACAGTTTCCTCCAGCAGCAGCATGCACCAGCCCAGGGCACGGAACGGCTGAGTCAGCCTGGCACCCAGGAACCCCAGAACCCAGCTCCGCCACCCTCAGCTGCCCAGATGGAGGCCCAGCCACCCACAGCTGCCCAGACTGAGGCTCTGTCCAGACTGTTCGACTCAGTGAAGACACTGACAGCTAAGGAGGAGCTGCTGCAGACCCTACGGTGAGCCTCCCTCTCCCCCAGGTCCTGGCCCTGCCCCACCTGGGTCTGAGATGCCCTGCCCTGCTCGCAGGACCCACTTGATTCTGCACGTGGCCCGGACCCATGGCTACTCCAAGGTGATGACGGGGGACAGCTGCACCCGCCTGGCCATCAAACTCATGACTAGCCTGGCACTGGGGAGAGGAGCCTTCCTGGCCTGGGACACGGTACTTGGGGGCAGGCTGCACAGGGGCCCCTTGCACTCTGTCCCATAGGCCCCTTCACTTGAAACTAGTCTTGTAAATGAGTCTTGGGGTCTCTCTTGTGGAGGGAGGAGGCTGTGACTCCCCAGATGGCAGGGCAGGAGGGGGCCATGAGCCTGTCAGCTGGGTGCAGTGAACAACATCCTCCAGGGTTTCTCCGATGAGCGGCATGGTGACGTGGTGGTGGTGCGGCCCATGCGCGACCACACACTGAAGGAGGTTGCTTTCTACAACCGCCTGTTTGCTGTCCCTTCTGTATTCACGCCGGCCATTGACACCAAGGTAACCTGTGGGGACAGGGCAGGGGTCACCGGCACACCTTCAGCAGCCTAAGCTGTGTCCATACCAGCCCTCTGGCCTCAGTGCTTGCCGCCTGGTGCCGTAGCAGAGTCCCTGGGTCCCCCAGCATCCTTGGCTATCTCTTTGAGTTGGAGGGCAGGCTGGTGTCCTCAGGGGGGCAGGGACTCACAGGGAGAGGAATTTGCTGCCCCCTGGTGCCCCTGTCCCTGGGGAGATGAGGTGCCAAGCTAGGGGTCATGGACATGATGGAGGGTCAAGATGGCCTTTGTCAGAGACACTTTAAATTTTTTTACTTAATTTTTAATAATGACTGTGTATAGCAACAGGGACATGGTAGAAGTGTGTGCCCTGGTTCATTCCAGCCCCAACACGCAGGCTCTTGGTAGCTGACGGTGTGGAGAAACCTGTGATTGGCCATGGGGGCTGTCCCTCTGTGCCAGGGCCGCTTCTGCAGCCACCATCTGATTGTCCCTAGGCCCCCGAAAAGGCCAGCATCCATCGGCTCATGGAAGCCTTCGTGCTCAGGCTGCAGTCCCAGTTCCCCTCCACGGTCAGCACTGTATACAGGTCTGTGTGTGCGGCCCCTGGAGTCGGGTGGGAGGGTGGGCACTGAGCTCACCTCCTTGGGGCTCAGGCCAGGGTAGGAGCAAGGTCTTGGGCAACCGGTGGTGAGTTTGTGCCCTGTCCCCATGCTTCCAGGACAAGTGAGAAGCTGGTCAAGGCCCCCAGGGACAGCAGTGCTGGTAGCTCCCCAGGACCCCGCTGCCTACTCTGCATGTGTACACTGGACATCGACACTGCTGGTCTGTGCCACATCTCCTCAGGGTGCTTGGGCGGAGAGGGAGGGGTACTGGCAAGTGGGTATTGAGGTTCAGCAGTCCCAGAAGTCCCTGCAGCTCATCTCTGCTTGCAGATAGTGCCACGGCTTTCGGGGTCCAGACCTTACATCTCTCCCAGATGCAGTCCCCCACCCCACCAGCTGAGGCACCCACAACATCCTGCTGCTCTGCAAGAGTGGGTGGGGCCCAGGGCTGCTGCCAGGGGGCTGGGCCCTGTGGAAGGTGAGTCCCTTCCCTGACCCATCCCACCCCATGGCTGGTCCCTTGCAGCTACACAGAGGGTGGTGGTACAGCTTGGGACCAAGCCCTCAGACCCTGTGCTGAAGGGCCAGGACCAGGCACACAGGTCCAGCTCTGTTCTCATAGGCAGGACCCCCGAGCCCATGTCATCGAGCAGCTTTGCTACGGGTGCCGTGTGAACATGAAGGATGTGGTGAGTACACGCCTGCCCTGTGTTGGCCACAGGGAAGCCCTCCCACTCCTGGAGGTGGGGTGGCAGGTTGGCACTGGCTCAGCTTTGTGCCGTGCAGCCCCTCACCAACGCTGGCTCTCTTGCAGCCCTCCCTGGACCCCCTGCCACCCTATATCCTGACCGAGGCCCAGCTCCGCAGCCAGAGGTACTGGCACCTGCTGTGCTGGGAGAGCCCTGGGAGGGGCCCTTGTGGGCATCAGCATCTTCAAGCTGACTCCCACTATGTGGCTTCTCCCAGGGCCTGGGTCTTGCATGAGCTGCAAGAGTATCTGATTGAGGACAGTGACGATGAAGTGCAGACTGGGGAGTGCTGAGCCTGGGGACGGACACCCAGAACCACTTGCCAGGACCTCTGACATGCTGGAGCAGGACGGCGAGGACAGGCAGGCAGTTTGTTACCATCTGTTTGTATAAATAAAAACGATTTTAATTAAAAAACTACAGTACACATGGGGAAAGGAGGGCTGGGCCCCCTGGCCCAGTGTGTCTGGCACGGGGCCCAGCAGGGACAACGGAAAGGGACAGCAGGCCTGCACTGGGCCATGGAGGAGCCACAGCTTCCTTCTGACAGCAGCATCTGGGCTCAGTGGGCCAGGAGGACCTGTCACAGTGGGTAGCCTTAACCTGGGTCTCTGCTCCTGCGGCCCGAGGAGCACTCCCTCCTGCGTGCCAGGCCAGCTCCTTCATCCGCAGTGCACCAGGAGCCTGGCCCTACTCCTTCTCACGCGTCCATTTGATCATGGTCTCTGGTGAGCGGTACAGGAAGATGAGCTTGGCGTACAGCTCCTCCTCCAGCTCCAGCTCCTGCGTCTCTCGCACCAGGAAAATGTCCTGGCAGAGCTTGAGGATTCGGTCCACACACGGCAGCTCCTCGAACATGATGGAGTGCGATATCTCACTGAAGAAGCCGCGCACAAACTTGCCAATGACCAGCACGATGGACACATAGAGCCCCATGATCCTGCCAGGCATGGGTGGGTAAGTCCTGGGGCTGCTGCCCACAGCCACACCCCAAGCCCTTAGGCCACGTGTTGTTGCACACTCACCCGTAGCCAGCCAGGAAGCCTAAGCTGGGTGGGCTGACCTTGTCATTGAAGATGACCATGGGCAGCAGGTTGCAGCCAGCCTGACAGTCCTGTAGCTCGATGACCCACCATTCAAGGAAGCCAGCAGCCCCCGAGCCCACCTGCTCCCTCCGCAGCTGGATGCGCACGCCGAGGTAGTCAGCCTCTTCATCTGGGTCAGAATGGTGGGACAGTAAGGGCCATCACGCTCCTCCAGGGCAGCAGCTGGGGCCCAGCACCACCCTCCCCTGAACACACTCACTGGGCTGCAACTGCTTCACAGGGTTGGCTTCTGGCCCATTGGGGGCACGGATGTACTTGGGGAAGAGGTTCGGGATGACCCTGTGGGGAGCAGTCCAGCATGTTAGGTCTGACCTGACCCTCCTGGTGCCCCCAACCCCCCTGGCCCCCACTCACACTGACTGGTCTGAAGTGCCCTCCAGCAGGCTGGCCAACTGCTGCCGCTCAGTGCTGTTGGGAGCCAAGTCCAGGGTGTGCTTCTCGTTGGTGTACTCCACACTGCCTCCCTTGGCCAGGTCCCTGCAGGCAGGGGTGCAGCGTAAACCACTGAGGGGCACACCCCACCCAGCCCCTGTACAAGCCCAGGACATACCTCTGGAAATTCCAGGTGAAGCGCAGGGTGATGTCGGCAGTGCCATTGTACAGCTCCCGCTTCATCTGGGCCCGGCTCGGCGGGCTGATGCGCCACAGCGCTCCAGAGCTGCCTTCTATCTGCGCTGTGACAATGTCCTCAGGGCTGTACTGGCTGATGAACTGCATGGCCAGCTGGGCACAGGGCAGCAACTCAGTGGGGTGGAGCCAGGCCACCCCTCCCTCAAGCCATGCTCTCCCATGCAGGGCAGTCAGTGGAGGACTACTCACCGGATGGGGGTCATACTGCCTGCATAGCTCCTCATAGGCCTGGGGTGTGAAGGGCACGATGGACGGCTGCTGGGCACTCATGGTGAACAGGGGCTGGGGGGGAACAGTAGCATGGTGGCGGGGGTCCTCACTGACCCTCTGGGCTGCCAGCAACCAGGCCCAGCTCTGCACGGTCCATGAGGACCAGAAAGCAGAGGAGTGGAGTTTGGGGCTGCCTGGCAGACCCCTCAGTGGGCCAGCAGATCGGGCCCCTGCACTGCTGCCCCTGGCGGGAGTAGAAGGTGGCTGCTCACCTCGTAGCCACCCAGCTTGAGGGTGACAGTGACGTCAATGGGCTGGTTGACAACGCCAACAACAGAGCGCACCAGGGACATAAAAAGCAGTGGGAACCAGATGATGGCCACAAGGAACAGGATGATGAGGCCGCCCATGCCATACTTAACAATCTTCTTTTTCTTCTGCCCCTTGGGCTGCGGGTATTTCTGGCGGGGGGCAGGATATGGGTCACATCTCAGTTCCGCCCTTGCCCTGCCCTGCTTTGTGCAGGCCTCTGTCCCAGACCCCTCATTCCCTGCTGGGTCCCAGAGCTGTCCTCTGTACTCCGCCACTCCTGTCCTCAAGGCCACAGTCTTGGGCTCACCCAGGGACCCCATAAAGTCAAGCCTTGATTGGACATTCACACTAGTAGCAGCTAAGACTGCCACTGCACAGGACAGAGAGAGCAATGGAATGAAAAGAGTTTGAACCCAGAAACAAACCCACACGAGACAAAGGTGCCAACCACTCAGTGAAGAAAGGAGATCTGGATGTTCACATGTAAAAGAATAAAGGTGGACGTTCATCTAACACAGTATATAGAACTCAACCGTAAGGCCCACACCAATGAAACTTAGGGGCAAATCTTTGCTACCTTATATCTGGCAAAAGACCCTCAGATCTAACACCAAAATCCTGAGCAACAAGAAAAAAACTAGACATAAAAAACAGACTTTTGGAGTATGGGTGAAATCTTGTGGTGTATGAATTCTCTCGATAAAGCTGCTAGAAAAGAACAAAAACTCATTACAGACAGGCCTCTTCCACTAGGCATTTGCTCAGAGCACTGCCGATTGCCTGAGCAGGGTTGAATTCACTCTCCCATCTCTAAAAAGCCTCTTCTGGCTGCCAGAAAGAGTTCTAGAAATGTTTTCTGGCCTCATGTTGACATGGGCTGTGAACCCGGGGAGGGGCCAGCAGTGTTGTCCATTTCTTGCAGTGCCCATCTGACCCAATGGGGAGTGACCAGCGTCCCCTCTCTGCTGCCTTGGGCTTGGGCACCTTTTCTGTCTCTCGGCTGCACTTGATGATGAAGATGTTGGCGTAGATGTCCTCCACACACATCCAGTTGCTCAGGGACAGCGTGGTGTCCGTCCACACCCAGTCCATCACGGCTCGCAGCTCCACCAAGAACGGCACCAGCCGGAACCTGTCCGAGACCAGGGGCTCGTCAGGGGGCATGCGGAGAGAGGGCAGCCTGGGTCCTCCCTGGGCTGGCCCATGCTCACCCCTGGAAGAGGAAGAGGTTGAGGTGGTTGTACTTCTTGGTGAGGAAGTTGCCGAGGATGCGGGTGGGGTAACCGCAACGGATCTGGTAGGCGGATAGGGCAAAGTAGATGCACTTCACAAAGTACCACAGCTGGGCCACTGCATTCTGGCTGAACATCCTAGGCAGGACAGGAATCCCAGATCAGGGCACCAGGCCTGAGCTCCAGCAGCTGGAGCTCCAAGGTCCCTGAACCCAGCTCGGACTCTGCTAGGTACCGCAGAACATGTCTCTGCAGGTTAGGCCTGTCCCCCACCCCGCCCCCGCCAGCACCCACCTCTCAGTGACTGCGGGCAGGATGAAGAACATCCAGAGGTGGATGGCCAGCACCAGGACAACCTGGAAGGCCAGCTTGCCCAGCACAGTCTTGCGTAGGTAGAGGGCACGGTCAACGACCATAGTGCCGAACTGGACCAGCAGCATGACCAGGAAGGCCTCAGGTACCTGGTCATCTGACAGGGAGGATGTGATGTCCGTAGCCGCTGAGTGCTTCTGTGGCCAGGAAAGGAGAAGTCAGGGAGAGCTGGGGGGTGCTGCTGGGCTCTGTGCTCACTGGGGGCCCTGAGCCCAGCTCACCCCAAAGGCCCAGAAGCCAAAGATGATGATGATGAAGTCGACAACATCAGCTAGGAACATGAGGGCATAGACATCGGTGGCTGCACGGTACTTGCTGTGCAGGATATCGTGGAAGAACCGCCGCAGGGGCCGGTACACACTCTGAGCCCTGCAGGTGGGTGGAAGGGAGCTTGGCTCAGTACCACTCTGATAGCCCCCACCCACCCCTCCCCTAGGCCACTCCCAGGTTGGTCACTCACAGGGACAGGCAGAAGGTCTTCAGCTGGACACCCACTGCCCTCACTCTTTCCTGAGGGCGACTCCGCCTCTTCTTGCTCTGAGAGGCCACTGCTGCCTCCTCCTCCTCCTCAGTCTCAGTGTCTGTGGGGGAGCAGTCACCGCTAATGGAAGAGCACAGGGGGCTGGGCCTCGTTCAGCTCCTGACCACCCTGAGAGCCCCAAAAGGGGCTGCCATCACCCAATCTCAGACCAGCAGACTGAGCACAGGGCCCTCCCGGGGTCACCAGCAGCGGGGCTGCAGCCTGTGGACAGAGGGCATGGCTGCACTGCGGCATGCCAGCTGGGTGGGCTGACAGGGACATGTACCAATGCCTGCTGGTCTTCTGGGTCCTGCACTCTCTTTCCTCCTCCTCCTGAAGCGCAGACTGATGCGTCTCGTGTCGCGGGGCTTGAGCTCCACTTGTAGCTCCTGGGGCCCACCCCTTGTGCCTTCTGGAATGGCATCCTTGGTGGGGGCCCCAGCCAACCCCAGCCCTTCCTGGGGCCCTGTGACCTCCTCATTCTGGAGCCCCAGCAGGGCTGACTCCTCCCTGGACTCCTTCTCCTTCCTGTGGCCCCCATCAGGCTCCTTGGAGACTGGGTCCTCCTCATGGTCCCAGAGGCCATAGCACTGTGGAGGGAAGGAAGGAGGGTGATGGGGAAGTAAGCTTGGCTACATGGGGCAGCTCTTGTCCCAGACAAGATGGCCGGGCCCACCATGGGGCCCGCAGCGTCCAGCCTCACCTCCTGGAACAAGATGGCTGAGGGGTGCCTGGTCCTGGCCCCTGACACTCACCAGGAGCTGGGAACGGTGGAAGAAGAGGGCCATGAGCTGCACCAGGTCATACTTGATGTAGCCGTCAGCTTTCTCCAGGCCCAGGATACGAGGAGGAAAGTAGGGCTTGTTCTCGTTGCGCCGCAACACTGCGTGACTGTTCCAGGGGAAGAAGCCAAACTGGAAGAGGTACTTGGTGACCACCATGACCTGCGGGGCAGGGGAGCTCAGCATGGTGGGGCCAGGACCCCTCTCCCCTTCCCTGCCCCGGGGCCACCGCCCACCTCAGTGAAGACAATGGCTGTCATCCAGAAGCGCTTGCTGGGCCGTGGGATGGACAGCATGGCCCATAAGAAGACCAGCACAGGCAACACAAGGGAGGCAGCTGAGGCAGTGACCATATGGTTGAGAACAATGATGAAGTAGCAAAGCAGCTCAGAGTGCGCAGCCACACACTGGTACACGGCCTGCAGCAGCCGCAGCGCTCGGCCCTGCCCGGCCTCGAACTGCTCAGCCTCCTTCAGCTCTGGGATGGACAGGCGCCTGCAGGGATCACGTTCAGGAGGGTTCTGGCCCCTGGCCTGGGCCCCCCTGCACCACCCCTGCCTGCTCCACCAGCTGCCCCTTGCACATACCTGTGAAGGATTAGTTCACTGGCTGTGCGCATCCTGGTTCGGGCGCTGGCAGGAAGCTCCTGGGAGCCATGCAGGGAAGCCCTGGGCTCGGTGACTATCTCCTCACTGCCACTGTGGGTGTTGTAGCCTATGCTCAGGGCACTGCTGATGTCCTCGGGCATGCTGGTTGTTGGCTCCTCGGCCCCTAGCCCACTATGGGAGGGGAGGCTGGTTACAGAGGTGGTAGGAGAGCCTCAACATCCCTGGGGGACAGCGGCTAAGAGGTTATATGCCCACTAGTGCAGTGGCTGGGGAAGCCCTGGCTCTGGGCCAGGTGGGGTGGGTCCTGGTTCCCTCTTGAGCCACTGTAACCCATACCCACCTCGAGCCTGTGCTGGGTGCATCCTGTGCCTCTGAGGGGTCTGCTGACGTGGCCTCGGCTTCACTTGAATACAACTGGTCCAGCACACCCCGGTCTACCACTCCACCCTGCAGGGCACATGGGGGCACTTAGGGCAATGGATGCAATACCAGTGCTGCTCCAGCCCCCAGTGTGGGTGAGGCAGGGGCAGGGCACGCACACGGGTGGGGTAGTATGGCAGGGCATGGTGGCAGGGCTGGGGTGTGGTGGCACCCACCCTGAGCAGCTCCTGTGTGAGCAGGTAGCGCTCAGCACGCAGCACGTCACTTATGGCTCGGTGGTGCCGTGTGAAGGTGTGCAGCCAGCATGTCAGCTCGTCCACCAGCGCCTGTCCCAGCACCCACAGGAGTTGCATGGTGCTCAGTATCCGCTGCATCACATGGCTGCGGCCTGCAGGGAGAGGGGTTGGCGGGAGTGGGCCCTCGAGGGGCAGCCAGTGGGAGAACCCCAACCCTCAACCCCCTGGGCCCACGCACCTGCCACCTCATTCTCTGGGCCTTCCACCAACTCTGCCTCCAGGCCCACGCCGCCTCCTGGGCATAAGGGTGGTGGTCAGCGACTGAGAGCCCTGTGTTCCCTTCCCCTCCCCACTCTTGGCCTGACTCACCCACAGGCAGTTGTGCCTGCTCCTGTCGCCGCCGCCTTAGCACCGTCTGGGCGTTGGTCACCCATGCCTGGTACGCCATCTACAGACAGGGCCATAGGGTTAGCACCCTGCCTCCCAAACCATCGAGTCCCATCAGGCCCACCTCTGAGCTCCTGAGGAGGAGGGGAAGGAGGATCCTGGGGTCAAATGGCCCAGCTGGGGAACTTCAGCCTGAGCCTGGGCAGGAAGCAGTCATCATGGGACTGCTGTGGGAGGACAGGGCAGTTCATGCAGCTGAGCCTGCACACCATGGTTCTCCTGGGCCCTGGGCTAGAACCAGGGACCGAAGTAGACAAGAGGCTGTGGGCTGAGGAGACAGACGTGCAGTCCGCAAACCCAATGAGCCTTTCTCAAAGACCAGGCCACCCATGGCCACCACAGGCCTGGGTGGTCAGAGTTGGGACCTCAGGAGGAGGTGGGCAGAGGCGTATTGCTGCCATGACCTACACCCAAACAGACAGCTGTTGTGTCTGACTCGGGAGGACTGCATGGGGCTGGTCCGGCGCCCCAGGCCCTGGGGGTATCTGTTTTCCCTGTGCTGCCCTGGCCCCCGCACTCCCTGCACAGGGGAAAGCAGGCAGGGGACCTTCCTCCCTCACCTGGAAGGCGCTCTGTGCTGATGGCCTGGGTTCCTCAGGCTGGGCCTCCTCCTCCTCCTCACTGTCGGACTCGAACAGGAAGTAGTCCCCGGAGTGGATGACTGTGGGCAAGGTGGGGCTGAGAGCTGGCCTCCCTGATCCAGGGTTGGGCTCTGCAAGACCCTCAAGTTCATGGGTTTGGGTGGGCCCTGTAACAGGTCTGGCTGTGCTGCCTAGCTTGGGTTCCCTTAGCATCCTGTGACCCCAAGGACCAGGACCCACATGCTACCCTCCCTCCAAGGAACAGACACAATGGCTGGAGGCAGGGAGTGGCAGGCTGAGGGACAGAGGCACATGCACAGGACACAGGCCAGCGCGGTGGGACAAGACCAGACTGGACAAGAGGAACATAGAGGGTACAGGACCAGGAAAGGAGAGAGGCTGTGAAGATTCAGACTTCTGACTTCCCGAGTTAGAAAAATGTACAGCCTGCTGTGAGGGGCTCAGTGAAATTGAGGCGCAGCCCCTTACTCCTTCATGGCTTGGAGTGAGGCCTGAGAGCCTGCGCACAGGCTAGGGGTCAGCAACTGAGAGAGGGGAGGCTACCCAGCACACGATGACTTGACCAAGTGGCCATGGCAGCTGGGTTGGGGTGGTACCTGTGGCGTGGTCCAGCCAGGGCCGCCACCACTGTCTCCGTGGCGGGGAGGAGCCCCCTGGACTGTCGGGCCCTGTGAAGGGGAGGGGGTGGCAAGCATGAGCCAGCAGGGAGAAACACGGGAGAATGAGGGTGGCCCCTCAGGAGAGACAGACACAGAGCCCCATCAGTGTCGAGCAGCCCCTTGTGGTGCTATGGGGGTGGAGGACAGCTCACAAGTGCAAATGAACAATCACTGGCAGGCTGTGTGGCCTGCAGGGACAGAGAGTGACCACATAGCACAGGACAGATGGGCTGGAAGCCCTGTGTGAGGTCACATGGCACATAACGCAGGCAGGCTCCAGTGGCACAGATATGCCAATGCTCAGGGGCCCTTGAGGCTCCACCCACACTCACCTGGCTCCTGGCCTGGGTCCAGGGGGTCCTGGGGGTGGCCAAGGCCCACCCGGCCCTGCCTGTGCTTTTCCTGCTTGGCTCGGATACGTTCCATCCTGTGGGTAAGAGATGACTCTGAGCACCAAGCTGTTCAGAAGACACCCCACATCCACCCTGGTCCCACAGATGGCACCTACTGTCTTTTCAGCTGGGCCAGGGACTTCTCCTCGGCCTTGCGGTGGTAGTCAATGCTTTTGAGGTTGGCAGCGTTGTACAGGGCAAAGCCCCTGAGGGGAGGTCAGTGAGGCTTGGGATGCCATGCTCCAGCTGCATGGGCTTCCCCTCCTCTGGGCTGAGCCCACCTGCCCAGGTCCTCCCTGTGTTCAGGACTAGCCTTCCAACACAACACCCCATCATGTGCTACAGTGACAGGGAGAGGACCCCTCCTGCCACCTCCAGTCTCATGGAGTAGAAAGTGTGCAAATGAAAAGGTGGCCACAGGAATTGCAGAGGCTGGGGACGGGGAGACTCGCTGGCTCTCTGGCCAGAGTGCAGGGTGAGGAGAGCAGGCCCTCTGGTGGGGTGCACCTCAGACCAGTGTGGGGGTGGTAATAGGACTGAAACGCCAGCCCACGTGAGCCAGGGCTGAGGAGATGCCAATGGCCTGTGGTCCTCCATTCTCACATGTCACATCAGGGAGCAGCACCCTATCCTAGAAGGGCCCAGGGAGCCCAAGGTGGGAGCCAACCTGGAGGCCTGCAGGGCAGTGGCCTGGAGCTCAGCCCTGACGTGCAAGAAGTAGTAGCTGAGGAAGATGCGGCGCTGCAGCAGCAGGAACAGGAAACAGACGCTGTCCCAGAGGACGCCGGCTTCCTCTATAGGCAGCAGGCAGTCCTGGTCCCTGCCCAGCATCTCCTTGGCTATGGGACAGATGCCAGCACAGGTCAGGGGTATGATCGCGGCAGGAGCATGGGTTGGGGTGAGGGGTTAGGGACCTGAGTCAGAGGCAGGGGTCAAGCACAATTGTTGGGGGTCAGTGTCAGGATACAGGTCAGGGACACGGACACAGTGTCAGGATACAGGTCAGGGACACAGGGACACTGCTGGGTGGGGGGAAGGGATAGGGGTCTGGGTCCCAGAAGCAGGGTGTGTCCCTGACACCCCCAGCCACCTGCCCTCTCCCACTCACGGTCGTAGTAGCCTTTGACCGTGCACACGAGGCTGAAGAGCTGGATAACCCAGCAGAAGCTGCTCTGCATTTGCTCCACAAAGACACAGGACAGGAGCTGGGGGCAGGAGGAGGGTCAGCCAGCCTATGGGGTTGAGTCTGGGACCGAGGCTGGGGCTAGGCAGGCTGGCTGGCTCACCGAGAGCATGTTCTTGGAGATGATGACAGTGACGTTGTAGAGGATGAGGCAGTCCCACAGCACAAGGCGGGCATGCGTATCCTTCTGCAGCAGGGAGGTGCCAAAGAGCAGCAGATAGAAACAGGCCAGCAGGTAGCCCAGCCCGAAGACACTGATGCGTGTGGCCCCTGTGACGAACACCACCACCAGCACCAGCCAGAAGAGGTAGCGGAAGACGGCGACTTTCAGCATGTCGAGGTAGGACCTGCCAGGCAGGGTGTCACTGTGGGCCCCCCGTAGCCCTGGGCCAGAGGGACTCCAGAAGACTCCTCTGCTGCCAGGTCAGCGTCCACCCCTCATCTTGTCACAGGACACCACTGGCAGCACCTGTCCCAGGCTCAGTCCTAGCCAGGGGTGACCGTCAGCCCTGCCGACCTGCCGCTTATGCAGCCCCAGGGGGGCCCTGGCCCTGGCCGGGCTCTGCAGGCTGGCAACACCCTGGGACCTACCTGCAGTGGATGAAGTTGGGGACAGGATTGGGCTCTCCCCGAAGAGGCTCCAGGTGGTCAGTGTTGACACCGGCCATGTGCTGCCACTCGTCAGTGCGCTCAGCCAAGAACACCTGCCACTGCTGGGAGGCGCAGAGCAGCAGGAGGAAGTCACCTGTGGACACACAGGAGGCCGTTGCTGTTCTCACCCTGGGAACTGCTGGTCGTGTGGAGGCCTCGTACATGACGGGCACAGGACACCAACCTTGCACGCAGCCCAGAGAGAAGCAGGGTGTATGTGTGGGGGTGGGGGCTAAGCAGACAGGTCTATGAGTGTGAACACTGGCAAGTGATGTCCGAACATGGACATGGATGCCAGGGACCATGCCTGCCTGTGTGCAGGTATGTTCTGCATATCTATACATGTACATGTGGCTTTACATACACAGCACGCAAATCAGAAAATGAGGCAACGTGTGCCCGACTGCATACCCTGTGGGCATCAGTCTGTGTACACCTGAGTCTGTCCCTCTGCCCACACTGTGCACACCTGTATGCAGAGCAGTATCCACCCCCACCCCCACACCTGCACACACAGGCAAGCAAATGCGCGTCTGATGGCGGGGTATGTCATGTGAGGTGGGCCTCAGTCCCACAGGGAGGACCGGTAGGACTAGACAACCTCACGGGAAAGATCCCCCCATCCTGCTGAGGGACCACAGGACTGGACCCGCTGGCAAGGCCTGGACAGTGTGCCCCTCGCTGCTGAAGAGGGGAGTATGCGCTTGCCCACTGTGCATCCCCGTGCAGAACCTCCTCGGCCTTCTGTGGGACCGGCAGGTGGCGTGTGTGGACAAGGGGCCCAGCTGGCGTGGACACTCACTGATGAGGTTAGTGGAGTTGGGGGCCCTGAAGAAGTCAGGCAGGTACAGCCACTTGATGAGCCCCGAAGTCATGGGGATGGACTGGCTCCAGCGCCATGGATAGTCTGTGTGTAGAGGGTGTGCGTCAGTTCTCTCGATGTGCTGCCCCTTCCCCCACTTGCTGGCCCACAGCCTCCAGGGGTCCAGTGTCCATGGAATCGCTCTTACAGCCCCCCCCCCCCAAATTCACACACATTCACACAGTCAGTCTCAAAAACACACCCACTCTCATCTGGAGCCCTCAGAACACTCGAGTCCAGAGCTTCCAGCACGTGCTCTATGCACGCGCTCCCCAGGCATAGCCGGTGCCCCGGGCCCCGTGGGAGGAACTGACTGCTGGCTGGAGGGCAGGCAAGTGGGCGGGGCAGTCTACCTGAGCGGTGGCCATGGTATGGATGGCCCAGAATGAGATGCCATTGCACACCTATCAGAGTGGTGAAAACAGAGAACAGTGACAACACCAACACTGGCGAGGATGTAGAGGGACTGGGTCACACGTACGTGGGGAGGTAAAATGAGACAGCCTTTTTGGGCATTTACCCTAGAGAAGGGGAAACTACGCCCATACAAAAACCTATGTGCGCCAATGTTCACAGTCCCAAACTAGAAACAACCAGATGTCTCCCATGGGTGAAAGGTCAAACCAAGTATGGTGCATCCAAACACTGCCCAGCAAGGAAAAGAGCAAAGTACCGACACATGCCACAGCATGGATGCGCCTTGAATGCTACGTGAAAGGAGCCAGACCCAAAGGCTATATGTATAATTCCACTTGTATGACATTCTGGAAAAGGCAAAACCATAGCGACAGGCAACATGTTTGCTTGGGGGTGGGGTGGTTGGGGGCAGACAGATCATAAAGGAGCCAAACCTAAGGAGCCCCCCAGGCCAATGCTGGGGCAAGGCAGGTGACGAAGCCAATAGCAACAGGACTGGAGTAGAACCCAAAGAATAACCTGCAGAGTCCGTACAGACAGAAATAAACAACTAACAAATACAGCATGGGGACAAAAGCCAGCTATTTCCACAGAAGGTGCCAATTAATAACTACAAGAGAAACAGGGAAATTGAGAGTCACCGCTGGAAAGCCAACTGATGATTCTGGCAGCAGGATCCAGCAGCGGGTGCTGAAACTAGTCGGTGCAACTTAAGGAGAAACAAGGCATGTGGGTAGTCTTAGGTATTCCTCCCAAATAAACAAGCATTAATCAGAAGGAGGAAAATACTAGCTTCACAGTAGAGAAACCCTGCAGACAGCACTGTGACCGAGGGCGGCAGGGACGTGATGTGTCACTGGATGAGACACACTGGCCCTGTGTGATGCACTGAAGTGGCCGTGTCACAACCATGGTATTCGTGCCAAAGATGCACAACCTGGTCTAATGAAAAAACACCAAACAATCCCAGATTAAGGAACATTCTACAAAATAACAGCCTGGTCTCCCTCAAAAGGTTCAAGGTCATGAAAGATGGAAGAAGGCAGAGAAGACGGTGTGACAAAGTGCACTGTGGGATCTGTATGGGATCCTAGGACAGCTAGTGAGTGGCAGCAGCTGAGCAGTGGGCGGGCAGCGAGCGGGGGGCTGCACATTCTGTGGTTCCATCAGTAGCTGGGGGCATTGCACCCACGTTTGGCTCTCGGTTTTAGTCACTGGACCTGGTAGTTACAAAGGCTAACGGCGGGGAAACTGGGCAAAGGGTGTTGGGAACTCTGTATGATTTCTCCTTCTGTATGTCTACATAAACAGTTAAAAAATCAAACCAAACAAAAGGGAACGAAGTGCTGACACACAACACTGAGTGTCCTCTGGTGGAAGAGGCCAGACTCAAAGCGACATGACCCGAGCCCATTTCCAAGGTGCCCTGGAGAAGGCAGAAATGGTCAATCAGTGGCTGCCAGGGGCAGGCAGTGGGGAGGGGCTGCACACATGGGCAGGGGTTTGGGGACACTTCTGTGTCTCACTGGTGGTGGTCACATGACTCTGCAAAGCTCAGAACCGCACACTTAAAAAGGGGCGTTTCCCAGTGTCTGGATGGAGCCCCAGTGAACCTGACTTTCACGGGCAGCGGTGGAGCAGGTCAAAGGGCCACTTGAGGGCTCCCACAGACCACAGCTGAGAGGCTCTGAATGTAAAAGGAATAACACAAATGGGTTTTATGTGACACATTTAAAAAGGAACTGTGGATCAGCTGATTAAAAAGAAACAGAAATGGCAAGGGTGAGAAATAAAGATCTTTTCACAGCAAAGCCAAGTAACAAAGGTACGAGGAATAACAGAAACGGAAACGTCCACTTTATAAAGTCCCACCAACGGAAGAAGTTGCCGCATGAGGACGCCGCACACACTGATGGTGAAAGGTGAAGAGCTGCCCCTCCACAGGGTGGCTGGGGACCCCGGAATGGGCCCATGGCCAACCGGACTCCTAGTCAGGGGCTGCATGAGGACAGCATCGCCAAGTGCCACCTGGGTGTTTGGGAACCTGGCAAACCCATACTCAGAGCTTTCTGTAAACCCTCTGGCCTGACTACGGAAACTTTCTGAGAGACAGAGTCTAGACAGGCAAGACCAAAGGAGACGAGCAAAGAGGAGACAAGAGGAGAGAGGACAAGAGAAGAGGACATCTAAATGCAAGTGTCAGGTCCTGCATTGAAGCAAACAGCCACCGAGGACCTTGTCATGAGGACAGGCCACTGAGTAGGATGCATAACAGATCAGCATATTGTTCAGGGACAGACAGCTGCACATGGTCACATCCTGGGGTACAAGAGAGCACTGGGGCATCTGGGTAGGGCTGGGGGCTAAATGGTAATGCACTCAGGAGGCCAGGCTGTGGAATGGTAAGGGGACTGAGGCCAACTCCAGGATGGAAAGAGCCCAGGGAATGTGGAAAATGCCCCTGTGCACGCCCATGAGACCACAGCCACACACCTCACTTAGTACCCATGTCCCAAACCTTGCCCACAGCCCGCGCCCTGCTCACCCATGCACAGGGCTGGGGGGATGCCCAGGCACAGCAGGTACTGGTACAACAGGAAGAGTGTCAGGAAGAGGCAGTATTTGGGCCAGAGGTGGGCAATGGCCCTGCGGCGCCGGCGGGTGAGAATCGCCACTAGCCAGCAGCCATGCAGGATGACCATGAAGTTCATGCGCTGCCCAATCACGTTCACAGCCATCAAGAAACAGATCTGGGAGTGGCAGATGGGGGTGGAGACAAGGATGAGAGATGAAGGGAACTGGTGGAAGGGACTTTCTTGGACCTGCCTCTAGGCAGCCTCGGGCCCTGCAGGCTGGCTCAGAGGACCATAGGGTGGCCTGTAGCCCAGGCTCGAGGCTGCCCACACCACCCTCCTGGAGGAATGGAGAAGCTTGCCATGTCTCACATTTCCTAACGTGCAGGGTGAAAACCAAGACTAGAGGGCTCCGTGGCAAAGTCGAGACTGACTCAGTCTCCGGCCTGTGTCCTGGCTCTGCCTCACCCCTGCCACCCTCTCTCTACAGGTGCACCTCACCTGGGAGAACCCAGTACCCTCGGTGGTCCGACCCTATACTCCCATGCAGCCCCTGTAGGGCCTGCACATTGCAGACGCTCAGCTAAGGCCTCGCAGACCTCCAGTGGCTGAGCGCCACCTGGGCAGGGGGTGAGGGTTGATGTCCAGCCTCACCTCCAGCCCAAATTTGTAGAAGAAGAAGTTGATGAAGTACTTGATGCAGCTAAGCAGGTCCTGGTCCAGCTGCTGTCGGGTGCCTTCAACACAGACAGCCTGGGCGGGCAGCGGGGCCAGCTGGTGCTGCCGGCGGTGGTGCTCCTGGCGCCGGTAGACAATGGCCTCGAACACCAGCAGCAGCAGGATCTGCAGGTGGTTCTGGGGAGGGGGACAGTCGGGATACTCCAGCCCTGTCCCCAGCATGCGCCAGCCCCCTTGGTCCCACCCCCATCTGGCCCCTAGGCCCTGCTCTCACCTGGATGTAGCCCAGGTTGGGGAAGCCCTTCCGCACCCCAAACCAGTTGGCAGGGTCAACAGGCCCCCGGTACAGCAAAGACTGGTTGATCTCCGTCTTCTGCAGGTTGGTGCTATTGGGGAGGGGCTGGGGGATGGGGGCGGTCTCAGCAACTACTCCCCAGCTGGTAACTGGATGCTGATGCCAGGGACCACCGGCCCTGCCTTACGACCCTGCTCCCGACAAGACCTCCAGAACAGGCATGGGGCAGACTGCTGCTGCCCCAGCTGGGGACTTGGGGTTGCTGTCAGCCTTCAACCCACCTTAGTGGAGAAGGGGCCAGGGCGACCAGGGGTGGGGAAGCTTGAGGCAGGGACTGAGGGGGCAGTGAAGCTCTGGGTAGGGGCTCCCTGCTTTCACTGGAGGAGACAGGTGGCCTCAGCACCACGTCACCCGTGGCGTGGACTGCATCAGGGAGTCGGCTAAGTCAGGGTGCTTCTCCAGTCCAGACACTCTGGCATGGGGAGTGGGTCCTGCAAAGACTGGATTGAAGCACACCTCCTCTAGGAAGCCCCTGGCCCTGGGGACAGCCCACTGCATCTGTGCCTCACATGCTGAGCTAAATATAGAAGCAGCCCTTGCAGCCCCCAAACTGTGGGAGGCTTGCAAAGCTCTGGGACACAGTGCCCACTGCCTGTACCTCAGTGCAGTTGCTGGAGTACTCCTGGGGATTGACGACCTTGAGCTGGTAGAGCATCTTGCACACAATAATGATGCAGGTCCACACAGTGGACAGACAGGAGGCCATGGGCCGGAAGCGGGAGTAGGGCAGGGCGAAGGCCCAGAGCACAACCAGCAGGAGGTTCATCAGCGACACCTGTGAGACAGCCGGGCAGGTGGAGCAGCTCCCTCTCCTGTGGGCCTCGAGATTCAGGGAGACCAAGGAGGTGCCCTGAGAGACCCCACTGCAGACAAGGAAGGGGTATGTCCTGCTCTCACCTCCTTCAGGGCCACCCAGATGGTGTACAGGGCCACCAGCTTAAAGACGTGCAGCTCCAGCAGGCGCCGCACAAACACCTGCACGCGGGTGAGGATGTTCGAGAAGCTGGTGGACAAGTCCAGCAGTCGCTCTGCCACCAGGCCCCATTTGTTGGCTGCACCTGTGGGGGTGGCAGGTGGTGAGAAGGGAACAGGCGCTGTAGGGCTGGGGCTGTTCTGCCCTGCGTGGACAAGGTTCCAGGGCTCCCAGGAAACCGAGAGGCCCGGCCCCTTGGCTCTCCACACTCACCTCCCAGGGGCTGTACTTTGCCATTCTGACTTACCTTCTGAGACCTGTGTGGCCTGGTGGGGGCCAGCTGTGCCCAGCCCCTTGTCTCTGGGGTCCCCCTCTTCTTCCTCCTCCTCCAGCTGCAACAATGGGGTCCCACTCACTGCCTCCTGCCTAGGACAGGGCCCAAAAGTGTCACTTTTGTCTAGTACTCCTGTCCTCCTGGGGCTAACAGAAGATCCTGCCTGCGATGCCTCCTGTCTCTGCTGGGTGACCTGTGTCATTTGCACTATAGAGGCTAGGTGAGAGCATGCCACCCAGCTGACATCCCACTGCAGAGATGCCCTTGGGTCGGAGAAAATACTCCCAACCTGAGGCCCCTCAGCATTGGAAGGTGATGACGAAGGCCTTACCCCTGCCCTGGGTTCTCTCATCTGAATCCCACCAGCCTCCTTTCCCCTCCCAGATGAGGCCCTTCTCTGTGGCAGTTCAAGGTGGGGACACCCTGCAAACACCCCCGCCCCAGCACCCCCACCAGCCAAGACCAGAGCCCAGACAACCTCAGAGGCAGGGGCAGGTGCACCTGTGAACCCAGCGCGGGCGGCAGGAGGCAGGCAGGGGGATGTGCTCCAGGTCGGTGAGCTGCATGAAGGGCTGGTGGAAGTAGTGCAGCTGCAGGATGCAGGCGAGCAGGAAGAAGCCGGGAATGAAGATGCTGGAGAAGAGCTCAGACACGCTGAACTGTTCCAGGCCCAGGTCCTCCAGCCTGGGGAGGGGGCACCATCAGTACCATCAGCCCCTGAGGGCTCCAACACGGAGCTGTGGTCGGGGGGGGGGGGAAGGGGAGGTGCCCACACCTGGGCCTCGCCTACCTGCCCACCCACCCGTGACTCACTGTTCGTCAGTGAAGCCTGTCAGGTTTCGCCAGTACATGGGGAAGTCCTGGAACTGGAAGGTGTAGACAGCGATAAGCACCAGCATGGTGTAGGCCACCACCAGCCACCAGAACATCTTGAGCAGCTTCCTCCACAGGCTGTAGTAGACCTAAAGGACAAGGTGTGTGAGGCCCCTCGGAGGTCAGGCCAGGCCGCCTGAGGGTCCCCCGCTGCCCACCCCCAAGTACCTGGAAGAGGGTGAGGCAGAGCAGGAAGAGGAACATGTAGACGATCTTATAGACGACGAGGCGGCCCGCAAAGCTCACCACGATGAACATGCCGGCGCATACGTAGATCCAGTACTTGGCAGAGAGTTCTGTGACCAGCTTCTCCAGACTCTGGAGCAGTGTCCAAGTCCTTGTGTGCTCTGGGGGCCAAGCCAAGGAAGGGGTAGAGGGTCAGGGGGGTGTGACTTAAGGACCAGGGAGGAGGAAGCTGGCCCAGCTGCCCCACCCACTCACCTGTGTCTGCCACAGTAATCTCCACCAGCTCGGAATTGGCCTTTTTCCCCTTCAGCAGCTTCTCCTTGACAAATTGGCGCAGCAGGAGCCAGAAGGTCAGCATATACAGCAACTGGGATAGGGTGGGGCAGTGCCGCTGAGGGGTGGGTAGCCTGGCACCCCTCCCAGAGGCAGGGCCCCGCCAAGAGGATATGGGCACGGGAGAGACCCTCAGCCAGGCCCCCTGCAGGGACAAGCTCCCCCTGGCATATGCACACCTGCACACAAATTCTCACACAAGTGCACCCATTTGCACACTAGGCTCATGCATCTGTGCGCATTCATGACTATGTATGCAGAGGTCCACACATGTGCCCCCACATGTGCACACACATGCTTGTGTGGCCTCAAACATGCGGCACAGTGAGATGGGCCCCCTGAGTCCCAGGGGCAGTGTGCAACGCTGGCAGAACCTGTTCAAGGCAGACAGGGGCAGCACCCCCGGAAACACAAGGTCATCACTCATGCACTCAAGCAACTACTGTGAGCTGTTCACTAGGGACCCCATGGTGACCACCAGACAAGGGCCTGCCCTCCTGGACTCCCACTCGACTGGGAGCTGGCCATAAACAGAATGGCACCATCACAGGCCCTCATGTAGAAACCCAAGGCGCCAGCATGTGCTCACAGCTGCCCTGGGGTAAGCGGCACTCACCATGGCACCCAGGTCCAGGCAGGGGTAGTGGGTGTGCTCCAGCCCCAGCTGGCGCAGTCTGACAGGACCCAGGGTGGTGGGCAGCTCAGAACGCAGGTCCATGGCCCACACGTAACGCAGACTGCACAGTGCCAGCCCGTAGAGCAGGATGAAGGGTGAGCAGAGCATGGCCAGCTGGTGGCGGCTACGCACAGTCCAGATGAGGCAGGCCCAGAGAAGCAGCACGAAGGTCAGCCAGCTGTGGTAGGTGATGCTCCACACCTGGATGGCAGGAGCTGGTGGGCATGGCTTCGCAGTCCACCTGGCCCAGTCCCAACATGCTCCCCCAGGATGTCAAGGGGCTGGGCCCCCAGGAAGGTGCTCAGACAAGAAGGCAAATGTGCCCCATCAGCCTGGAGCACAGTGGCACAGGACACACGACCCCCCACATCACACACATACACACATGACCATACACATTGCCACACACACACACATTCACAAACGCACTTGCACGCACACATACTTATACACACGTGCTCACAAGTACACATTCACACACATACATGCTGTTGCACATTCACATGTGCACATGCTCACACACATGCTCACACACAAACTATGGGCTGGCCAGGGTTGCCTGTGGCCCAGCAGAACACAGCTCCACCCATTTCTGGTGAGGACACATCAGGCCAGGAAACATGGGCTGCCATCCGCCTCTCGCTGCATGTGCGGAAGCCCTCGGGAGGGCCCACTGAAGCTGGCTGCTCCTTACCATCATGGCGATGAGGGCGCACACGTAGCTCTGGTTCATGACAATGTGGCCCAGGCCATGCAGTAGAGACGTCTCTCTTGGCTCAGCCAGCCTGGAGCACACTACAGGGTGGGGGCAGGGGTCACTTCGGAAGCTCCCACACCAACAGGCCACAGCCCCTTGCCCGCAGTTGACTTTGCCCTATAACGTGGCTGGAATGCTGGAGCGGCAGCCCACTGGGAGGAGGGAGCCGCTTGGCAGTTGGCATTTGGTAGGCACCTATGTGACCCTGCCCCCAACTGTCATGTGACCCTGGGCAGTTCTTGATCCTCTTCAGGCCTTAGTTTCCAAGGCTCTGAAGGGACAGGATGGATGAGGTGGCCCTGACTGCCTTCCAGTTCTGTGAGTGTGCAAGTCCCCAGGGCACCAGTTCCTGAAACCAATGACAGCTGCTGCTTCATGCAGGGGCAATTCACAAAATGGAAATTGAGGCTTATGACAAAGAAAGAGCACCCAGAAAATGTTTCAGCTCTCCCCAGCTGGCATCTGCCCGGATGAAAGTCACCCCAGGCCTCTGGGTCAGCGCAAGGCAGAGCAATCAAGTCCTCCGGAAACTGGAAGGCAGGCAGGGAGAGGATGAGACCTTGGGTACCCCCACCGCTGCAGGTCTGCAGCATGGATTCAGACCAGCACAGCTGGAGAGGCCAACACGGTGACACAACACAACAGCCACTAGGGGGCAGCACCAGCATGAACGAAAGGAGGTGTTCTTAGGCTGCCCAGGGGAGCTTGGTACTCACAGGGGTGTTGCTGGACAGGGCTATGGCTGGTCAGGTCATGCACGATGCAGTTGTCAGCCTCAGGGTCAGGCCCCGTGGGTGTGGGCATCAAGCCCTGAAGAGGTGAGCCAAGACCCGGTGAGCCAAGCCCATGGGCAGGTGGGTGCTGCCCCACCACTCAGCCCATTCTCCTCACCTGGGCAGCCCTGGCCTGGCCCTGGGGCCACCGGTCCACCTCAGTCAGCTCCACTTCCCGCTCCTTGATGTCACCAGCTGGCACTTTTGTCTGCAGAGACCAGAGTAGAGCTCAGTTCCCCACCCTGCCCAAGAGCCCAGGCTTGAAGGAGGAGGAGGTGTCCAAAGGTTTGAAGACAGAGGATAGTTGCTGGCCCTGGGTGCCCACCTGGTCTGGGTGGTGGTGTGTGCGGAGCTTCAGGAGCGAGGTCACAGTGTAGTATAGGAGCAGCAGGATGCCGGGGCTCACGTACACAGGCCAGTCATGGTTGGTGTTGAGGACCAGTGAGTTGGAACTGGAGCAGTTCGTATGGGCCACAAAGTCCTTAAGACCGAAAACCCTGCCCAGAGAAGGCATGGCACTAACCTCCAGCTGGGGAGGAGGGGCCAGGTGGGCAGGGCTAGGATGGAGGGACAGAATGGGACCAATTTAGGTGAGTCCTCACCTGGCCCAGATGCCAGCAGGTGGGAGCTTGTCCTGAATGAAGGGCATCTGGTAGCAGTAGAGGCAGATGAGATGGCCGGCACCGAAGCAGCTCAGTATGACACAAAGTACACTGAAACCCAGGGAGCTGATGGGAAAGTGGCAGGCCCACCAGGTGCAGATGCCCAGGAAGATCAGGAAGTAGACGCTGGAGAAGGCTGAGGGGTGGGCGATGCCTGCAGAACCAGAGGCATACAGGGTCATGCCTAGCCAGGGCTGTGTGACCTCATCTCATTGTTCAGTGGGGAGCTCGGCAGGTGCCAAAACCTCTCATGGTGTGACGTGCAGTGCTGGGATCCCCACTCCCTTCCCCTTCCCAGCGGGTACCTGCCAGCGCCAGCAGCACTATGGCCAGGGTCCGCCCAGCAGCCACCAGCAGCCAGTGAGCCGTGATCCTGAACCGCGTGGCCAGCCTCAACCTCCGCTTGGGGCCCAGCGCAGGGGCTCCCTGCAGCCCTGCCAGGGAGCTGGTGTCCACTTCCCTGTCATCATCATCCTGCCAAGGTCACAGAGAGGAATGGAGGTCAGGGACACAGCACTCAAGCCACCAGGGAGGAAGGGGGGCTGCCCTTCTGAGGGCAAGGTGCTGCCAGCCCGAGCATAGACCTATGTGGCCCTTCTTGCCCAAGGCCCACGCACCGCCCTCCTGGTGCCACCTCACTGAAGTGTATGGCCCTGCAGGCCTTCCTGACTAGCCCTGGTACACACGATGACCAACATGTGAGGGCTGACTGTGGACTATTCTAGAGCCCCTTGAGGCCTTTCCTTTATCTCCCCATCTAGGCCAGGGGCCCTCAAGGACAGACAGTTCCCACAGGGTCCTGCATGAACCCTCAAAGCCCCTGGCCCTGTTCGGTTTGGCTTCTAAGCAGGCCTCAGTAGGGATTGCATCAGACAAGATCGGGCACATTCAGGGTGGTGTGGCCGTAGACTGAGTAAGGATTTTTAGGAAGAAGGGAAGGCGGTGCATGCATACATGTGTGCTTCCCTTTACAGTTTACAGAGCACCTTTACACCACTACCCCTGGTTCCATGGGCTAAAGCAGCAATTTCCTTACAAGTAAAGAAGCAGAGGCTCAGAGGAGACACCAAATTACACAGCTGTTTGCACCCTGCTTCCTCTCCATTGCCCATATGGGACCTCCGAGAGTGATGGGCAGGTTCCCAGGGGCAGGGGCAGGGCCAGGGCTGGAGTCTCTTGGTGCCCCCTGCCACTTCTTCTGGTGGCCAACCCTTTGGACGGATGGAGGTGGCCACCTGGCCAGGAGGAAACAGGATGGCCCTTCCAGGCCTCCCCTGCCCATGGTGGGCACAGAGATCCAACAGGGCTTGTTTCCCTGGCCCTGCCGCAAGGTTTCCCAGAATGGAGCTGTTTCCTGGACATCAGGGGGAACCAGTGTGAGGCAGAAAGAACGCAGACTGTGTGTCAGATGCCCTGGCCTTGCCCCAGGTCCCCATCTGTAAAATGGGCACCCTGCCTTTGCCTTTCTGAGCCACTGAGGCAGCACTAGGGTCACATCCCTGGTCCTAGCTCCCATCTGTGCAGCCTTGAGCAAGTCACCTAACCTCTCTGAGTCTGTTTCCTATCCATCAGATGTGGGCAGGGACCAGACAGGGGAGATGAACCAGACAGGTCCCATCTTCACTGAGCCTGGGTGCAGGGGCAGGGAGGCCCCAGGGAGGTGTGATTGAGTTGTGCCTGGAAGGAGGGGGGCAAGCCAGGGGAACAGGACTACAGGACATCTAGGACCCTGAGTATCAGAGCAGGACCCAGGGCCCTGAGGTTGGAACTCATAACCAGGGTTCCCTCTAGACCCCGGAGTGGGAGGCCCCAGCCAGCCGGGAAGGGGGAGACAGCTGCTGGAAGGTGGGGCAGCCAGGCCTGAGCTCACCCCTGCCACAGCCTGCCCCCCACCCTGGGAAAGCTTCTGAGAAGGCCAAGAAAAATGAGCATATCTGGGAATGAAAAAACCAGGCAGCTGCTGGGTGGAAAGGCAGGTGCTTGGGGATCGCCCATGGTGTCCAGCCTGGCCCAGCATGGCCCAGTCCCTGACTCAGCTCCCAAAGTCCCTCCCGGGGGGAGTGGGTAGAAATGGCTACTCATCTCCTCACCCCTCCCATGGCCCACCTTGCCCCCTCGGTGCACGCACACAGAGGGGAGGGACAGTCAAGGTATGTGCATGTGTGTGGCATGGGCACCTTCTGTCTATACCTGCCACCCCTAGGTCAGCAGGGGAGCACAGGCTCTATGCCACCGAGGACACCTGGGTGAAGGTGACCTGTCCTAGTTGCCTGGAAGACCAGAGTCCAGCTGTGATGGGCAGCATGGAGTGAGGGGCTCACCCCTCCTGCCCACCCACAGATTTCTGGAAGAGCCCAGCCCCTTCCTAGCAAAGTTGTTCCAGGAAGCTCTGGCTCTGCTAATGAGGAAACCAGAGGCAGTCCTGGCCCAGGCACCTGCTGGTGCCCACGTGTCCCTGTGGGGAAGGAGGGGGCCAACCCAGTTGGGAGGTGCCCCCAAGGGCAGGCAGGAGGGTAGTTCCAGCCCTGGATCAACCCCCACAGAGGCCTGGAAAAACCACTCAACCACCAGGTCCCTATTTTCCCCCTACAATGTTGGTGTTGGCCTTGACCTATAGGATGGGATAGCAATGGTCGGCCACAGGCCGGGTTGCCCTGACCTACTCTGGGAAGTCCCCTTCCCTCTGTGGACTCTTCTGTTGGTTGAGGCCCTCATGCCCCATGAGCCTTAGCTATAGGACAAAGGGATGCTGGGCCGGGGTTGGGGAGAAGCCTGTGGCCCCCAGGAGGTTCTTGTGCCAGGACCCCTGCATGGTCACAGATCTTGCCCAGCCCTGGAGACCAGGCCCTACTAGATGCAGGGCCCAGGCAGGCTCTGGACTGTAGCCCTCACGCACAGCAAAAGGTCACTGGGCCTTCAACTAAGGAGGATACCAAGGGCCCCACGCTCACACCCTGCCCGGTGAAGACCCCCTAGCCCAGGGCAGCGCCCTCCAAGGACAGAGTCTGATTTAGGGCCTTGCTGGCCTGAACCTGTATAGCCCCTACCTTCCCCAGAAGCCCACTGATGCCATCGTGGGAGTGGCTTCTCAGACACCCATCCCTGTGTCTGTCAGTCCATCTGTCTGTCAGTCCCTAGGTTCCCAGAGGGTTGGAACAGACCACCTTGCAGCACTGCTGCCTCCCCACTGCTCTGTGGCCACCAAAAATCCCCTCGAGGATGGTCTGTAAGGGCTCAGACAGCGCCTGGGTTCCTCACACGTGCCCGCCTTGAGGGAGCCCTGCCGGAACCACAGCACGTTGCTGTGCTCCACTCACACGGGCAGGCATCTTCTCTCCCCTCTCTGGTGCCCTATCTTTTCACAATTAGCACATACTGACTTTTACAAGTAAAAGTCCACATTTGTTATAAAAGGAAAAAAAAGAAAAGTAATCCTCAACTGTCTGGGTTTCAGCTCCAGAAAGCCCCTCCCCCACACGCGTGCACCCCGCCGATCACAGCTCACCGGCTCCCGGGAACTCTGGCCCCGCAGGGCTTCCCGTGTGAGGCGCCCACAGAGGCCGCGGCACACAGCAGAGACCACCAGGATGCCCAGGTCAGGGGCCACCAGACGCACAGCATTGGGAATGTCCCTCAGGTCCAGCCTATGAAGGGCAGGAGAGTCCATTGGTTAGCCCAGGAGGGCAGGTGCCAGCAGGGAGGGTGTGGACCCTCCCCTTGGGCCTGGAAAATCTCAGAGGGGGATCGGGGGGGGGGTTCTTACCTTGTGACCCCTATGTGTCGGGATAGGTTCTCCCAGTGGCTGCCTGCGGAGAGACACATGGGAACTGGATCAGGCGGGTAGGCAGCCCCCTCCTGTCACCAGGAGGCCCTTGCAGCCCCAGAGTCACAAAATGCCTGGTCTCTAAAACACCCATGGCTGGTCTTAGAGATGCTCAAAAACACTGTCTTTAGTGATAGGGGAACTGAGGCCCATCCAGGAAAGCCAGGTGCATCAGAGGCCCTTCAGTTCTGTCTGGCAGGGGCTAAGTGGCTGGGAGGCTGGGCTGGGCACTCAGACCCATCTGCAGAAGCCAGTTGTGCCTCAGGGGCTGGAGTTAGGAGGCCTGGTTCTAGAGCTACCAGGGCCAGCACACCTTCGAGGCCCTGACTTTCCTCTAGTTTCTGAACTGCAGAATGAAATGGGAAGACAGGTGCAGCACCCTGCCCGCCTACGTGGCTGAGTGTGAGGACCTGGAGGTAGGAGACCCTTGCCAGGTGGGAGAGTTGGGAGCCTAAGGCCCCCTCACCTGCAGACTGGGGCGCTGACGTAGATGGAGTCTGAGGGCTGGGTGCCAGCTGGAGGGACCGGCTGGGGCCATCTCAGCTGGATGTAAATCACAGACAGGCACTCGGGTGCCCCCTTATTATGCAAAGCCTGGGTTCTTGCAGGGAGAACCTGAGGTTCTTGCAGGGCTGTAGTGGCTCTTTCTCCCCTCTCCCCTCTAGTTAGCCACTAGCTCTCCTCAGGCCTGCTGCCCTACATACCTCTTCGCCACCTCCCTCAGTAACTCACAGTTTGATCCCAGAAGCTGGTCCAGGCCAGGCATGGTATGTAGGCATATCTGGAAGGTGAGGTGGGCTGCCAGGAAGAGGAGGCTGAAGGCCAGCAAGGCTCGGAGAAGGCGGCCAGTGTGACCTGTGGGCAGAGGGAAGGGGTGAGGCCAGCCCTGGTCACTAGCCCTGAGCCAGACCCCATCAACCAGCCCTGGACACACACTGAGCATGTACGTACGGTCCCGGGGGGCTGTCAGCAGCCAGTCTCATGCAGTGCTCTGCTCCCTCCCACTGACCGCTCATGGAAGCCCCATGT
Organism: Anoura caudifer; assembly: GCA_004027475.1. NCBI lineage: Eukaryota > Metazoa > Chordata > Mammalia > Chiroptera > Phyllostomidae > Anoura > Anoura caudifer. The sequence goes on from PVKU01000853.1 coordinate 115,071, forward strand.
GTGGGCACTATCGTGCGTCTCAATTTACAGACAGAGCTGAGGGGACATAACCACAGTCACAAAGCAGGGACTCAGCAGAGCACAGCACACCAGCCCACCTGCTGCCTGGGGATAGGGGGCAAGGGGTGCAGAATAGTTTGGGGCAGGAGCCAGCACAGAAAGGAAAGGCCCCACACACTTGGGGAGACACCTTCGGGTTTGTTCACGTGTCTAGTGAGCATCCGAGTCACCCTGCTCGGCCTTGGCCACAGAGCACTGCTTCACTTCGTAGTGCGGACTGAAAACATTCACTTAGGAGCGGGGGGTGACTGGGGACAGGACTGGAATCCTGGCTCTCCAAGAACAGTGGGAGAGCCTTGCCTTCCAGAGGGCCGTCATGGAGCTAAATGCTTCCCGTGCGTGCGGAACCAGTGATGGTGGCTGGTGTGCCAGTGCCTGCTCTGCTGGCAGGGGCAGGGGGCTGGGAGCTGAGCCGGGGCCGTGGCCCGTGAGCATAGGCAGGGGCAGTCCTGGACAAGCGCCCTCTTCTCCTCACACCTGGTGGGATGTGGCATCATAACCAGGGCTGCACCCTGCTCCCTAGGAAGCAGGGCTCAGGAAGTCCTGGGGTCACCTCTGCCTGTGAGTGGGTGGGCAGCCCCTGCTCTCTGGGAGACGAGGGCCGGAGACCCCCCACGTGGTTCTTACTGTCACACTCCGAGCTCTGAGTCCAGGTTTCAGGAACCAGCTGAGGCAGCTTACTCCTCCAGCCCCCAGCCTTTTGGCAGGAGCCCCCAGGTCCTCAACCCTGCTGGCAGGCTGATTTGCTAATGACAACACGCAGAGCAGCTGGCCCCTCTTTTGACTTCCTGGAGCTCTGAACAGCTGGGGTCACCATCACACTAGCTCTTTTTCTCCTGCTGAGACCGACAGGCTCAGGGACCATGTCTGCTCTGTTCACTATCTTTCAGCACAGTCACTACTTGTTGAATAGACTCAGAATTGGCCCATCTTCCCTCCCCCAGGGCTGGCCCAGCAGGTGACACTTCTGGAGGGACATGTGAACACCCACGGTGAAGGCGAAATCCTTCAGCGTTCACCTGCTGTCTCGCCTGATTTTATCAAGGGAAGCTGGGCTCAGAGAGGGTGAGGGACTCCTTCAGGCAGCCCAGAGACACCTGGCAGGAGCCTGTGCCTCAGTCATTTCCACGGCCCTCCTAGCCCTGACCTTCTGACCCTTCGATCACAGCCTCTGACTTGCAGTGGCAGGGGTGAGTGGGATGAGCAAGAGGGAGAGCAGGGTGGAGCTGGTGGAAGAAACAACCCACTGGCAAGAAGGAGAAATGGAAAATGAATGGGAGAGTCTGGCCCTGGGCCCTGGCTGGCCCCTGCATTCAGAGCCCCAGGCCAAGAGGAAGGAGAGGCCACAGGCCTCCCCATTGGAGGACAGAGCTGGGCTGCCAGTGGGGCACTATGCAGGGTTCCTGGGGGAGAGAACCTGCCAGGAGCCAGCCTGCTCCACCTCCCTACCAGGAGCCCACAGGAGCCACAGGGTTCAAAAGCAAAGCTTCCCCCTGCCCTCGACCCACATCACCTCTCAGCCTCCCCTCTGCCTGGCTTGCCTGCACGGCTTCTCTCCTGCAGATCTTGGAAGTCCCAGTGGGTGACGTGGTAGAGGGGCACCTGCCCAGGGCCACCCCTGTCCTATTCCATGGACTCACCCTGCTCCCAAGACACAAAGACCTGAGGCTGACCTTGACGATGCCGTAAAGACGGATGGGCTCCTGTAGGTCAGGGAGGGAAGCCCGGGGCCCAAGGCTCACTACTGACAGCCTTCCTGTCTGGTACCCTGGGCATCTATCTGCAGGCATGTCAGATACCAGCACTTTCTGCTGTCTTCCCCTCCCCTTCCCAGTTCATTTCTTAGTTGGCTGCTGTGTCCCGGACCCTGCGCCAGCACCCAGCCAAAGGGCTGGGACCCCAGCTCTGCAGCTTTATCTTCCTTCCCAGCTGGTAGAGGCAGAGAGGGTCCGAGAAGCACCCCTGATCTGTGGGGACAAACGGAGGCTGAGGCAGATGCTCCAACCTGGCCCTCTTCTTGGGGGTTGGCTATGGACCTGCATCTACTTGCCAGGATCCAAAATGTCCATTTCTAACCCCTGCCCCCAGCCCTAAGCTCCTGATGCCTCCTTGGGAGCCTGGTGGCATCTCGAATTCCTCCACCTCTGGGCCCTGCTGAGCCCCTGGTCCCTCACTTGGTCAGTTCCTCCACCTCTAATGCTGGCCTCACCTCCAGGAAGAATGGGGTCAGGGGAGGTCCTGCCTGGCACTCAACACATCACTTATCAAAGCTCGGATGCTCTTTCTCCTGCCCAAGCCCAAATGAGCGGGGAGCAGCCAGTCCCCTGGGCCCGGGGAATTCACACCTGGGTGGCCAGAAGCAGGGATGGGCCTGCCCAGAGGATGGCTCTGGGCTGGGTGAGTAGGGTGCCAGGCAGGTGAGAGATTCCTGCATCTGCTCAGGAGGCAAAAGGGATGCAGCTGGGGCCCATTAGAGGTGCTGGAAAGAGGTCCCTACAGGGACTCTGAGGTTCAGTGTGGACTACCTACTGGAAGAATGAATGGCTACCATAGTGGGCAGAGTGGGGAGCTGAGGGCAGTAGGGAAGAGGGCACTGACCATTCCATTACAGTTGCTGGAAGGTGCTGCCTGTCCTCTCCCCTGAGGGCCTTAGTGGCACTCACTTGCCATGCAAGGCCCACACAGGCAGGTACCCTCTGTCCATTGCATAGAAATTGCCCATCCTGGAGAAGCTGGGGCTCCCATGTAGGGGCTTCATGCCCAGGAGGGAAACTCCAGAGAAACAAGAAGAGGGGCTGGAAGGCTGAGGGTCCCAAAAGCACAGAAATGGGGGTTCCTCCCAAAGAGGGGGTTTGCAAAAAGAGCATCTGTCTGACCTAGACTGGGAGCCCTGGGTCTGAGCCCCTCAAAGTGGCCTGATGGTGGCAGCTCTGTTTGCAAAGGCTCCAGAGTGTCCCCGTCCTCAGCAGGGCCTTGACTCTCGCTGCGCACTCCCAGCCCCAGTTCATGGCCCCTTGGCCTCCTACTTGTCCATGAAGGCCCTGCTCACATTACCCTCTTCTGGGGCAGCCCAGGCCCCTTGCAGATGTGGTGCTAACCCCAGGGCTAAGCTCCTGGGCTGTGACAAGGGCCCAGCCCCCGCCGCACAATCCAGGCAAAGGCCAAGCAAGGCAGGTGGGATATGTGTGGGGATCCCCCAGGATGGCACGGGGTGCTCCAGTTGTCCAAGGTTGCATCTCACTGAGGAGGGCCCAGAGAGGAGAGGGCAGGGGGCAAACCAAAGTCTGAGCCATGAGTCCCTGTGGGGGTACACCACCAGGTTTGCTGAGACTTGGGCGGGGGGCATCGTCTGCTCACAGGCAAGAGATCACAAGATGTGTCTTCTGGGCAAGGATGATTGATGGGAATTCCACACAGGGGCCCCTGTCCCATCCCCCAATAGACGTTAGTGGTGCTCACGGCCAGAGTGAGACTTTCACCCATCTGACAGGCAGTGGGGCTCGTGCTGCAGATGACTTGCTTCCCTGAGACCCTGTCTTAAGCCTGGGTGACTTTCTTCACCCTCTGAAACCTAAGAGTCCTTCCATCCAGGGACACAGGGCAACAACCTTCAGGGACAGGCCCCAGAGTACACGCCTGACCAAAAAGCTGGGAAAAAATGGACACTGAAGTGCCCAGAGCGTGGGGGGCAGGAGCCCCCGAATGAAGGGGTGGGGCTCCCCCTGCCACCTGTCCCATGCAACCCGGCTGCAACTTAGCATCCCGTGGGCAGGTGGTGTGCTGGGTGGGGCGCAGGGCACCCACACTTACCCTGTCTCCCTCTGACCCGGATCCTGAGATGGGACAAGAGCCTGCCTGTCACCACCCGCCTCGGGTGGGTCCATGCCATGGGCTTCACTGTCTAACCCTCCGGTGGGCACAGCTCCCTGATGGGCTTCCCTGCATCTGTTTGTGTGATGGGTACAGAGGACTGAGACAGTGCCCACCCTCCAGGAGCACAGGACCTAGAGCTCCCCATCAGGTGTACGAGGCTCCTTGAACTACGAGGTGGCTGGAGGTCAGCCGAGGCCCTACAGAGCGACCAGCGAACACAGAGGGAGCTGGCTGTGACTGGGCAGGGAGAACCAGTGTGGTGGCTGGACTGAAGGGTTGGCTGCAGCCTCCTGGAGCAGAGGAGAGGCATGGACGATAGGGGCTGGGAGAAAGAGCCGGTGGGAAGACTGCCAGCCCCCAGCCCTGGGCCTGAGCCTCCCTATCAGGGGGCACCTCAGGGTTAGGGGAATCCACCCAGTGCCCCCCCTCCATTACCTTCAGCATGTCCCTGTAACACATAGTCAGAAAAGAGATTCTGAAGTTAGCACGGGTCTATGATGAAAATGAGACTTAGGACCATTCAGCCTTTACCCACAGCTGTTAAACCACAGAGGAAGTCCTTTGCTGCCCAGGGTTTCTGAGGAGTACCCAACAGCTCCCTCCCCCAGGTACCTGGGCTGGGTGCACATGGATAGACAAAGAGCTCTGAGTCCTGAGCCTCCTGCCTCCGGGCAGGGCCAATGCTGGGTGCTCACCTTGGATGCTATGCTGGGAGGGGCCTGGGAACCAGGGCAGTAGCAGCAGGAACAGCAGGTAGACCAGCGAGAGCACGTTGGAACGGAGCAGGCAGGCTGTAGGGGAAGGCAATGGTTAGCATGCTGCTCACAGGAGACAGCCAGCCCCACGCCCCACACCGTCCCCTGGACAAAGCCCCAAACCTCATCCCCTGAACACCACCCCCGACATCGCCCCATAACATCATCCCCCTCCGTACTGTGCTCGTCACCCCTGCGAGGCTGCTCACCTCCCTGTACGGACGGGCCGCCCCGTTCACCGCATGGTACGTCACCTGTCACTTGGTACTCACATGCTGTCACACTGTGTCCAGACAACATGCATCATCCCACCTGTTACTCAGGGCATGTCCATGTCACACTGTGTCTGCAGACAATGTGTGACACGTCCCATCACTCAGCGCATGCACTCTGTCACTCGGTCCTCCTCACAGTCTGCTCACCAACGTTACATGTCAGGGACTGTTCCCGACAGAAACGTTAGGCTCTCGTCATGTCGGCGTGTCTCAGGCACACGCCACAGAGCCTGGTCCGTCCTCCTGTGGGCAGACACGGAGGTGGCGACTTATCTTCCTAACTGGGTTTTTCTCCTTTCAAAATTTTTATAGTTTTAATTAACATACGGCACGACTGAATTTTGGGGTCCGGCTCTCTGAGCCTTCACGTGTATACAGCATGGGGATCATCCCCTACCCTCCCCAGAGGCAGGGAGCCACCTCTGCAGCAGCCCCGCCCCTAACGCTTGACCAGTCTCGGAGGCTGCACCTTCCCCAGCACAACACGTCACACGGGTGAACCGCCCAGCACCAGTGTTCGGCCGGCTCCTGCCTCTGCTTCTGTACCACCAGCTTGTTCCTGCCTTTCCTCTTATTAATCTGACAACGTGTCTTTCCACCCCGTGGGCGCCTTGCTGAGTCTCACCCTGGCTGATGCTATCTTGACAAAGTGCCGTGGGTGGCCGGGGGAACCTCCTTTGCCCCCCAGGAATCGAGAGTTACCAGGAGATAAGGGGGAGATGCTGCATGTTGGAAGCAGGTTTCACCACAGGAGCTGGGGCCCACTCAGCCTTTCCCAGGGTGCCTGAGAGGCGCTGCACACTGCCCATGGGGGCCAGCAGACATGGGAACCACTGGTGAGGCCACCAGGACTGCAGGTCCCTCGGCCCGATCTGCTCCCCCACTGCCACCAACAGCGAGCAGATCCAGCCCCCACACTCAACCCCAGACCAGGAAGACAGCACAGGACTTGGCAGGCGCCAGTACCCTCCACGAACCTGTGTCCTCCTTGACAGTCCAGACATCTGTGACGGAACAGGGGAACCTGACCCTTCTCCTTCCCACCAGGGGAGGTGACAGGGCCAGGTGCAGTGTGCTAAAAATAAGCTGGGGCCAGGTCATCTCCCCCAGGAACCGAATGGACCAGAATAACAGGCCTCTAGGGAGAGGCCTCTGCACCCCACCCACACATTCCAAGAACATGGGGGCCCTCTGGGGGTGTGACCCAGGCCCTGCCTGCCCATGGCCTCCAGCTGCCCAGATCACAGAGAACTTCCTGGGGGCTTCCAGAGATAAGAGCCTCTGAACCACACTGAGGGTGGTGCTGCTGCGGAGGTGGCACCATAGCTGGCAATGAAGGCTTCCCCTCCTGAGCTAGAAAGCTTGGTTCTTGAGGCCCCTGCAGTTAGGACAAGGCTGTAGCCACCCCACCCCAGAGGTGGGGACAAAGGAGGAACTCCTAGAAGACCTCAGACTGCTGAAATCCCAGCAGCCCACCTGCCAACATGCAACCTCATGCCCAGGCCCCTGGCTGCTGGCAGTGCCACACCTCTGCCTGCCCCCAGTCCTTGCCGGATTTGGGACCCCAAGACATCTTTTAGAGGGAGCACAGCCTGGCTTGCACCCCTCCCTCCTCGACCCCCACCCTCACCAGAGCCTTCTGGACCAAGTCTCTTACCCAAACTAGGAGCTCAGGCATCTCGCAGGAAGTTGAGAGGAGATGGTGGCAAGAGGAGCCAGCACTCCCTCAACAGAGATGCTGAGTCAGAGACAGAGCTGCAGCCCGCACAACGAGGCCAGCCCTCGTCCCCAGCCTAGCTGCCCTGTGGTCGGCTCGCTCTTCAGGCCTGTGGCTGCCTCTGTGCGGTGGGGAGAAAATCCCCTGCCCAGAGGGTCCTCAGGGGGGTTCAACTGGACCACACATGTGAGGTGCCCAGTGCAGGGCTGAGATGCCTGCCGGGCTTTTGCTCCTTCCCACCGACCATTTGACTAAGCGCCTTCTATCAGCCCAGAAACATGGGAACCCAGAAGAACCACATGGTCAGCGCTGTGGTTCCAAGCTTCAGCAACCCGCCTTCCTTTCCGGACACTGCCGCAGGCCCCGCTCCCTGGGGAGCTATCCCTAAAGTTAAGATGCCGCCTCTTTCCATTACTCACACTAGCTATAGTGATCAGCTCAATTCTAAATCTAAAGTTTTTCAATAATTATACATTTTCATGCTTAAAAAATCAATCTGCTCTGGTCCCAGAGGCAGCAGGGAAATGTACTTATGGAAGAGGCTTCTAAAGCCCCTCTTTGTTCCCAGTGCTGCACTCTTCAGGCCCCGGGGGCTCTGCCTGCCCCCACCGCAGTGCCAGCCCCAGCCCTGCCCCCAGGGGGGTCTGTGCCAGCCTGGTGATAGCTTTTCCAGCCAGGGAGTATCCATCCAGCCATCCACCTGTCCACACACCCACCCTCCAGCCATCCACCTACCCACCTATGCATCAAAGTAACTCTCCCCTGAGGACCTATTCTGCAGGTTCCTGCCCTATGGCACTCATGTTCCGATCTGCCGGGGACACCAGATACCAAGCAAGCATACACGCACCAAGGTTGGCAGTCAAAGCCAGTGACAGGGCACCTAGCGTGAAGTGGGCACCAGGGAAGCTCCCGGAGGCAGCGGCATAGCTCCTGAGGAGGAGGGACAGGCCCTCACCTCCAAAAGCCTCCTGCAGTCTTCCCAGCCTGGCTGAGGCTGGGGCAGGGGTGCAGAGTTGGTGTGTCATGGATGCGGTTTCAGTTTAGGGTGATGGCGAAATCCTGCGGGTGGATGTGCTGATGGTGGCGCGATACTGAGAACATACTTAATGCCAGTGAACCGTACACTTAAAAATGGTTAAGATAATATATTTTACGTTATGGGTGTTTCACCACAATTAAACAAATAGCCCCTGAAATCCGTGAAGAATTTCAGAAGCCAGAACCTGAGGGGCAGAGGCTGGCCCAAGCCCGGTCTCTGCTGCCAGCACAGCCACGAGCAGGCCGCCCCTCCTCCCCACTCCCAGGCCGAGCAGGAGGAAAAGAATCTCGGAGAAGCAATGCCGAAAGCGGGAAATGGGAGACGACGAGTCAGAGCGAGCAGGGTCAGAGGGGAGTGTGTGGAAAGCTCTGTGGAACAGACTGCACCTGGGCCCCGGGGGCCCCGGCGGCCCCGACACAGGGTGCGCAGGCTGCTGCCCCAACCCCCGAAATCCACGTGGGCCTAGCATTGGGCCTGCCTTGGTGTGGGTAACAATACCCCCGCAGAGCCATTCATTCTTTCACTCATTCATTCACCACATAGCTGAACCGCCCCTTGGAAGTCACCGACAAAGCTCTGGGAGCACCTTGCCCAATCAGACAAAGACGGTGCTACTCTGAGAGGTGAGCATCTCCACCCACACAGATGAGGAAACCAGCTCCAAGCCCTCCGAGGGCCCCAGAGATGTCTTGGAGTGCAGCCTGCCCAAGCCCTGCTGCCTCACCAGAGCATCCAGGTTGGCCCAAGATAGGCTGTGAGAGAGGCCAGCCCTGGCTGGCTGGCCTCCCTGAGTCCATCTTCTGCCATCAGCCCTGCCAGGAAGGTGGCCCTGGGCGGACAAGGGGTTCCTGGACAGACTCAGATACTGGTCTGCGGGATGTGAGCAGGGGAAGCTGGGCCGCCCCCGCCCCCACCCTCCCCATCCCCCCCAGAGCAGGCAGGGAAGTAGGCTAAGAGCAAGCACTGGCTTAGGTTCCCATCCTGTCACCCTTCCCCCCACCATCAGGGCCTGGGGACAGGGCGAGAGGCCAGCCAGCAGAGCAAGAATGAACTCGGGCCAGGACGGGAGCAGAGGCAAACCGGCCTCAATAGCAGAACCTTGGCCAACTCTCAAACTCCCCTATTGTTCAGATGAGGAAACAGAGGCTCTCAGAGGGAGGGCCTCAGTGGCGGGTGGTGTGGCCAGGCCTTGGCTCCACATCCAGGGCTTTCACAACACTCTGTGTCTGTCCACTGAGGTCACTGGTCTAAGGGCTTCCGTGTGGCCGTGCATGTCAAGGAGGCCTAGGACATCAGAGCAGGCTGCCTGGAGGAGGTGGCATTGCTTTCCACCTTGAAGTCAGGCTAAGACTCAGGGAAGGCTGGAGGAGGATTCTGTCAGCCCCAGTTCCAGGCTCCAACAGAGAAAGAACTGAGCTGGGGAGGGGGTGGGGACTAGACACATCAGAGAAGCGGGACAGGGCCTGCCCTGCCTAAACAGCTCCCACCTCCCCTTCAGGAGCTGCCAGCAGCCAGGATGGTGACCTAATGGGGGAAATATTCCTTTTCCTGAGCCAGAAACAATAGGATAGAGGTGGGAGGAGACAGAAAGCCACCCTGGGCAGGAAAGGGCCCCTTTACCCCAACCAGCACAAGCTCAAACCCTCCCAGACCTTCGTCCAGCAGGCAAATACTTGTCCTGTAGATGAGGAAACTGAGGCCTGGAAAGGGGACAGATGGCCCCCTCGTCTCAGCTGGTGCCAGGTAGAGGGGGGAAGAGGGCAGGGCTAGGGAAAGTCACAAATATCCAGAACAACTCAGCCAGGAAGGACATTCCATGCAAAGGGCTGGACAACCACAGCCATGGCCTGAAGGGAGAAAGGAGCTGGCCAGGGGGACATCAACACCCAAGACCTCCAGGCCACAGCAGCTCCTGGGACAGTCCCCCAAAGTCTGGCCTATGCCTCAGGGGAGGAAATCACCAGGCCCTGGAATCCACTTGAATCTCCCCTGCCCAGTCCTGCAAGTCCTGCCCGAGCTTGAGCTGGGGCTGCCTGCTCTGAACCTCGGTTTTCACATTTATAAAGTGGGGGAACCACACAGCATAGAGGGCTCTGGCAGGGGTGGGCAGGCACCTCACCCGGGCCCCTCACAGGGTCTTCACAGCAATGCTCTGAGGGGGGGCATTTTTAGTGCCATTTGCAGGGAGGCTCCAGAACACAGACCCAGCAGCCTGAGCACAACACCACACCGTCCTGCAGCCCATGGGGGGGACAGAGGTCCCAGAAGAGATGGCCAGAGCTGCCAACATTCCAAGGGACGGCAGTGAGGTCCGGACGAGGGGCAGACACACGCACCATGGCCCTCACGGTCACTGTCCTCACACACCTGTGGGGAGCACTACCGTTACTTCTAGTTTGCAGGTGAGGAAACAGAGAGACCCAGGGACTGGGGCTGACACTCTTCTGGAAATGGCAGGGGTCTAGGCGGCCCAAGTGCACAAGGGCTGGGACAAGGGTCATCCCCAGGGCAGGGTGCAGTGTCTGCCAAACTGGCCCACAGACAGGTAAGGAGGGTTGGTCCAGGACTAGCAGGGGGCAGCTGGTGAGCAAGGGACCTGGTCAGCAGGCCCAACATAGGAAACCAGGACCAGGGCACAGCTGCCCCCTCCCGCACCCCGACCTGGCTAGGGGCACAACCAGGCCCTCCCAGAGGCAACAGGGCCATGGCTCAGGGAGGAAAGGGAGTCAAGGGGGGTAGAAGGGGGATCCAAGGGCTGCTGCCCATCACCCGGCCACTTCCAATGCTTCCCACTGTGCTCCTGTGGGGGTGAGGCACCAAGGGCCTGGGCTGGCCCTCTGGGTCAAAGAGAAAAGGGCCAATGGCCAAGGGTCAAGTAGTCAGGAGGAAGTTCTGTAAGGAGCGGGCTTAGTGGCACATAGCCCATGCTAGGGACCAGAACAAATCACAGCCTTCCTCTGGGCCGTGGTTTGCTCATCTGGGAAACAGGACTGGAATCTGCGATCTGGTGGTTCTGTCCAGCTCTGCAGGAGGCGGGGCCTCTCTGTGCCTCAGTTCCTTCAGCTGTTAAGTGGGAGGGATCATAGCCTTCGCCTCTCAGGGGCTGCAGCTGAGAGTGCCTGGCATGCAGTCAGGAGAACTGACGCAGGCCGGTTGCTGAGGCACTGCCAGATGCCGTGAGCCACAGACACTCATCTGTGCAACTACTGTTCTCCCTGTGTAAGATTGAAATGGAAACACAAACAGTGTTGGTGCATGTGGACTAGAAAAGGCCCAGAGGTCTGGCCGGTGGCTCTGCTGGTTGGAGCATCATCCAACACTCCAAAAGGTTGCAGGTTCCATTCCCAGTCAGAGCACTTTTGGGAGGCAATCAAAAAATGTGTCTCTCCCTCTCTTCCCTCTGCCACTCCCTTCCTCTCTCTAAAAATCAATAAACATATCCTTGTATGAGGATTAAAAACAAAAAGGCCCAGAAAGATCAGCACCAAGCTGACATCAGTGTTCACCTGAGCAGCAGGGTCCTTGGCCCTACCTGTGAGGTTTCTGTTTTCACAAGGAAAACATTCTCACACGTTACTGGAGTTGTTACCAAGTGGACAGAGTGGGTAGGGGGCAGGAGAGGACTGGGGGAAATATACCACAAAAGGGGGTGGGGTCGCACAGCCCAGGCTCTCCTTTCACAGAAGGGGCCAGAGGCAGGGAAGGACATGAGTCATCTGTGGCTCCAGAGGGCTGTGGCAGCAGCAGGACTGGACCCGGGGTCTCCTGACTAGGCAGGCACCTTGCAGGCCTACCTTCTGTGGCCAACCAAGCAAGGCTCTTCGGAGGCCAAGCAGGGCCCAGAGATGGGAGGCCTAGGGTCCCCAGACAACAGTGGTCAGACCAGGGCAGCTGCTGGGAGTGAGGGTCCTGCTGCATCTTCTGAGTGCTCCTCTGCCTTATTTGGCTGGCAGGAGAGACCCCTAACACTTCCCAGCTAGCTTCTACCAACAAGCAGGCAGGGCAAGGAGAAGAGGATGAGGAAAGACAGATGTGGCAGAGGGGGCACTGGGCAGTGACTGGCTGTCCCCTGCCCTCCACTGGAGCTGCCCCGGCAGCTGGGCCTTATACTCTCACAGTGGCCCTCACAGCACCCAGGCGGTCACACCCGCCATGCCCACAGGCCGAGTAAAAAAACTGGGCCCAGACCAAAAGGTGACCCAGGACTTAGGGCAACCCCACCTTTCTGGAAGAAGAAAGCCGGTGAGGTTGGCCTATGGCCCCGTGGATGATCGGGTATCCCTCACCCTTCAGGACAAGGATGGTCAGGGTCAGCATGGGCAGGGAGCCTGGCATCTCAGAACTCTGGGCTTGCAGGGACTCTTCAAGAGCGCACAGACTGTGGAGGGTGGGCAGGGGAGCCGAGGGGGCCTGGCCCGCCCAGACTTCCCTGCCCACCCTCTGTGCCCACAGCCCAGCAAAGCTGGCCGGTCTGCTGAGACACCTACCCCCTCAGCCATTGCCCTTCCAATCCTTCTCCTTACCCTCTGTGACCTGCTTTGCAGCACAAGCCCACCCACATTCATGAGGGTCCTTGCCCTCTCTGTCCCCATGGCAACTGCAGATGGGCCACACACTGGCGTTCTTAGGGGCTTAACTCCCACAGCAGGCTGGACAGTCACTGGGGTGGGACCCTGTGTGGCATTCCCACCTCCCTGCCCATCCCAGCCCCACAGGATAAGGGGAGTCGGGAGAAACAAGGGCAGCATCGAAGGCGCACCCCACTTTAGAGCACAGTGCAGACATGGGCATGAAGAAAGGTGGTTTCTTCTTTGTAAACTGTGGCTTCACAGTTTATAAAGCTCTAAAAAGTCAAAGACCTTTCCAGTGTGGCGTGGAACAGAAAAGGGGTCTGTCTGTCTGGAGCCAACAGAGGATGAGGGTGAAGGAGCCCATGTGGCAGGGGGTGGAGCAGTCAGGGCAGAGGGAAGGGCCCTCAGCAGCCAAGGGACCATGTGTTATCTACTTGGAGCTGGGACACAATGCTTGGGTGCCGTGGTTTAGTTTTAATTAGCACCGTGTCTAGGTTAATTTGTATGGTGTCTGGGGCACTTGGTTTTATGGCTCACCGGGCCCATACAGGACAAGGGGAGGATGGCTGCCCCCCACCCCAAGCCTGCTCTAGCTCTGTGAAGCCACAGTGAGTGCCCAGGACCTGGGGGGCCACAGAGGAATGCCACAAGAGGAACGAGGCAGCCACAGTACCCACCACAGGTCCGGCTCAGTCTCCACAGGCTGGGAAAGCACCTGCAGCCACACTTGGTCCCTGGCTGCTGGTGAAGCGCCTGTTCGGCGGGCAGGGGCAGGGGGAGCTGCTGACAGGTGACAGTGCGAGGTAAAAAGGGACAACATGGGTGATAGGAGGCGATGGCCACCTGCCCAGGAGCCCAGCAGACAGTACGAGGCCAATACTTTGCAGGACAGGTGCCGAGAGGCCTAGAGGTTAGGCGCTGTGCCTGCGACAGTCCAAAAAGCGGGCAGGGAGGCTAAACCAAGTCTTAGGGGTTTCAACAGCCCACCAGCCACGACTCCGCCAGCATCGCCTGGGAGACTCCCACACTAGCTCAGGCTGTGCCCATTTCGCAGAAGAGCAGGCTGAGGCTAGGAGGAGACAGCTCGCAGAGGTGCAACAGCTGGAGCAGGAGGGACTTGAACACCTGAGCCCCAGTTCTCAACCAGCACTGCCTTGCCTGAGGGGGCCCGGGCTGGGTGACATTTGCTGACAGGGGCTGCTCCTCAGGGGCACAGGCCTCCCAAGCCAGGTGTCCACATGTGGAGTGGCCTCCCTTCCCCCACGGCAGGCAGGCAGGCAGGCACCCTCTGCACAGGGGAACAAGGAGGGGGCCCTTTGTACCCATCAAGGCTGCTCAGACCCCTTCCACAGCACTGTCGGGGAGCCCTTCTTCCCTGCCTGTGAAACATTCTCCTCACACCAGACCCACCCTCCTCTCCTGGGACCCTCCCCACTGCCAGCATTCCTCCCCCCAAACAGGGATGACCACGGCCACAGCCCACTGGGGGAAGAGCAATATTTATTTATGTGCCCGGTTCCCCTGAAGGGTCAGCAATGGCTGCCCTGACATAGCCGGATTCCACAGCAGGGGTAGGGCCCAAATTCCACAGGGAGGGACCTCACTGCAGAGATGACCCCCGCCCTGCCCCCGAAGCCTCCCAGGGGGTGGGGGCGGGCAGGCTCCTATCTGCCCAGACATCTCTACAGCAGGGCACCCAGGAAGGGAGTAGTTTATGAACAGGGAGGGGGGATGGCCCTGATGTGTGGTGGCCCTGCCTCTGCGTGGCCTGTGGTTCCGAACGGGCCACAGCTGGGGCCTGCACGGGCGGCGGGGGGGTGGGGGGGGGTGGGGAACCACATTGACAGTGTGACTCAGTCAGCACAGGGAGCCCTCTTGCCACACAAGGGAGGTAGGAAGCTAACGCCTCCACCTCTCCAAGTGGGTCAGCCTGTTCAGGGCCTCAGCTTGATCCCAGGTCACTGCCCTACCACAGCCCTGCCACTAAGAAATCTCCAGGGATAGGCTGGACCCCCTCTAACCTCAAGAAAAGGGGCTCCCTTCTGAACTGTACCTCCAGACAATGAAGGGCAGCCTGTGTGCATGGTGACTCTCACCAGGTCATACAGGGTCCTCACTGCACCCCCATGAGAGTGGCCCAGCCTGACCCTGGGCTCTGTGCCAGCAAGGGGCTCCTCTTGCGCCATTCACCAGAGCGTCCACAGGTGGCCTTGTCACAAAGATGCGCATGTGGGAGGGGTGCAGCCAGAAACAGACTCGGTGACAGGACAGTTGGTTCTCTCCTCCAATGAGGTTGCAGCGGGGCATAGCCCCTTGGGGTAGGTGGGGCCTTGCTGGCGGTGGGGGTGGGGACAGAGGTGTGCAAATGGCTCCCCCATGCAAGAGGCCAAGGCTGGGAAAGGCCCAAGGCTGGCTGACAGCAGAGCTGGCTGTGAGCAGAGCTGGCCACAGGACCCAGGAGAGTACCTGCTTCTTCTGTGACCTTCCTTCTCTCCTGTAGGAAGTGGAGATGGTAATTCTGGCCCCGCCCTCCCCAGGTGACTGTGAAGATCCAATGAGCTAGGTAGGCAGGAGTGTGCTCCTCAGGGGCTGGTGGGGGGCTCTCTAGAGAAGAGGGTAGATATGTGGGAGGGGCAAGCTGGCTTCAGGAGTGCATTCGCTGTAAAACCTGGATCCTGGAGTACGCGGAGGAAGCGGTCTGAACAGTCCCTCACGCTATCTGTCTGACCCCACGGTACAGAGGCCTCTGGGACCACGCTGATTAGCACAGAGAGGGACTGGGGTTAGGCTCTAGGTAAACAAAGATGCTCCATGACCTGCAGCCACTCCCACACCCACCCCTAACCCCCAAATTCCAGGCTAAATAATATGACTAGGTTCCTACGGAGGTGGCCCCATTCCACAGCACTGGGATTTCTACAGAGGCGGTGCCACCGGCAGCACCTGAAATAATGGGCACGATGAGCCACGCTGTGCAGAGGATTCTCCTGGGAGAGGACACAGGCTTCTCACCCAGGCTGCACCCCTCCTCCTCTAGGCCACAAGCCTGAGCCACCTGGATCCCCTCACACAGACAGAGCCCCCCAGCACTGGCCACCAGACAGGGCCTCTTCAGCCCTCAATAGAAACCCCACTTGAGCCACCAGGGGCCTGGGGCCAGGGCGGCCACCTCACTCCTCCTCACAGAAGACAGGGGATGAGAGAGCATGACACAGAGCTCCTACGAGAGTACCCACAGCCAGTCTGGAAAGCTGGCTCCCACATGGGAGTGTGTAAGCTGTGAGTTAGGACGAGGGTCCACATCTGCCTCAGGGCCCCAGATAACAAGCACACATGGTGTGTGTTAGGTGTGGTCAGAAACTCAGTAATGCAAACAGATGGGGCCCGAGCCGGGGAATCCACAGAGGAACACCCAGTACAAAGGCCCTGGATGTAGAAATGTGCTGGGAGCTGTCAGGGGACTCAGAGAGGGCGGGGGGCCAGCAGTGAGGCAGGACAGGCTGTGACACATGGCATAGGCCACATGTAGTATCTGGGTCTCCATCACAGGAGACTGGACCCTCCCACAGTCCCCTTCAGCCAGCAGGCCATGATGCTTTCCCAACAAGTTCTTCATTGTGACAAAACTTGGTGTGACCCACTTCATAGAGCTGTGGTCATCAAAGTGGGTTCTCAGGCCACACCATTAGTACACCCAGAGATTTGGTGGCAATGCAGATTCTCAGGCTCCCCAGACCTGTGGGGGCGGGCCCTGCGATCTGTGTTGTGACACCCCAAGGAGACATGGAGAACCCTATGGAGGGACGATGACCTCAGGAGCTGGAAGGACATGGGTGCATATTTCTTCCAGCTTGGAAGGAACAAGCAACCAATTATTCATCACAACCTATTTGCCACAACCTCTTTTGATGGGTGATGTCCAACCTGTCAGTGTGACCTGGGCCTCCCCTGGAAGGACAAAAACCCTCTGTCTGGTTATGTGGTCAGGGGCACCTGTCCTTCAGCTCTCTGTCTGCTGTCTTTGCACCAGTCATGCCTCTCCCCAGAGCGGAGATTTGTCCTCCTTAAGGACAGCCCACAGCAGCCAGGCCCAGAAGCAGGGGGGCCTCCAAAGAGCTCCTGGACTATTTACCCCTTCCAGTGGCCACCCGCCCAAACAGGGGTCCACCCCTGTGGCAGGCAGAGCCAGCCCCCAAATCTCCTCCTCAGCTCAGGAAACAGGACACAAGGTTGGGGTGCTGACTCAGAGTCCCACCCTGTGACTCAGCAGGCCCCCAGCATCCCAAGTCCCTTGGTCTGTCTGGTATGGCAGGCCCTGTTCCCTAAGGCCCTTAACAATACCTAGGGAGGAATGCCACCTGGCCGCTTCCTGCTGGCAGGTGGGGGCGGGGTCACTGGCTCCTGAGAGCAGTCTGGCTGGGGAGGAGAGGAGGGTTGTAGGCCCCTTCAGAGCCCTGACCTGCTGGGGTGAAGAAGCTGGGTGGGGAAGGTGTCTCTGTCTGGCTGGTTGTTGTTTTTTCTTTTAAAGAAATTTTTTAAAAAATTTTTAAATTTTTATTATTTTTTAAAAGATTGTATTTATTTTATCTTTAGAGGGGAAGGGAAGGAGAGAGGGAAAGAAATATCAATGTGTGGTTGCCTCTCGTGTATCCCCTGTTGGGAACTGGCCTGCAACCCAGGCATGTGCCCTGACTGAGAATCAGGGCTGCGATCCTTTGGTTCGCAGGCCCGCGCTCAATCCACTGAGCTACACCAGCCAGGGCTCTGTCTGGCTGTTAGGCAGGGGCTCTCACCATCTATGCATATTTCAGCAGGAGACTCAGCCTGACTGCCTGCCATGGTTTCCTCTTTGGTCAAACAGGACACTTGCCCTTTGACCATTGTGCTCCCCAGCAGGTGCCCACCCCAGCACAGCAGAGGTCCCCAGGAGGCACCCCACAAATGTGTGACTGAGAGGGCACCTTGCAGAGGCAGGTGTGAGGACCAGCTGACAGGTGACATCTCAGTGTCCTTGGAGAACCTGATATGCTATTTCCATTCTGGATGAGGGCATGGGGTCAGGGGACTTGCCTGAAAACTTGGAGGTGTGGCCAGAGACGTTGTGTGTAGTAGATCAGCTCACAGTTTGTGTTTTCTTAGAGTAGCAGGTTGGGTGCCTTTGTAACGGAGTGGCTTGGGTGTGGCAGTTCATTGCACATGCCAACTTGGATGCCGCGTTTGGTCAAACACATCTGTGTTTGCTGTGAAGGCATGTTTTAGTTTGGGATTAACATTTCAACTCTGTCCAGTCTGAGTAAAGCAGGTGACCCTGCACAAGGTGGGTTGGCCACAATCAGGATGAAAGCCTTAAAAATAAAGACTGAGTCCCCCTAGAGACAAAGGAAATCTCCAGGAGGCTGCCTTGCAGAATTTGGACCCAAGAGTATCAATTCTTGACTAAATTTTAAGCCTGTTGGGCTGCCCTACATATTTCAGACTTGCCAGCCCTGCAACTGTGTGAGCCTGTTCCTTACAGTAAATCTGTCCTGGCTGCTGTGGCTCAGTGGATTGAGTGCCAGCCTGCGAACCAAAGGGTCAACTGGTTCGATTCCCAGTCAGGGCACATGCTTGTGTTCTGGGCCAGGTCCCCAGTGGGGACCGTAAGAGGCAACCATACATTAATGTTTCTCTCCCTCTCTTTAAACTAAAAATCAGTCAATCAATCAATCAATCAATCTCCTTTCTGTCTCATGCACGTATAGGTGTGTATACACATGTATAAATGTATAAGTATGTATTATACCTTACTTAAGATGTCATATCTATCTATATCCTCTTGGTTCTGTTTCTCTGGAAAACCTTGATTGATTCCGCTGATTTTGAGGTTCTGCACTGTGAACACCAGCCTGGTCCACCTGTCTCTAAAGTTCAGGTGGCTGCTCTGCACAGCTGTGTAGCTTCAGGGCTCGGGTGGATGGGGTGCCAGGGGCCCCACATGTTCTCTGGAAATTCAACAAGCTCACGAAGTGACCAAAGGAAAAATCAACACAGTCTGCTCATAACAAGCAGCCTGGCCCCACCCCCAGGAAACCAGCCCTTGGAACAGGGGCCCAGCCCTTGCTGCTCCGAGCATCTAAGGGCATGACCAGCGCAGGCCTGGCAAGATGGAACTGGACTCTGTCAGGCCAGAAGTGGCCTCAGCTTCTCTCCTGCAAGAAAGGTCACAGACCAGCTATATAACATTCACTTTCCTCTCCTTCATTTCAGAAATTTTTTTTAGATGCAGGGAATTATAAAAAGTAATAAGCACCGAGTCCCTCTCCTACTGGTACCATCTGTCTGTCTCGCAAGATTCTCCACCTAATATATCTTTTACCAAATGAAACTTCACTGATTATGCTGGAGTTCCCTTTGCTCATCTCCCAGCAGTTCTTCTCCCCTCTGTTAGAAAAGAATACTCATGAATTTTGAGATGACCTTCCAGAACAGAGCCACTTCTGATCTCTGGAATTCCATCTGGGTTCATTTCTATGGGGCATTCCAGCCTGCGTCTGTGGCCTCTCTGAGGTCTCAAAGCACGCTGGCCTTCCTGAGCCAGGCCCGGTGCCACCAAAGAGGTGCCAACCTCACCAGGGTTCCTGCAGGCCCATCTTGGTCACTCCCAATTTTTGAGAGACTAAAACACAGAGGCCCCAGCCAGCTGTCCCGTGAAGTCCTGCTGAGGGGGGCAGGCCTGGACAGCTCAGGATGAGAGCAGAGGCGGGGCAGGCCCTGTCCTTCTGCATAAGCAGGCCACAGGGCTTTCTCCCCTCTTAAATCAGCTCTGACACTTCAGGAGGCATGAAGCCCGGGCCTGCTTAGAAGTGGCTGAGGGGGGAGCTGGCGTTGCTGGAAAACATACTCCCCTCACCTCAATTCTCTCATACCCTTGAAAGTGCAATGCTGACGTCAGCTCTCAGCCAGGCGAGGCCGGGTGCACTCACAGGAGGGGCTGCACTGGAGGGAGGCCCCACTGCTATCTGCTCATAAGGAGGGACTGTGCTTGGGGAAGGAAGGTCCCCACAGGTCACAAGCCAAGGCCACACAGCCAGTGAGTGACAGAGCCAGGCTGGACCAGCTCACTCTGAGCTGGGTCTTTAACTGTGGGGCAGTCCCCCTCATAGGACACAGAGCAGAGGGAGGCCAGGGGATTTGACAGCTCCCATCACTGGCAGGACAAATCCTGCACTCCCTCACTCAACCCCCAGCCCCCTCCGGCTTTCCCAAACATGCCCATGTCTTCCCGGCAACTGGACTCTTTCCTAAAGTGGCCACGCAGCTCCCACACGCAGGCCCCCTCCTTGCGTACATGGGCCAGGCATGCCCCTCACCCCGCCTAGCTCTCCACCACCTCCTTAATTCAATGGACCCTCCAGACTGAGACTTGCCAAGGGGACTCACGAACCCCTAAGTTCTGGGTTGTCTTGGGGGTGTCCTCCTGGGGAGAAGGGCCAAGGTGCCTGCTAGCTCCCACGGGCCATCATCACCCAAGGATCGGTTCACCATTGCAGATGTCCAGACAGGGCCAGCACAGAGTCCCCTCCTCCGGCACAGAAGCCCACAGAGCTTCCAGTGGGCCCTGCAGCCTCTCGACCCACAGCCTCCTGGGCCCTCAGACAAAACCACCATGGGCTCGCTGGCTCCTGGGGGTGGAGTGAGCTCCCCAGATGGGAAGAGCAGCTGATTAAGCAGCCACTTAAGAGCAGAGAGCAGCATTCTCTGCAGCCTGAGGGAGGCAGCGGGTGGGGACAGGGCAGTCCTAGCTAAAGCTATACATTCAGTTCCTGGAAAAAGAGGAATGAGAAAAGACCAACACAGCCATCTCACCCACCACATCCTGTTTTTATGGAAAACTAATCTAATTCCTAACAGCAAAGCAAGCAGCAGACATCCTCAGGGGTCCCAAGAGGCCATGATGAACGGGACCCAAGAGGTGGAGGGCTCCCATGGTCCAGTGGGGCAGAGCCAGCCACCCGCTCCTGCCAGCCCCACCCGGCACTCAGAGCCCCCACCCCAGGGAGGCCAGTGGTCAATGGCCTCAGCAGCAAGGATCGGGCTGGCTCTCGTCCACACACCCCAATCTCAGCTGCACCCTGCTTCCAAAAGGCCCTGTCCCTTTGGGACTGCTGCCCATGATGGCAGGTCAGAAAGCACCAGAGAGGCCACAAGTCTTGATGACATGTTTCTGAGCTTGGTGGCCTAGTGGCTACAGGACTTGGGCTTTGGAGTCAGAATAGCCTTGGCCGGAGGCCTGGCCCCACTTCTGTAGGATGTGTGACCTCTCCGAACCTCAGTTTCCTCATCTGTAGTAGAGGAATGCTAACCCCGTCCACCTCCAAGGCGCCAAGAGTGGTGCCCTGTAGAGAGCTGGGGGCAAGTTAGTGGTATTAGAGTTGATTCTTATTGCTACAGTATCAGTGTTGCTTTCTGTATTAACATGAAGAGCATTTTCTGTCCCCAACCTGGGGCTGAGCCTGTGCTCAATCCTGGAGGCTGAAGGCTGCACTCAGAAATGGTCACAACCCAAAGCCATGGAGCCCGGGGACTGGAGTCGGGCCTCACACCCACCTTCCCATCACTGCCCCCTGACCACAGACAGCCTTCCAGACCCCTTCTCCTGTGGGGCAGGGACGAGCCTTTGAAAACTTGCAGGCTCCATTCATCACGAGGAGAGAGGCCGA
Source organism: Anoura caudifer (assembly GCA_004027475.1). Lineage (NCBI taxonomy): Eukaryota > Metazoa > Chordata > Mammalia > Chiroptera > Phyllostomidae > Anoura > Anoura caudifer. Next base: position 136,063 of record PVKU01000853.1, read on the forward strand.
GAGCAGCAGTGCCGGGCCCCACCCCAGGCCTGCACTGTGTTCCCAGAGTCTCTGCGAACCAGGGCCCGGATGAGAGGCTCCTGTGCACCTCTCCCAGCTGCTGCAGCCAATGGCGGGAAGCCGGTGAGAGACAGAGAACAGGAGAGCCATGTGAGCCCAAGACGGGGGCCAGGGAGGCCCAGCATCGCCTACACTCATGTGGTGCCCAGCAGGCTGCAGACACCAGCTCCCGACAGCTCCCCAGGTTGTCCCTCTCTCCTGGGGCGGTTTTGGATGCCAGGTACAGCCCCCACCTACATGCAGACATGCTCACTGGCACCAGCCCCACTGGCTGGGCTCCCTCCCCACCCACTCCACCAGCCAAATGTGACAATTCCATCCTCACAGGCTTGACCTGAGCAAGTCCTGTGGACCCTGAGTGGGCACAGACAGCCCGCAGGGATAGCGTGACACCTGTTCCCAGTGAGTAGTTCCCCAGTCCTCTGTGCCCTGATCCAACTGCACAGCCACCCTCCTATGACTGGCTGCCTGGGCCCCAGAGCTGACTTCTGGCTCCTGTCCTTTCCAGCTGTGAAACTTAGAACTTGCTTAACCTCTTCAAGATGTGACCTTCGTCCCTATAACACAGCTGACTTGGTGGCTTCCCCAGGAGGCCACAGGAAGACTTCATGGCTGACAAGATGGGAAGCTGAGAGGAAGGCTTGCCCTCAGGCACTCAGCCAGGGGCCCACGGATGGTGGGGGGCCTCCAGGGGTTGTACAGGGCACCCCTGTCTTGTTCTTCCCATCAGCCAGTGCCCAACCCTGTCCTGGGAGCAGGGAGCTGCCTCGTGAGGCCTCGCTCTTTGCCCTGGAGCTTCCCGGCCAAAGCTGGTGATGTTCCCCAGGGTGTGGAGCCAGGTGTCTTGCCTTGAGGAGGGCATGAGAAGACATTCCCCCCTGCTGCCAATACTCTAAGGAACTGGGAGAGGTGGCTATCAGCACCAGGGCTCCAGATCATGGGCCGGGATAAGCTTGCTTGAACCATCCCCTTCCTGCCTGAACTGGGGAAGACCTTCAACCAGCAGCCCACAAAGTCAGCCCCTCATTGCCTTCACCGTTGTCCTGTTGGAGCAGCCAGCAGCCCATGACTCAGCAAGACTCAGCAGACTCCACTGTTCCTGCCTGAGCAGGCCTCAAGTTGGGTGCCGTCACCCTACCAGCCCCTGCCTTAGCGGCAGGATGTCACCAATCTGCTGGACAAACTCTGTGCCTCAGATTCTTCACTGGTGAGGCCACCGACATGCCCAAGGGCTCCGACGAAGAGCTCCTCGGTCACAGTGCGTGGTATGTAACTGCATCCTGGCTGGGCTCCATGATGACGTGAGAGGCCATCCTGCTGGTCCTGAGAGGTGGGTGACTAAGAGGCTGGTCATCACATTTTCAGCAAAGGCAGTGAGGGTGTGGGAGAGGCAGCACTAGCCCCACCTCTCATGCAGATGAGCTTCACAAGATATTTCTTCTACCCATAGCACCTGGCAGGTTGTACCCAGGGCCACGAGGCCAAGTAGAGCAGACACTAATCTTACAAGTGGACATTAAAACAATTTGGCCTTGGAGAGACCCCATGGATGAAAGGGTGGCTGTTGGTGCTAGGTGCCTGGCGGAGCAGGCTCTGCTCCGGAAGGCCTGCCTGCAGCACAGTGGGCAGCTGTGTCCCACTTTTACAGGTGAACCCTTAAAGGCCCAGAGACGCTGAGTGACTTGCCCCAGAGCACCCAGCAGAAGAGAGAGAACTTGGAGCCTGGTCAGGCAGGAGGGGGAGAGACAAGAAGGTGGGCCTGGGAGCTTTCCATCCCGCCGCCTCTGCTCCAGGGGCATCCGTGCCACCCAGCAGGCAGAGGACGGCATGTGGCCTCTTCAACCACTGGTTCTGAGACTCTCCCTGCCCGGCCGCACCTGGGCATACAGACCATACATACTCAGGCTTGAATCCCAGCATGGCCAAACCCTGGAGCGCCCCAGTGACTGTTGTGGGGTTTTAGAATGAGTCTCCCCAAGATGTGCCTCTGTAGTGTGTGGATTATTTTGAGCTAAAGGCAAGTGAGACCGTGGAGGCACAACAGAACTTCTGTTCCCCCTTAACTGCTTAGAAGAATTTGAATTAGGGGCCTTGCCCGTAACAGATTATCAGAGGTAATTTTTTTTTTTTTTTTGATCAATCAGCAGGGCAAATGTCTACAAACTGCCCCTCTGCTCTTCTCTCCACCCTGCAGTGACCTCCCTCCCCTCTGAAGCCCCAAGGTGCCTGACCTCATCCCTCACTCAGAATGCCGTACACACCTCATTTTCCCTCTGTCTCCGAACCTGTTATATATGTGGGGTCTCTGACTCTCTCAGGTACAATATGCAGGTTCCCGTACATACTGTCTCATTAAATGTGGCTATTTTCTCTTGTTAACCTGTCTTGTGTTGATTTAATCACCAGACGAGCTGAAAGAACCTAGGAATGTAGAGAAGGTTCCTCCTCTCCCCGTCCGGGAAGAGGCAGAAGTCTGGGTCACCTGAGGTCCCAAGGCCGCCCCAGTGGGCTCCCACTCTCCATCGGTGCACAGAGCAGGCAGGGACAGAGCAAGGACCCGCAGCAGTGACATAGACAGACGACAACCAAACACACCGATGCCCTGGGGCGGTTCTGGCTGCAGACTTGACTCCCTGCCCAGCTGCCAGCATGACCACCCCAGCAAAAGTGAGACCCAAGTCTAGCACCTCCGTATCCACAGGCTGACACCTCTCATCTGTGGTGAGAGCTGGGTGACAGCAGCAGAAACCCGGGCCCTTGGAATGGTGGCAAGTGAGGAAGCCACTGATGCGCCCATTGCCGGGTGGCTAGGACAGCCACGTGGGTTTCTATGGCCTGTCCACCGGCAGGTGCTGCCACTAAGAACACAGTGCAGTGAAGAAACCAGCCTCGAGTTGTAAGTAACCAGCCTCTGAAGAGACGCTAGGGCCTGAGTGCCCCAGAGGCTGCCTCACACCACCAGGCCCCTTGCTCCCAGGCTGGCCCCAGTCTGTGGGGAGGGGGAAGGAAAGAAGCACAGCTCCAGGCTTTCCCCATGAGATGGCTCCAGAGACCTGTCACCTCCTTCACCTCTGAGGGCTGACCTTCAGCAGCTCCCACCCATATCCTTAAAGTTGCCCTGTGCAAAGGTTGAGCTCCTGAGGCTGCCCTGGCTGAGAAGTGTCACAAGCAGCACTGTCCCCCACAGGGGCCACTTCATCTCAAAAGTCCTCAGCCCTCCTGCATAGGTCCTCTCCCCACAGGCACAGGCACTGCCACACAAGTGCTAGCCCAGGCTCCCAGCCCCGGGGCGGCCTGGAAGTGTCTCTCAGGCTCTGGAATGTGATGCAGCCTGTCTAGCTCAGGAGCCTCTCGAGCCTCCTCTGAAGGCAGCAATTAATTACTCTCCCATCTCCTCCTCCACCTCCAGCCCTGAAGGGTCAGGGTCTCCTTCCCGTGGGTCTCCTCAATTCAGAGAGGGCCTCCAAAGGAGCACCTCTCCCTTGGGTCCTTGCAAATAACTCTTGGCTTCCAGCCTTCATCCCTTGCTCTCCAGGACAGGGACCTGGGGCAGAGGAGGGGACAAGAGTGGGGCAGCACGGTGGTCCAACGGCAAAGAGCTAACAGGGACACCTGAACAGGGAACCTCAGGAAGCAAGGTTTACCCACCCAGTTTGGGGGCCAGGAAGGAGACAGGGCAGGAGAAGAGGGGCCTTGCTCTGGGAAAAGGGGTGAGTGGGAGGAAGTCAGGCGGGAGGCCAGACTCTGGTGAGTGGAGCAGACTCCCTCCCTGTGTGGTCTCCTGAAAGCCTAGGTTTTGTTTATTCAGTACAAGCCAGGCCTCACTCTGGAAGGATTGAGACAGTTGGCCCCCTTCCCCAGACCCCGAACTGGAATGTTCGGGATGCAAGCAACACGGGCAAGAGCCGGTGGGTGGTAGGTGGGCACCACCTCTGCGGGAGGTAAGAGAGCGGGCGTCCCGTGGCTTCCTTAGGCGCAAGACACACGGACAGAGAGACCTTAAGCTCACCACCCACCCTCCAGGTCCAGGACCCACGCAGAGTGACCTCCAGCCAGAAAACACTCTATACTTTGCTTTTGTGCTAATCTCATCCTCATGAGGTTACTTAGGAGTCCATCTTCCAGGATGAGAAACAGGCAGAAGAGGCTGTCACCAAGGTCACAGAGCAAACATGCTCAGGCACTGGAACACACAGCCAGCCCCTGGAAAAAGAAGGCTGCTGCCCTGAAGGTCGCCTCAGCCTCCACCCCTGGCCCCACGGAGGGCCTTAAGCCACAGTCCCTGGCTTACCCACATCCCTGCAAGTCCTCCACATCCCTCTGGGACTGACAAACCCCTGGTCCTGATCTTTGGAGATTAGGGTGCAGCCAGGCCACCTTTCCCCAGCTGGGCAGATCTGTACTCACTGTTAGGTCTGGGATAAAACTCCTGCAGTGAGATAGAAGTGCCCCCGGGCAGGACTCGGAGCTAGTGAAGCTGGTCTGAACAGCAGAAAGCAAGGCCTCACACAATGAGCCTATCACGGTCCCTGTGTCCCATTGCCACCCACACCGGGCCTGACTAAGCCATAATAACATCAGCAAGGACTTGAACGTGGCCAAGGGGAGCCACCAAGACCCCACCCAGGCACTGGTCTCTAGGAAGCAGGTGGGTGCCTCTCCACGCAAAGCGGAGGAGAAACAGGTATGTTTGCTGTGTCACTGGCTCCCAGGAGGACAGGAGGAAGCAGAAGCCACAGTGCTGACCCCAGGGAGGCGGACAGGCCCCAAGAACCCACATGGCAGCTTATCTCCCAGGGAGACATGGGAGAGTGACAGGGCTGCACAGAGCTCCATGGAGGATCAAACAAGACAGGACCCCAGGGCCAGGTAGAAGCGCATTCACCAAGCACCCGGGTACAGCATCTGCTTGGGAGTTTTTCCTGAGGGGAAACAGGGAGAAGGAAACAGGACCAGCACCCAAAGATGGCCACTGCACCCCTGGGAACCTCAGGAGATGGTGGGCCAGGAGCCCCAGATGCCACTTTGCAGAGACTGAAAGGAACCCACTTCATCCAACTGGTGGCCCAGGGGGGCCGTGCTTAAGATGAAAGAGCAGGAGTCCCAGCCATGCCCACAACACGCAGGATGAGGGTGAGTGAGTGAGGGGCAGTCCCCCCTCCCAGAACAAAGACTCTGGGAGGGGATCTGAGAGCTGAGGGTGAGGGATGGACACAGGGCACAGGCGAAGGCAAGAAACAGGAAGCTCGGGCGGGGTTTGGCCCCACTGTAGTGGCCGGCCCACCTGTCAGGAAACTCTGAGAGAGGCCCCCTGTGCCAGGCACCCAGCCACAGCCCCCCTCCCAGTGCTCTGGCATGGGGGGCTGGCCATCTAAACAAATTGTGTGACAAGCTAACGGGACTTCCAGTTAACACACCTGCTTTGATAAAGACACCATTCAGAAAACGATTAGAATCAGTAAACCACAGGTGGGGAAAATACAGAATTGGCCAAAAGTAGGTTTACAGTTGTTCGTATGGAATACAATACAATTGCTAAATAATACAATAAACTGTGTTTCACGTACTTACAGCTGTAGACCTACTTTTGCCTGAACTGTATTTGCAGCATATAGCTGATAAAGACCTAAAACCTAGAATCCATAAAGAACTCCCTTAAGTCAGGTATAAAAAGACAAGCAACAAATTTTGTAAAGTGGGTGAAAGACTTTGAGACTCATCACAAAAGATACCAAAGGTGATTAACATCAGGGTGGTAGAGATTAAAGATACTACCTCACCCTACAAACCAGCTAAAATCAGAGGCCTCAGCACCACAGTATGGGAGCGGAAACAATGTCCCCCGGAGAACTAGGGAAGCCCATGCCCAGGAGTGTAGGGGGGAATGAAATTCAGCAGGTGTCCACAGAGAGACACACACACTGGCAGCCTGGCCCGTCATCACAACCCAGATCAGAGCACGGACAAACGTGGCAGGTACAACAGGACCTCCAATGAGCACTCAAAAGGAAGGTGCCACTGACCACCTGGACCAACTGCAGCAACTCCGAGCTGAGCACACACCAGACGCAGAAGCACATGGCACTGGTGGTCCCTGGAACGTGAACCCCAAATTTGGGCAAAGCTGATGTAGGATGACAAAGGTAGAGAGTCATGGGGGATGACCAGAAGAGGGCATGGGGCAGAAGTGACCCCTATCTCATTTGGGGAAGTAGTTATACGAATGTACTCAACTGTCAAAACTCACCAAGCAGGACACCGAGGGCTTGGGCACTTTAAAGTTTGTCCGTGATATCTTGGCTAAAGACACGATGCAGGGATTAAGTGCTGTCCTCCACTGGGGACTATGTCAGGACCCCCAAAGCTTAATGGAAGACCTGGCTTCAAGCTGTCCCCAAACACATCTGGCAAGGGAATAAAGGTGGCAGAAGGCAGCAGAGTGCCCCAGTGTCTGGAAAGAAGGAAGAGCAGCCACAGGAAGATGGCAGCAAAGGGAACAGCTGGCAGGCTCCCAGGGCAAGAACAAGTTCAGGGTGTTGCGGGGCAAGACAGAAGCTGGGTGTTTGTAGGGCATGAGGCACAGCTGGAGGGAGGCACTGGGGAGTCATCCAAAGCATGGACAGGTTGAAGGCACAGGGGCCTGGGCTTCCTGAGAAGCAGGAGTGTCCCAGCAGGAACCCTGGCTCTGGGGACAGGCAGACCTGGTGCCAATTAGCATCTGCCTCCAAGACATCACCCCCATGTCCTCATCCATGAGATGTGGTCACTACCTCCCACCTATTAGGAGAAGTGAGCATGCTCCCCAATTGTAGAGTGCCAAGAGCAGCAGCAGCAGCAGGCAGGGAAGTTGGGAAGCCACTCTGAGTGGAGACCAGAAGAGCAGGCTTTCATGTGGGCAGTGGGCAGTTCTCAGGGCCTTACATGGAGGAGCTGCTGCTCAGACATCTCAGGAAGGCCATTTGGGAGGAATCTGGACACAGAGCCAGGGCCTGAGGCCAGGAGGGCAGGATGGCCGCCACATGTGTTCTTGCCTCGGGTGTGATGACAAGGTCATGAGTGGAGGTTTCAGAAGGGGTCGGGAGGAGAATGGCCCTGAGTTAGAGAAACAATGCTGAGGTTTGTGCCCAAGTGGCCAGCTGGCTGGAGGAGACAGCAAGACAACTTCAGGGGCTGGGAGACAGAGCGAGGTCGGGCATGGGCTGCCCACACTGCAGGCAGAGACCAAGAGCAGGGAGTTCAGGAGGGCTGGAGCGAAAAGGCGCCTAGCCCACCGGGTCCCAAGTGCACCTGCACTCTAAGTTGCCGGGGCTCACTCACACCCGAGGGCAGGCCTCAGGCAGTTTGGGAGGGCCTGCTCCTTTGTGAAACAGCACAGGAGCACACTGTCCCACCCCCTTCACCCAGAGGGGAGGTAGACACACACAGTACAAAGCCCAGGGCTCAGGAGCTCCTGACAGCCACTGGCTTTCGTGGTCCTTACCATCCCTAGCCACCAGGAAAGGAAAAGGAAAGAAACAGCTTGGCTAAGAGTAGTGAATGGATGACTTCGTTTCCCTTTCAACACCTTTCAGGTTGTTATAATGATGTGCTAGTTGAATGGTGTTTTAACCATAAACAAAAATCAAATGAATGGGAGGGAGGGAGGGAAATAGGGAGATCCGTGCAATGCCTGCACAGAGGTAGAACTGGGCCTACCCCGGGGAGGAGTTGGGGTGTGATGGGGGTCCCAGCCAACAGGCCACAGGCGCTGGTGGTTCCAAGAGGTGAGACTGAGACCCAGGCCTGAGGCCAGTCAGTGGCACTCCTCCTCAGAGGGTCCCGTGCCTGGGGAGCCCACACCTGGCCCTCTCCTGTTCTGCTCTCTGCTCCCAGCCATAATCACAAGCCTTTGGTTGCTTCTGGAGGCTAGAGGAATCCATTTATGTGACAATTTTATTATTTTGTTTCCCTCAGAGGATACACAGGAAGGCCTTTGAAGAGCAGGGGAGGTGAAGAGAGCTGGGGGAGGGACAGGCCTAGCTGGCACACCTGGGCGATGCTGGGTCTGAGCTGAGCTGGGGCAGCCTGGACGGGGTCTGAGAAAGCATGTCCTGCCCCAGTGTCTGCTCCCTGTTCCCTGCATGGGACAGCGGCTCCCCACCTGGTGGCTCACGGACCCGGGATGGAGGCCTGGCACCCTAAGCCCCTTCCTGCTCTGCAGGGCCTGGCTGGTTCTCGGGCCCTTTCAGTTGCCCATTCACTGGCAAAGGAAACCACAGGAGGTGGCTGAGGAGGCCAGGCCACAGTCCCTCTTTAGCCTGAACCCAAGGAAGAAGAAGTGGCTTCAGCTATATATACTTACAGAGAAAACAGTGTGCAGATAGAAGCCTGGTAAACAGCTGGCCCGTTAGAGGGAACCTAAAAATACTCCCTATAATTATGTTATTAAAACACACCAGAAAAATGGACCCACCCCACTGAGCAAAGGCCCCCAGATGGCTACAGGGAAGCAGAAGGCCACGCACGTCAGCCTGAGGGTGCCCTGGCGTCACCCGAGCCCTGGCCTGGGCCTGGACGCTGCCCCATTTGGCTCCCAGCTGCTCTCAGCTCCCCCGCCCGGAGGGGCGGCCTCCCCTAGGACCCACCAGGCTGCCCAGGCTCGGCCTATAGCTGCTCATCTACAAAGTGGCAAGCTCCTGGCCCCATTTTCACCCCCGAGAAACACAAGGAGCCAAGGGGATGCTGCTGTGACTTCAGAGGCCTGGGAGCAACCTCGGCTCTGCTCCCGGGACGGGGGAGCACAGTGACTGCAGGCGCCCACCTGGGAAGGTCAGCAGGGAAGCTGGACGAGGGCTGTGGGCAGAAACGCTCACACTCTGACAAAAGCGCAGGAGGCCTGGACGACGGGCTCCTACAGGGCCCACAGTGCACTGGCCAGGCTCCTTCTGAGAGCAGTGAGCAGGGAACAGGCCCAAAGGGCTAAAACAAGAACTTCATCTTATCTGATTTAAAAAAAATCAAAACAGGGTGTAGGGGATCAAGTCTCCTGTCCCTCTGGTCCCAACTGTCTACTCAGCTTATCTAGTCCTTCTCCTGCCTCACCTCCACCTGGCCACCACCAGAGGATTTGAGCCTAAAAAAAATGCACCTGCCACAACATCCCCATCTACCAGGTCACCCACTTGGTTCGTTCAAGAGACAGAGGGCCTGACCCTGAGGGGCTGCACTGGTCTGGGGCACTGGAGCTGCCATCCTGCCTGGCTGCCATTTCTCTCTCTCCAGAAGACTGGCCTTGCCTGGTGCTCACCTGACCCCTGCCCTGTCCAGCCCCATGCCAGCCTGGACCGTGTTATGTATGACAGTGTTTGGGGACCCCGTCTTGTGTGGCTTATTTGTCACTATGTTTGTTGTCCATCCGCGCCCAGCACACCACTGCAAGAATACATATAGCAAAGGCACTTGCAGAACCAAAGCACCGGGGCCTGGGAGACCCCAGACCTCTTCTTACAGCCAAGGAAACCACAGCCTGGTCAGAGAGGGAGCAGGATGCGCTCTAGCCCCTCCCATGGCCACCACCAGTGGCCCTGAACCAGAACTTAGGCCCCTGGCTCCTGTACAGAGCTCAGTCCCTCAAGACTGAGATGAGAGAATGCTTTAATTAATCTGGGAAAAACTCAAGGAAAGGCTCTGTGTGAGCTCACAGGAATCTGTGCGGTGGGCATAGTGCATGCTGGCCCAGTGCCAGGCTGCAGACACCCGAGGCCCTTGGCTGGTGCCGGACACCTCACCTCCCCCTTCCTGGGACCTGCCTCTGCTGGCTGGGCAGCCCTGTGCTGCGTGGACCCCAGTGGTGGGCAGCTCCCTGAAGGCCCAACCTGGCCACTAACCACCAGCACGTGGGCCCCGCATGCTGGCACCTGTGGGAAAGTGCTCTGGTGCCCCTGGCCTGCCAGGCCTGAGAATGGGGGCTGCCCTGCTTCTGCTGGCATCCGGAGCCCTGGAGGCAGTAGCTCGGAGACCTGGCAGCGGCCTTCAGACTCTCAACTGTCTTGTTTACAGGTGAGGAAACTGAGGCCTGAAGAGAGGAGTGAGAGCCTGGCAAGTCCAGAGCAGGGCAGGGGATGCTGTGGCCCACAAACCCCTCCAGCAGGCAGCCAAGCCTCCCCCATCCATCCTGTCCCCTCCCATCCCCCTTCCATTCCCTCCCCTCTCTATCCCCAGGACCTTCCACCCTAGGGTCTCCCGCAGGTGACATCCTGCCAGCAGATGTGGGACTCAGCTGCCCCAGGAAGGGAAAGATTTCACACCCAGCTTCCTCACTTTCTACCTGCATGATCTTGGTTGGGTGAGTGAAATAATTGCCCCAACACTCAGGCCCCACATCTGGAACACAGGCCACACTCCGAGGAGTCAGAGCAGGCGGTCCAGCCCTGCCCTGCCCCACCTGCCTCTCAGGGAGCCTCAGGCTGAGGGGGACTGGGGGCTGGGGACAGGGCTGCCAGCCACACCGCACCCCTTGAGGAAAAGCTGGAGGCAGGCATTCCATGAGGGTTCACTGTCCAGCAGACATGTGCTGCCTTACCAACTGCTTTTAGGACGTTTGCTCCCTACAGGACCAAACGGCTTTGGCAACCGGAAGAGGAAAATCTACATTTAAAAAGTCTACATATTTCTAAAATAGATAACAAAGAAAAGCCCAACATGTTGTTGAATTCTAAAGAAAAGGGGAATTCTGAGGACCAGAGTGGTCAAGAGTGGCTTCCTGTAAGAGGAGGACACACTGGACCCTGGAGACTGCGGTGGCAGGGGTGGAGACACCCACAACCCCTTGGGGACGCTGGTCCCATCGCCCACCCCCACAGAGAGCAGTCCCCTGCGCTCAGAGCAGAGGGAGTCGAGAAAGCCTGCTCTCCTTCTCCATCTTTGGGCACTGAAAGCAAATTCAGCGCCCCATCAGAACAGGGGAGACAACGCCCAGGAAGCAGCCTGTGGGGCCAGGATCCGTTGGAGACTGGGCACTCCTCCCACCTCCAGAGACAAAGCTTCCTCTGTACGACCCTTCCCCCCTGGGCCCTGCGCTCTCCACGCCCTGGCTGCCAGCGGGATGGCCTGCAGATGACCACAAGTGACCCATCTTCAGCCTCTGGGCAGACAGTGGCCCCTCCCCAAACATGCACACACACCGCTCAGTCCTGTCAGCCAGGCACCGTAGTCCTGCTAACTCATTCAGTCCTCCTGGGGCCCAGCAGAAGGCAGTGCCTCCCCGCCAGGGTCACGGAGGGAAGCAGGACCTGCCCCCATTCCACAGCCCCTCAGTCTGGGTGCTTTCCTTCCTAGCAGCACCACAGAGCATGGCCTCTGGTTGGGGAGAGCTGGGCACCGTGCCACCCCTAAGGGGTTACCGGGCAAACAGGTCCTCAGACCTGAACTGCTAACGAGGCTGCAAGGCCATGCCTCACTTTCGAATGGCCGAGAGAGAAGATCACGTCCTGCCTCCCTCACGGGGTGTGGAGAGGGTGATGATGACAGCACTCCGAAAAGGAGGAAGCGTTCCATTCTAAATGGCAGTGCTTCTCAGTGACAGTCTAGTGGTACAGGCGACGCCCAGTGCATGGTGGGTGTGCCTTCAAGGTGGGAGGCCCTGTCCTAGCAGAAGCCACGTCCTGCATTACCAGGTCTGCCTTCTAACCACCCTGCCTTCAGCTACCAGGTTTGTTTCCCGCTGCCCCACCAGGTCCAGAGTCAGGAGGTGTGGCCTGTTCTATGGGAATCACAAAATGGCCTGTCCTGACATCTCTCTAGAAGTTTCCAGCTTTGGGTCCTGACCCTCCAGGGCTCCAAGGACAATAGGTGAGCACTTGAGGCCTCCACCTTTCACAGGAGAGTCAGGGAGTCTATCACAAACAAGAGGCTGGGCCGGGCTTTTCGGGCAGTAAGCCTGAACCACAAGGGGAGTGGCATGGGGGCGAGGGGCACCCCAGCATGACTCAAACCCTCCCCACGACTGCTCCCCAGCACAGGGCACAAGTCTGACTAATATCCTCTGAAGGCCTTACCTAGCAACCACCTCTCACTTCCAAAACTGAAGAGATGGCCATTTCCAGTCAGAGTTTGTCAGAGAGGCGGTGAGAGGCTCAGAAGATGACGGAACAGACACTCCACCTCCTGCTAGGCATCACGGCTCTGATGGCAGCAGGACAGCCAGCAGGTCCCCAGGGATGGGAGCTGCCCACACTCTGGACAGAGAGTCTCCGGTATCACCCGTCAGGCCAGCTCAACATTACCCTCCCTTGAAGCTTAAGAAAAAATACTGAAGCCCAAGCCCCACAACCAGGCACAGAATCTGTGTGGGGCATGGCCTGGGCATCGGTGCTTTTTTTTTTTTTTTTTTTTTTCAAATTAATAGACTTAGTTTGGGGGGCTGTTAGGTTTATAGAAAAACTGAGCTACAAGTAGAGAGAATTAGTCATCAAGTTCTCCAGGTGACTCCAACAGAGCCCAGGTAGAAACCCTGAGCTATGCCACCTCCACATCCAGGGATAAGAGAACTCTCCTGGTCACCATGTAGGGAGCAGCTGAGACCCAGAAAAGAACCCAGGACCCCTGCCTAATTCTTGATTAACAAACTCTGGGCCTTGGGCTGAAATCTGGCTCCACCACTTGTTTTGGCAGAGCCCACAGCTAGGAGCGGTTTTTACATTTTTTAATGGTTGGAAAAATATCCGAACATTTCATGATGTAAAAATATTTGCTATCTGGCCCGTCAGAGAAAAAGTTTGCTGACCCTGTATAAGGAGACTCCACTATGTAGGGGATGTGTGCCCTTGAGGAACGGCCCCCCAACCGCCTCAGGCCTGAGTGATCTGATTCTCTCCCTACCTCGCTCGAAGGGCCAGGCTCAGGAGGCTACCGGTGGTGCACTGTGGGCAGGACAGGTGAACCTGCACCATCGAGAAGCTTGCCTGTCCCCCACGGCCCCTCATGTCACCAGCTCCTAAGCCAGCCTCTAGCTGGGTCCGTCCCACTTGCCTGTGCCCTTTGGCTCTCCAGAGGCAGGGCACACGGCTCACAGACCCTGCACTCCCCCATGCACACCTGGGGTGGTCCTGCCCGCACAAGGGGAACTCAAACCTTCTTCTCTGACCTCAATGTTTCCATTGATTCCTGTCTCAAAAAATTTCCCAAGCTTCACTCCCTTTCTCTGCTACAAATCAAAACACAGTCTATCTAGGAGCCAAACTGCAGGCTGCTGTGGATCTCCCACATTCCTGGCCCCGCCAGGAGCTTGGCCCTACCTATAACAGAAGTTGGCAGAGGCCTACCTGGAGTGTGTTAGGAGGCTCTGGAAAGGCATAAAAACACCCCCATCCACTATAGCCTGACAGATTTTCACCCAACAAACAGATGTTTGCACCCAAAGCAAACCCTTCCATGGTTCTGTGAATTTAATCAGAGTACTTTCCAGCTCACACTCAGTAGAGACAGCCCCACGTGGAGGGAGCTGAGGGCAGAGTCAAGGGTGGAATGAGCTTCTGGGCACTCTGCCCTGGGCACAGTGGAGGCAGGGGGTGCAAGGGAGTCGCCTTACAGCACTGAAAGCCACAGGATGTGCTTTCTGGGAGGGGCAGCACTGATGCCAGGGGTTTCCAGGGCGACACTGCAGTCAGGGTTGGATACCCTTTGCTCTGACACCAAGGCCCAAGCCTCCTGGAAGGTGCTCCCTCTCGCAGCCCAGGGCCCAGCTGCCCAGGACCCCGCTGCAGCACTAGACAGAGCGATGGAGTAAGCCAGGGCACCGAGAGGGGAAGGGCAGAGAGGAACCCGAACTATTTTTTCCAAGGCATGGGGCCTGCCCTAGTCCGGCGGGGCGTGGGGAACAGCGGGGAAGAGTGGGAGGGCCGCACCCAGGGCACAGACATTAGTTCTGCTCCGGAGGCTCCAGATTAATCAGCTCCAGGCAGGAAGCCCGCCTTCTCCCACATTGGTCAGGAAGTCCTGTGCAAGTTTGCCTTTTTTTTTTTTTTTTTAAAACACGAAATAGAAAAAGATTTGTATGCCCCTCACCAGCTCTTCAGCCGGTCCTTCAGGGACATACAACTCCCTCGCGGAGGCCCTTCTCCCTGGCGCCTGGGCGGAGGCACCAGCCGCGCTCTCCCGGGCGCTGGTGGGGCCGCACCGTGGCCACCGGATTGCCACCTCTCTACCACTCCGCCGCCGCCCTCCCAGCCCGAAGCTCGGACTGGGGTCCTGCTGAGACAGCCCTTGCAGCCCCGGCTCCTCGGCGGCCCCGGCGCAGTCATGCCTCTGGAATGCAGGCGCGAAGGGCCACGCGTCCTGAGGAATCTCCGCGCCCGCCCGCGCACGGCCCCGGCCCCAGCCGGACTGGCTGGCGGCGGGGCGGGGAAGTGGGGAGCAGGACACAACTGTGTCCCAGCTCAGAGCTCGCCGTGCCTGCGCTACTCACCGGCCAAGAGCGTGAAAGGCAACAGCAGCCAGTAGAGCACCGCGCCGAGCACGTGCCGCTCCATGCCCGGGGGACCGACGGGGTGGGCCCGGGGTCGCTGGGCTGCCGCGGCGCTAAGGGGCGGCGCGGGGCATCCGGTTTTGGCGCGCCATGGTGCACAAGGCGGGGCGGCGGCTAGCACTTTAGGCTTGTGGGCTGGGACCCAAGCGCCTCCGCTCGCTCTTCCTCGGTCCGGGGTCCGCGTCCACTCCGGGGACAGCTCTGCCCCGTGGCGAGCGCAGCAAGCGGCTCTCGGCGGCCCTGAGAGACTCAGCGGGGCGGGACGGTGGCTTGGCTGCTGCCTCCCGCCCTTGCCGCCCTCGGGCCTTTATAAGCTCGGCCCCCCGCCCGCTTGCCCGCCCTCCACAGCGTGCCCGCCTCCGCGCTGCCTCGATTGCCCGGAGCTCCCGACATCCCTCCTGCCCCACGCGCCGGCACTATCCGTCAGTCCTCTGGGCTGGGGCTGGCAAGTGAACCCGAGACCCCTACCCCCTCAATAACCTTGGCGCTGCCCCTCGGTGTGCTCGTGGAGGCGGGCAGGGGGTGCTTTTCCCCTGCAGACCCGACTGGAGCGCCAAAGAAACGCTCCCTAGTGCCTGTCTACCCGGGCAGCACCCCACGCGCGACGGTGCCCTGCGGGGCAGGAGAGACTTTCGCTTTGCTGCTGCAGACTTGAGGAAGCAGCGCCCCCTAAGGACCTTGGGCCGGCTCCTAGCCCCAGCCCCACCGGGCCAGTCTGGGGTCGAGTGGGAGGACCGGCTGTGGACTGCCTGGGGCAGCTTCAGCCGCTCCTGCTGCCACTGACACAGACCTGTGCACTCATCACTTTACAGTAAGGCAGAAGTGATAACAGCCAGAGCACTCGCCGAGGTGGACAGGCCAGGGTCTGAGGCCAGGGTGTGCTGGGCATCTCACCAGGCCACCTCAGTTTGACTTTTGCCACCCTTGAGGTGGCTGGGAAAGAACTGGGAAGGGCCCCCAGGGTCAGAGGCAGAGCCCTGGGGGTATGGCTGGACTCTGCCTGGGCTCCCGTTTTGGCAGGGTGAGGGAATAAGCAGCCCAGGGGCTGTAGTGGGGCTGGAAGGCCTGCAGCCAGCATTGACCCAGGCCAGCCAACCAAGGCCAGCCAGACCACAGGCCCAGACTCTCCCATTCTTAAAAGCCAAAAAGGTGAAACTTCAAGTCTGGTGTTAGACCCTGACTGGCTTTCTCCACACCTTTTCTCCTGCTCCTTCCTGTCTTATTGCCCAGTGGGAGTCGTGTCTGACTCTGGACTTTTCCTCACCCTCTGAGACTTGTAGCCTCAGGGTTCCTCTTCAAAGATCAGAGCATGAAGGAGGATGGGGACATTGGATCCAACGATTGAGAGCCCCAGGATCCCCCTGAAAATGTGCCTCTTCCAGCCTCTGGGAGAATGGCTGAAGCTACCCTCAAAAAAGGACCCAGATCTTCCCCCTTGGGCCGCATCATCAGAGATGACCAGAAAAACAGCCCGTATCAGCTCCTCTGGCTGCTCGCTTTATGGCCCCAGGAGGGCATCCCCCACTTTCTGTATCTTGGGAGTGTCTGTGAAATAGGGCAGTGGCCCCAAGCCTTGGAATTGTGAAGATTTAAGAGGAGACCATGCCAAAGTAGGTGTGAAGCAACATGCACCTGGTGAGGGGTCACCATCTGTCCCCTGGGTTTCCCCCCATTATCATTCTTAGTCAGGCTGGGGACCGGGGAGAGGTGGGCAGGAAAAAAGAGAGAGAAAGGTTTGCGAAAATGCCAGCAGTGGGAATGGGCAGAACAGATGCTGCTAGGGCTCCCCTCACCCCTCCTCTGCCTGGCCTGCCCATGGGGTAATCATGGAGGCAGCTGGGGCTCCCTCTCAGGACCCTGATGCCCACCAGCACAGGGCCTTGAAGTGATATGCTTGCATAAAAGGTTTAAATGCATTTTTTTTTTTTAATTTAAAAACCACTCTTTAAGCTAAGTCCTTCTACAGCCCAGGATATAAGGTTTTTACCTTTTCCCAAGAGCATGATCTGTACAGGAGCAGGGGGACACAAGGGA
Source organism: Anoura caudifer (assembly GCA_004027475.1). Classification (NCBI taxonomy): domain Eukaryota; kingdom Metazoa; phylum Chordata; class Mammalia; order Chiroptera; family Phyllostomidae; genus Anoura; species Anoura caudifer. Next base: position 152,660 of record PVKU01000853.1, read on the forward strand.
GAGGAGGAATAAAGGGGGGGTGAGGCATGTCCAGAGTCCCCAGACCCACCACAGCAGGTTTGGGGACCTGGCTCACAGAGCTTCCTACCCTCCAGGCTTCAGCATAGTTGCTTCAGAGAAACGGGGAGTCTCAGAACTTGCCTTGAAGGTGTGCTTCCAAAATAACAGAATGTATGTGTTTAAGGATTGTGAGTAGCAAAAGACTAGGCAAAAACTAACTGTTCACTGGCAGCAGAAGGTAAATAAATTACAATGTATCCTGCAGTGAAGTAGTGCCCATGGTTGCAGAGAATCAACTCCCTGTATATCCATATGGAACAATCTTGAGGATGCAGTGTTACAGCTGGGAATATTGATCTCTAAGATACAGTGTTACAACTGCAAAAAAACAGCAGGGTAGCACCCATGCCTGCTGGACACTGTCTCTCTGGGAGGGCATACAGGACCAGTAGGGCTGGCACTGTGCTACCTGGGTGGGAGGCACACACAGTGGTGAATGAAATACTCTTTGGTGCTCTTTTGATTTTTTGGTATGTATATACATGTATCACCTATTCACAAAATACATTCAAAATGAGCACAGCAGAGATAGATTCTCAGAAAAGGGCTTCCCCACCTACCCACTTGCCAGGCAGGGGGCAGCAGAGAGCCCTGTCTGCCCTGCAGTCCTGGTGGGTCAGTGACTCTTTGCTGTGATCCTTGGCAGATGAGAACACAGAAAAGGGGGCAGGGGGCAAGGGGCAGAGGGGGGAAGTTATTTGCCAAAGGATAAGCCAGGCCTTGAGGCCAACTTTCCTGACTCCAAGTCCAAAGCCATTTTTCTCTCCACACCCTGCAGTTCAGGGTCCTCCCACACTGTTACTGTTGATTAAAATAGTAATTTAATTTTGGAGAGCAAGAAAGGGCTAAGACACACAAGAGTGTCATCAGAGGGATGTTACCACTGAGGTTTAACTTTGTCCCCAAGGATAATATAGTCATTACTTGTCTATGCTTAAAATTAATTTTAAGAGGAATTAATAGACACTAGGGTTGCCAAGCAACAGAGGAATGGATAAACAAATTGTGGTCCATCCAAATAGTGCAGTCTTATTCAGCCATAAAAAGAAATGAAGCTGACACACGCTATAAAATGAATGAAGCTTAAAAACATGATGCTCAACGAAAGGAGCTAGTCACAGACATATATATAGTTCCACTTATTTAAAAAACAATCTAGCCCTGGCTGGTATAGCTCAGTGGACTGAGCGCAGGCTATGAAGCAAAGTGTTGCCGGTTTGATTCCCAGTCAGGGCACAAGCCTAGGTTGCAGGCCAGGTCCCCACTTGGGGGCACACAAGAGGCAACCACACATTGATGTTTCTCTCCTTCCCTTCCTCTCTCTAAACATAAATAAAAATAAAATCTTAAGAAAAAAACACTTGTACTTTGCATTTATTTAAAAAACAAAACAATCTCACCCTAACCAGTGTGGCTCAGTCGGTTGAGTACCATCCCACAAAATCAAAGGTTGCCAGTTCAGTTCCTAGTCAGGGCACATGCCTGGGTTGCAGGTTTGGTTGGGGTGCACATGAAAGGCACCCAACTGATGTTTCTCCTTCACATCAATGTTTCTCCTCCTCTTTATTTCCCTTCCTTCCCCTTTCTCTGAAAATAAATAAACAATTTTTAAAAAATATCTTAGAAGAGGCAAATCTATAGAAACGGAAAGGAAATGAGAGGTTCCCAGGGTCTGAGGGGAGAAGGGGATGGGGGGTTACAACTTAATGGGGACAGTTTCTGTTTGGGATGATAAGAAAGTTCAGGAAATAGTGGTGGTGGTTACATAATAATGTTAATGCACTTAATGCCACTTCTGTTTTCCCAAGTACATTGCCTTTGAGTTACCCCAGCCGCCTTTCCTGGAAACAAAGAATGGGAATGGATCCAGTGGAGAATCAGCACACATCCTGTTCCCATATGTCAGAGGGTCCCAAGATTTTCCTAAGGAGCACATCCCACCAGGGCACAGAGTTGGCCTTGAATGATTGTCCCCTCCTCCCCATCTGCCACCTGGAATCAGCCTGGTGACCATGCTTCCTTGCTGCCTGAGGCCCAGCATTCAGCTGTCTGCTCAGGACATGCCTGGACCAGGATCACCATGGTGCCTGGCTTCACCCCCATGGCTCCAGGGTGGGTCTGGAACCCACCTGCTGGCCTCACGGACCCGTGTCAGTTGGAAGGTTAGAAGCTGAAACCAACTATGCAGAAACATGCTGACAGGTGCCTGTGGCCAGGATTCTGCCTTTTACAAATGGCAGCCGGAACCAAGCCTATCCCTGCAGTAAGGTGGCCTGATGAGTAACTGGCATCCTGCACAGTAACCCAGATTGTAGATGTTTGTCAGCAGTGGCCCTGCCCCCATCTTGGCAGTAAAGCTGAAGTCCAGATGGCTGGGATGATGGGAGGGACAAGGCCAAAATCAAGTGGAGGTTGACAACCCAGACCTGAGCAGCAGACAATATCTGGATCTGCATCAATCAGCCTGACAGTATCCTGTGTCCCCTGAGGCTGTTGACGGTGAGAGGCTTCAGAGAGGGGACACACACAGCTAAGACAGGGCTCCGCCCAGCTGCCCATTGCCTGACCACACCAGCATCTGGGGCCTCTCCAGTTATGCCTGAGAAGGCTCAGAGGGACGACTGTCTCCGGGAGCAGTGGGGACAGGACAAAGATGAGGAAGTGGCATGGAGCAGCCGAGCACAGAGGCCAGGCTGGCTGAGAGAGTGGCCTGAAGTGTGACTCTCAGTGCCAGAGGACCACGGGCTTTCCCTGTGCAGTGGGATCATTTCCACCATTCAGACAGTTTTTAGGACTAGGGGGTGGGGGCTGTAAAAAACGTCTGCCTTCCAAACTTGAACAAAGCAGGGGAATGAAGAAGAGAAGGAGCAGGTTGATGCTGGAGTGGAACCACAGAGAAATTCCTTGTCTGGCAAGACTGGGGCTCTCTCCGGCTCAGCCTTCCTCAGGGTGGGCTGGGTGCTGCTCTTCCCCAAGGCCATGCGCAGGACAGACATGAAAGCACTTGAGAGTGAGGTGGGCCATCACTCACCAGGGCCTGGGGGCCAGGGTCAAAAGAGCACCACTGGTTTTACAGAAAACAAGTAAGCTCAGTTGACCGGTGTGGCTCAGTTGGTTGGACATCATTCCACAACGCAAAAGGCCGCCAGTTTGATTTTTGGTCAGGGCACATGCCTGGGTTTTGGGTTCAGTCCACCGTCAAGGCATGGAGAGGCAACCAATGAATGTTTCTCTCTCACATTAATGTTTCTCTCCCTCTCCTTCTTTCTCCCTTTCCCTCTCTCTAAAAATAAATTAATAAAATCTTTAAGAAAAAACAAATAAGACTGAATGGGTTTATGTCAGGTGAAGAAGCTGAGCTCAGGAAAGGGAAATGCCTGGCTCAAGGGCAGTCAACCTGCCCGCCCTCTGCCAAATCCTGGGGATGTGGGAGAGAAGGCTCAGGCAGGGAAGCCCTTACTAGGGCAAGGCCCAGGCCACTTTTGAGGACTGGGGCCACTCTATGCAATTAATTTTTTCTGGGGTCCACTCTGCCAGGTCGAGCTAGGTGCTGAGGGGGTGGGTGGGAAGAAGAGTATTTCTCAACAGCAGGAGGCGGGCCCAACTTTAAAACGCTCTTCTTCACTCTGGTCCTGGTGCAAAACTCGGAAATCTCACCGCTCCCAGAAACAGCACTCCGATGGAATCCACCACCCCACCCCAGGCAGAGCAGCAGATGGGCTAGTCAAGGCTGGACAGCCTTGCTAGCTAGTCAAAGCCTGCCTTCCCAACCAGGTCAAGGCAGGCATTGTCAGGCTGAGGCCAAGTGCAGGGTTGGGGGTTCAAATGCCCACCCATCAAAGGCTGCCCACTCTCCAGCCTTCATCAGATGCTAGCTCCTCTGGCCTTGCTGATTGACTCGCCCACCCTCAAATTGGGGTGATCCTGATCAGAGCTGAAAAAGAAACACCCCCAGGACCTGGCTCTCTCCCTGCTCCTACTCCTGGGTTTGAACTGGCTGGATCAGCTTACGGTGGAGAGGGAAGTGGGGGCACACCCTGAATCTTGCTCATATGTAAGAAGCTCCCCACAGAGGTTTTAACCAATGAACCCTGCACCCTCCAGCCCAAGCACTTTTCAGGTTCCCACCGGTTGCCTGTCCCAACCCACCACTGGTGAGGCATTGGCCACTCGCTCCTGGTTGTGTTCCTGCTGATGGATGTCACCTGCTTGTGGATGTCACCTGCTTGCTGAGGGAAGGGAAAGCACCCCTTGCCAGGTGGACAGTGGGCAGAGGCCCGGCTGGGTCTCCGGAGTACAGCGATGGCTGAGGAAAAGCAGGTAGAACAGTGACTTCCTGGGCCCAGGGGCACTAACTAGGGCAGAGGAGGGAGACAGGGGGCCCTGAGCCTCTGGGCAACGGGAACCTGACCACTGTACTCCTCTTGTCAGGGTTTTCAACAGCTTGGATCACCCAAACGGTCTTAGTGCCCTACTCCAGCACCCTGGCTACCAGCCATGTTGCTCCATTGCCTCTGAACCTGTGCTGACCACACAGGGCTGCTGGGATCCTGCAGGGGCCCCACTCTGTCCCACTCCACTGGAAATGCCATTCCCCCCACCCAGCAAACTCCTCCTCACTCTTCTGGAACACCCAGAAGTCTCTCCTCTGCCAGCCCTCCTGCCTGCCCAGGTGGTCACCTCTCTTTGACAGCCCTGACCTCTCAGGGTGTGGTTACTTGTAGCCATGAGACTGGGGCTTCCTGGGCTCTGCCTGAGGTGATGCTACACCCCCAGGGCCAGCACAGCACCTGCAAATAGAAGGGCCACCCAGTTATCCAGAATGGGTAAGAGGTCAGTGCCTTTATCAGATGCCATTGCAGAGGACTGACCACTGACAGCAGCTGCCAAGCAACCAGCTCAAGGTGGCAATAGACAACAAAGTCACACAGGACCCCTGACCCTGATGGTGCCCCTCCCATGCACCCTCTTGCCCCACCTTCTGCCTAGAGTCCATGACCCTCGACCCTGACTATGTCTACACATGCATAGTGCAGAAGGGGAGCAAAGCTGACCTTCAATCCATGGAAAGCAGTGGATAAACACTTCACCTTTCTCCCCTGGAGTCCTGAAGGTGATCCACTGGACTTTTGAGGGGAAGGTCATGTGCAACTGAGCCACCAACTTTGTGTTCACACAAGTCTGCCACTGGCTTTCTCAGCCTGCCTTGCTCCCTGAGCCTCTGATGAGCTCCGCAAAGCACTGCCCTAGAAAATTCCTATACCAGGCCTCGTCTGGGGCTCTGCTCTCTGGCAAGGAGAGTCCTCCACCAAGAACACACATGTGTGATTTCCAGGGCAGTCCCAGCAGTAGTTGGTCTGAGGACGGAGCAGAGCCCATAGCTGGGAGCCCCTGGTCCCATCCCCACTCGAGGGCTGTGTTCCCCACAGACACACTGACTGCTCACTCTCTAGGAGACCCTCTCTGGTTCCTCTAAGCCTCCCGACGTACCTAATTTACTGGCCTCAGCACCTACCTAGCCTTTAATTGTGGAAGTTATGGGGAAACTCAGAGTAATCTATGCAACACAGTAACAAGTGCCTGCAAGCTGAGTGGCCCCCTTACAACTTTAGCATTGCGACCGTGGGACCTAACAGTACGGGTGAGGCTTATTGGGAAAGTGTCCTGGTCCTCTTACAGAAAGAAAACCACCCAGACCTCTCCACACACAGGATCAATCACTATTTGAATTGGCCTTTCCAGTGAGAAGCCTCAACCAGGGGCACAGGCGAGTGCTGCTTTCTACAAAAGTCGTCTCCTTCATTCTTCCCTCTAAGTCACAGGTGGCAAACACAAGGCCCGTGGGTCGAATCTGGCCCTCCACCTAGTTTTATCTGGCCTGACACCTTGTTTCTACCCGGCAGCAGCGCCGATCTCCTTGCCCCTAGTTAAGGAGCAGTTACATTTATACAGTCCTCAAATCACATTCAGCCCTTTGAAGGCAACCTCGAGGCTGATGTGGCCCCCGGTGAAAATGAGTCTGACACCCCTGCTCTAAGTGCACCCAGCGCCTGGATGCTCTGCAGGCTCAAAGGGTACTGGGGAGTTTCACAAACCTCTCAGCACAGTGCTTAACAATGAGGATGCAAAGAATTCCTCCCAGCAGCCTGCTCACCTTCCCTCCCCACCAGCCTTACAAGGAAGTTCCACCTCCACTGTGGTCTGATGACCGTTCCTCCCCAGCTGCACAGTTAAGCTGTCCCTTCAACTTCCAAAGCTCCAGTGTCTGGCCTTTCCTCTCTTGTGCACAGACACATGGGGCTTTGCCATGTATTAGGAGCTCAGTGAACAGTGCTGGGTGGACAATGGCCTCCCACTGCCAGGCCATATCTAACGCATGCAGGGCATATCTAATGCATGCTGCACAAGAATGACTTCTGACAGGGCCTTCCTTCAAAGTCGTTGTTAAATGAGGGACACTTACAGGTCCCTCAAGGGCAGTCCATTGACTGCGACAACAGTCAGTGAGGGCTGCCGTTAGAAGGGCAGATGCCCACCTTCACTATGGGTGGGGTTAGGAACCTAGTGGCTTGGCAGAGGCTCGGGTGGTTCTGGCCTTCCCCTGGGACACGGTCCTCGGGTTCAGGCTCGGCCTGTGCCACGTTTGTTAGGTTGTTCTTGTAGTTCCAGATATTCTTCCGTGGATTCTTATAACTGTGGAGGACTCCTTCCAACGGAGGGGCCACCCCGGAGCACACTAAGTGCGTTTGAGCGAAACAGGTGACAGGACAGGAGGGGCCTGCAGCCTAGCCAGATCTGGCAGGACCCTCGGGCTGCAGTGACCCAGAATGGCCCTGGCGGCCCCCGCGGCTGGCACCCGCAGGGCCAACCTGTCGACCCTATTTGTGGAGTCTGCATTCAGGAGCCTTCCTCTGCCCCCGGCCTTGCGGCCTTGTGCTTCGCGAGCCTTGCCCCGCCTCCAGCCACGCCCCTCACTGACCCGCCATTCCGGGCGCTAAGCCCCGCCCCACCCCTCACTGGCCCACCGCGTGGACAATACTGGCCCCCTTCCCCCGTACACCGCCCTCTGCGGCCACGTGTAACCTGAGCGTTAAGCCCCGCCCCATACCTCCCACTTCCGCAACCGCGTGATTGACTGATTGAGGCCCCAGGGGCCTCAGGCCAGCTCTCCGGTTCTCGGGCGGACTGGGGCTGGAGTCCCGCGGAGTCTCTCTGGGTTGCCAGGGGTGCCTTACAGCGGCTCCAGAACTCTGGCACGGTCTTTTCCGTGTGGCCGGCCGCCTGGTCGTGGGCACCCGCGGATGGAAGGGTCCTCGATTGTCCGTTGTACTTGCAGTCCCCGCGGACCAGGGCAGGTAGACCTAGTTTGCCCCTGTTGATCCGAGCAGGGAACTGGGCTTGCACTTACACTTATTTTTAATGAATTTTAAACACCCTATGCAGTTATTGGAAAACTTCTAAATCTATTTAGAACAACTTGGACGCATGAGTCTTCTACTTTTCCAGCTGTGAATTTCATGAAATCTAAATAAAGATCAAGTATTTTAATGAACGTGCTCCAAATTGAAATTTGCTGTAAGTGTAAAGTACCCACTACACTTGTATGATTAGTGGTAGTGATAGCACTTATTGATGGTTATAATGGTTGTGATGGTGGTGAGCAAAAGAATGTGGAATAACTCATCAGTAAAGTTTATATTGATTACTTGTTGAAATGGTAACATTTTGAATGTAATGGTGTAAAAAAAGTTATGTGCCCTGATTCTTTTTATTTTTTAAAATATAGCTACTATAAATTTTTAAGTGACATTTGTAACTCCCACCCCGTGTCTATTGGACAGTGCTGCTCTAGATGCTCACATGTGGACCAACGCCCAGTGAGCCCTCTCCGGGCCCGGATACTCTTTGAAACTCAGTATGTGGTGAGGGGTTTGTCATTAACATGTGGGAATTAGAGGCTTAGCTCACTTTCCCAGCAGCCCTGCTGAGAGCAGTTTCTGTTGAGGTCCTCTGGTACAGATGGGAAGACTGAGGCTTGGGGAGGAAAGAATTCCAGGGTCACTCAGTTTATGGGCAGCAGCAGGTTATCCACTCTTTGTCCCTTCCATAATGAACTCCAAAGCTGTGTGGTGGAGCAGTGAGCCAAGTGCACATAGATCCTGGCTGAGAGTGGACCCAAACACCCTCATTGCAGGTGAAAGCTGCCTCCAAACTTGGCCGTGGTCTTTGAATTACAAGCCAAGATCATAAAAAGTTCCCCGTGGCTGTGGGTGACAGGCTCTCTGCAGGGCACAGGGGTCCCTGAAAGCCTGCATTCCACCATTAGTCTTTAGCTACTGTCTGGTCTCTTGGGGAAGGGAGAGCGGCTGACTGAGAGGCAGAGGTGAGGGCTCAGAACCAGCTCCCTGGTGCACCAGCTCTGTGCCCTGTGAGTCTCAGCTTCTTCACCCACTTGTAGGTTCACTTTGAGGGTGAGGCAAATAAGGCATTCCAATCATGGGAATGGGGTCTGCACACAGCACGCCTCCAAAGAGGTCAGCAGTATTGTTTTGTAAAATTGCTTTGAAAACTTAAGGCGCTGCACACCTGTGGGTGGTTGCTGTTATGGCAGCAGGTCAGAGCAGTTGAGGAGCAGCCATGCAGGCCATGTTTGTACTGTGGTGGCAGACTGACAGGGGCAGGACTCGGGCAGGGGTGACCTCTAGGGACGGTAGGGAAGGTCAGACATGGCTGAGGTCCAAACTCAGAACCTACTGCAACTGTAACCATTCTTGGGAGTGTGGTTGAAATGATGAAGATGATGGTGATGGTGATGGTGATGATGGTGACGGCGATGACAATGGTGTTGATGACCATGGTGGTGGTGGTGGTGGTGATAACGAAGGTGATGTGGCTGTGGTCCCAGCATTGTGCTAAGCACTTTACCCGCATTCGATCCTCATAAGCTCCTTGTGAGCCGAGTATTATCACTATCACCCTTTGTTACAGATCAGAAGACTGAGGCTCAGAGAGGCAAAGCCCACCTTTGTAGAATCTCACAGATCCCACTTGGGTGATTTGACTGCAGGTCCCAGACTTTACCCATACTCTTCTCCTCATTACAAGTCAGAGAGTCAGACCCTCTTCTCCCCCATGGGTCACACACTCCTAGAAATTACTGAGGACCCCTCAGGGCTTTTGCTGATGTGGGTTATATCTATCAATATTTGTCATATTCAAAATTAAAACTAACTTAAAAACACATAGTAAGTCATTAAAAATAACAGTAATAAACCCATAACATTTTTTATGAATACAAATTGTATTTTCCAAGACAAAATTTTTAGTGAAAAGAGTGGCATTCAATTATTTGTTGCCAGTCTCCTTAATGTCTGGCCTTGTAGGAGACAGCTGGATTCTCACAGCTGCTCCGCATGGCAGCTTTTGACTGTGATGAGCTGTTCTGGTCAAAGAGTATGAAGAAAATCTGGCCTCACACAGGAAGTAGCTAGAATGGGGCAAAGTATTCCATAGCCTCTCCAGAAATAAGGACATTCTTTTTGATAAGTTTATGAAAGCAGTTTTTTAAAAAAAATATTTATTTTTTTAGAGAGAGAGGAAGGGAGGGAGAAAGGGAGAGAAACATTAATGTGATATGGTTGCCTCTCACACATACCCTGATGGGGGACCAAACCTGCAACTCAGGCATGTGCCCTGACCAGGAATCAAACCAGTGACCTTTCACTTTGTGGGATGAGACTCAACCAACTGAGCCACACTGGCTAGGGCTATGAAAAGAGTTTTGATCTCATGGGCCCACTTTGAGAACTGCTCAACTGTACATGCGTGCTTCTGTGTTTACTCACACCATCTGTAAGTGTAGCAGGCACTCATGGTAGCTCACCCCAGTTCCTTCAGTAAGTAACCTGAGGATGACTCGTAAGCAGTTTCCCTTCATGAGAACGGCTTCCCAGGTCCCTCTGCATAAAGGTGGAACAGTCCAGACCCGCATAGTGCAGGCATGAAGGGCTGGCTAAAGCCCCTGGGAGGAGCCCTCACCCACTGAGGATGGAGTCTGCGTACAAACACCCAGCTTCCTCAGTCCCAGGTGGGATGATGCTGAGAGTGTTCTACAACATCTTCCAGAGTTCCTGAAGAAAGGAAGCCCCAGCCTCCTCAGCCATCACTCTAGGCAATCACCTGCACAGGAACACACTGCATATCGGCCCCTTCCCTGTCTCACTTCTCCAGTGCCTTCTTTCTGGGACCATCTCCCAAACAATTGATTTGCCTCCAAATACTTGAGTCAGGGTCTGCTTCTGGGGGCATGCAAATGAAGACTGTGAACTATTCCTGTGTGTATATTATATGTCAGAATAATGAAACCTCAGTAAACTCTAAAACTATAGATTCTTTAATTTAGGGTTGAGCGCAGCGAGGTGGCCACAGGGACACAGTGAAGAGCGACTATAGATGTCCAGGTGGGAGAGGATGTGGGCTGAGACCAGGATGCAGAAACAGAGTGAGAAGCATAAGATTTCCTAGGTCTTTAAGGTATAACTGCTTACTGATGCAACACCAAATATGGAGCTGAGGAACTCTGCAGGAAAAGGGAACCAGAGACCATGACAGTCCTTTAGGCCAGACTCTGTGTCAACAGTTTAGGTCATCCTACAACTACTGAATGTCAACTATATGCCAGTCCCAGAACAAACCCTGCTGGCAAAGAAATGAAGCTGATGAGATTTTTGGGAGCTGGTGGGGGGAAGACCCAAGCCATTACAGTCTAGGATGCAGACCACCCAGGTAGCCCAGAGGGGTGGCCCTGCCAGGTGAGGCCTGAATCTCCGTTCTGCTACTTGCAGGCTGTATGGCCAGAAACAAGTGGCTCAACCTTTCTAGTCTCAATTTCCTCACCCATGAATTGAGTATATTTGTAGCATCCATATCCTAGGTGGCTTTTGTGAATCAGGCAATATGTCACATATTGTGACAATATGTGTAAAGTTCTTAGGACTATGCTGGGCACACAGGAAGCATTTGCATTTTGGCAGTTAATATTCAGTGCTCAGATCCCCTGTCCTGGTTGGAACTTCATGGCTGGAGCTCACTACCTCACCTCCAGGCAGCTCTTCCTGCAATGTGACGGGGCCTTGCTCCATCAAGAGGAGAGGCCTATATCCCCTCCCCTGGAGCCTGGATGGGCCTGTGCAACCCCTACGTCTCAGGAAGGGCAGAAGTGGCACTGAAGGACTTCCAGGGATCAGCCATAAAAAGGTAGTACAGCCTGGCTGGTCTGATGGTAGTGGGTTACCAGAACGTGATAATGTCAGTGTCACTAAAGTTGGTATACAAGCCTCCAATGCTAAGTTTGACTGGCTTTGAATAAAAGTGTGTGTGTGTGTGTGGCGGGGGGAATACAACCTGCATGCTCTCTCACTGTCTCACCTGGGGAGCCCAGAGCTACCCTGAGGGCACCATGCTGAACACTAGGAGGAGAGACCCACAGGGAAGGGGAGAGAGAGAAGGGGCCCACGCAGTCCCCACTCTTCCAGCCCTGGGTGCTGAAGTCTTCCCATGTGCCACACTTGCGAGGGAGGGAGCATTCCAGGTGTCTCCAGCCCCAGCTGCCATCTGACTGCAGCAACATGAGACCCTGAGTCAGAACCACCTAGCCAAGCTGCCCCTGAATTTCTGACCCACAGAAGCCATGTGAGGTAACATGATTATTTTAAGCTGCTAAGTTCAGGGAGATTTGCTATGCAGCAGTAGAGAACCAGTGCACCTTCTTTGGGGCCACATATTCACCATATATTTGGGTGCCTGCTATGTGCCAGAAATGAGTTAAAGCAAGGCATAGCACTAATTCTTCATTCACCGCTTTTTCTACTGCATGTTGGCACTATGGAATAAAACCATACTCCTCTGTGTTTGGAGACACACATGGTAGAAGTTGGCACCCTACTCCATCTCACTTGTTGAAATAAAAAAAAGACAGAGAGATGATTCCAGCTCCAGAATCTCAGGTCCCAGGAGAGGATCTGACTGGCTGGGTCCACACCTCTCCTTTGGGGGTCAGGGGTTGTCCTACACTTTGCATTCCATTGTTGGTGGGCAGGAAAGTTTTGAGAAGGTGCTGCCCCCAAAAGGCCTACTCCCTAGGGGTAACAGTGGCCCAGCCAGACCCTGTGTCCAAGCACGGATACTGGCCATAGCACGGATACTGGCCATAGCACTGGAGAGGGTACCGAGGCCCCTGATGTGTGGCATGCCTCCTTCCTGCTGGCTGATCGTGAGGGGTCAATGCAGACCACACTGTTAAGTCCCCAGAGTGCTAATGTTTCTGGCCCCTCATCCCACATGAGACAGACTCATTTTACATTCATGTTCTAGATCTATAAGACACCTCAGATGGTCCTTCCGAGATTCAGCTCATCCTCAGAGCCATTTGGGGCTGCTAGGGCCCAGTCCTGCCTCCAGGCTCTAGCCCTGGGGCTGGCCAAAATGACTTAATGTTGTCCCTGACTCTTTCCTTCCCAGGAGTCCCCTTAAGGTGGATGTACCTGGCTGTGCATGCCTGTCACACAGCTGTACAGTGGTCAGGCAGGAAGGGAGTCCCCTCCTTAGGTGGTCTCCTGGATTTCTTACAACCCTGGGACCTGCCTCCAACCCCTTCACATAGCACTGGGATGGCATGAGCCCAGGAAAGCACTCTGTGGTTCCACCACTTTGTGGGTGGGCAGGCAGCAAGACAAATGAAATGTTGGTGGAGACTGCTCAGCATTTTGGAGGCCCTGAGGAGGCCTACCAATCACACCCTGACCATCAATTTAGCTACAGGGGGTGGGGGCAGGGCCGAAGTGCCAGCAGCCAGAATTGACAATCCTCTTTCAGTTAGATCCAGCTGCCTTTACCTTTCCAATAGCAGGTGCTTCCTTATTTTCTAAATGTGAAACAGACAGTGGGGAGCCACCATGTCACTGGGAGAGCAGATAACTCCCTCTCTCCCGATGAGCACCTGTGAGTCAAGAGATTACGCTCCCATTACAGTTGTGGAATCATGCAAGCGTTCCCTCTTTAATGAATAGTAGGCTTCATTTGGGGTGCTCTGCTTTGACTCAGCTGAGTTCCTGCCTCCACCCCTCTACCACTGTTTTAAGAAATAAGTTTTAAGTGATGGCCCACAGCACACATACCAAAACAAAACTTGAACAAAGACATGGCCTTAAAAATGCTGGCTGCAACCTTTTCCATACTGCTTTCTGTTCTGCTAATACTTTGCCACTGGCTGTTTACAAAATAAGGTTCTAGTTGCTGGCACCCTTTGTACACATAGGAAACGGGATGCTTCACCCACCTGTTCCATCAACCTCCAACTTTCTCATTCTTGTCATTTTGCAAGCACCAATGGCATCATCTGATATTTCTGTTAAACTTCTTTTTTAACAGGCACAATTTATGCTTTTTACAGAAAACTTGAGAAAGTAAAGCCCCTTTCTCAGCCCTTACCCTTCCCAAAGACAACCCTTGTGATTTCTTTTTCTCTCAGACCTGTAGATCCACTTCAGGACTGGAGGAGCGGCATTTTTCTGTGATTGGAATCACACTGGCACTGGGACTTATCTGCCATCAGGCTCTCAAATTTTCCAATCTAAGCTTTAGGTTTTAAGAACTAACACTTCCTTTAAACTCAGCTAATTTCACAGCAACTCTTTAAAATAAAAACAAGCTTGAGCTATAATTCACATCATAAAGTTCACTCTTTAAAAAAGTATACAATTCTAAAAAAAAATAAAAATAAAACAGTATATAATTATGTTTTTTTAATGTTTCTCTAATTCCAGAACATTTTCCTTTCTGAGTTGTACCCTCCGCCCCCAACCAAGTTCACTCTCCAGCTGGGCGGACCTTGGAGAAGTGGCCCACGATCTGGACCTGACGTTTACGTAGTACCCGCGCACAGATCCTTGGTTGTGCTAAACAGAGCGCCCCGCCTTCGTCTTGTACGCAGCTAGGTCACGTGTGCAGCCGCCACCTAGCCCAGAGCCCCTGCGCAGCAGCGCAGTTAGTTTTATTGCAATATAATTAAATTTAGGCTGTAAATAGCGTAGCATTTTCCTGTGAAACACACTGTATCGTATTCCCGTACCGTATTGGCTTGTGTCCAAGCCCAATCGCGCCAACCCACACAGACCCCACGGAGACCCAGAGACGTGGCAGACCTGCGAAACCACAGAAATAGCTGCGTTGAGTTGCCTGCGCACGGTCCGCAAAGCCCGAGAGCGCTCTCAAATGCTTGGGCACGGACGCGTCCATTTCCCATCCCCCCCACGCTCCTGGTTCTGCCCGCGTAGGGGGCGGGGCCACGGGTGGCGGGAGAATCGGAGGCGCAGCGCGGCTTCACTTCCGTCCGCTGCAGGTCTTCTGCTTCTCCGTTCCCGCTCTCCGGCTTCCCCTGCTCTGTTCCCGCTCCCGGCCCCGGACTCATCCTCGTCATGGCGCAGCGCCGCCTCACCGACTTCTTTGCGCGCCGCCGCCCGGGACCCTGCGCCGCATTGTCTCGTGCCAAGCCGACCTGGGGCACCCCGAGGTCCGCCAAGTCCGCGCCCCACGCTCGGGCTCCCAACTCGTGCGGCAGGCGCAAGCGCGCCCGCCTCCCCGACGAGCCCACGCGCGACGATCCCGCGCCGCCCGCGCGCAGGAAGCTGAGGTTGCCCGCGGATGTGGTGAGGGTTCAAGGAGACCGAGGCCATGCGGGGAGGGGGGCAGGCCGGGGAGGGCTTCTGCAGAGGCACACCCTGGAGAGAGGACACGGACCTGGGGGGGTACACCGAGGCCCCAAGTGGGAAAACTGGGCATTGGTCTGGGCGGAGAGAACAGACTGGGAGTCATTGCAGGACCTAAGTCCGAGTCACCAGGCCGGCGTACTGTAGCCACCCTAAGGATTCGCCTTGGAGAGGACTTGAGTGATGGGGAAGTTTTGAGCCGGCGGATCTGACGAATGCTGGGGAGGGCCAGAGCTGAGTGGGCTGATAAATACCCCACATCTGCAAGTCTAGCTTGGGGGTCAAGCCCTGTAACTCTCCTGAGAGCAAACAGGTGGTGGGCCACGTCCTTCCGTTAATGGAGATGCTTCTAAGAGGCCGAACTGAGGGCAGCAGAAGATCCTCTTTGTGTAGAGCCAGTATCCCACAGAGTCGTGTCATTTGTTCACCCATGGGGTCCTTTCCCCCAGGTCCCTGACCCTGACTCCGCAGAGGCTCCTCTTTCCCCGCACCCTGGCTCTCCAGATGCCCCTGGCTCCCTGGAGCACTCCTCTCTGAGCAAGAAGACAAAGAAGGTTGCTCTCTCAGCAGGTCAGCTGCCCAGACTGGCACCCCAGGAGAACAAGGTGAGGAGGCTGGACTAAGAGCAGGGGGTGGGCATGGGGTGACTGGCTGGCTGACAGCACCCTGTGTCTACAGGTTCCCTCAGAAGTCACCTTCTCAGAATTCAAGTCGTGCCTGCAGCGGGCCCGGGAGCTGGGCGCACAGGTCCAGGAGCTGAGGGCAAGTGCCCAGAGGAATGATGTTGGGGAACCCAGCGCGCTGGAGGCTGATGGGCACTCATCAAGGCTCAGGTGTTTTAATTTGGGTGGTCAGGCACCCCAGGAAAGGGTAGGCTGGTGGGAGGCCTGGTAGGGGTAGGGGTAGGCAGGGCTGGGGCTGCTATGTAAAAGAGCCAGCACAGTCCATAGGACACTCAGACCCCAGGAGTGCCAGTCACTAGCTCCCTCACCCCTTTTATCTGTAAGAGGGCTCCAATTCCTGCCTCAGTGAGCCCTTGTAAATTTTGAATGATGTTGACTGCCAGCTGTTACTAGATTCCTGTCCTCATGTCTGTTCTCCCCGGGTCCTGTGGTCATCATGTGTCTCTTAGAGAAAGGAAACCATGGCTGGGGGTGGCCAGGGACCTCCCTAGGTGATGGGGCAGGACATGGCAGAGCTGGGTTGGAAGCCACCCTTTTCTGACTCCATCCCTGATAATGCTTGTCATGGGGAGCTGGGCATATAAGGAATTTATAATGTGGTATGCAGGGTGTCGTGGGGACAGTTTTGTAAGCCCCAGCTCTGGGGTATCCCCAGCTGTTTTGCCAGTGATTGGGTCCTGGAGTGGGTGTGGGTCTGATGCTTCTCTCAATGCCTGGCTTCCTCCCTGGCAGTGGAGAAAAGGCACCTGCCTATCAGCGCTTCCATGCCCTAGCCGAGCCAGGGCCTCCTGGCCTTGTGCTGCCCTATAAGTACCAGGTATTGGCTGAGATGTTTCGCAGTATGGACACCATTGTGGGCATGCTCTACAACCGCTTGGAGACTGTGACCTTTGCCAAGGTCAAGAAGGGCGTCCAGGACATGATGCGCAAGTGAGTGGGGTCCCTGGGAGGGTAAGGGTCTTGTCACGCAGCGGAGGCAGACCAGCTCTCTGACCTGTGGCCCCCTTGTCCGACAGGCGCTTTGAGGAGCGCAATGTGGGCCAGATCAAAACTGTGTATCCTGCCTCCTACCGTTTCCGCCAGGAGCGCAATGTTCCCACGTTCAAGGATGATGTCAAGAGGTCTGATTACCAGCTCACCATTGAGCCACTGTTGGACCAGGGTGAGTGTGCTGTGGGTGCACCTGTGACACTGCAGTTTTGAGCACGTGTCACAGGTGCTTTGTGCGAGGTGTTGGGTGTGGGGCCCCTGATCTGAGATCCATGGTTGTGGGTCTTGGTGACTGGGTGGGCCTGGCCCAGGGGCTCAGGCTTGGATTCTTCCTGCAGAGGATGGCAACACAGCCACCCAGCTCACAGCTTCACACCTTCTGCAGCGACGACAGGTCTTCAGCCAGAATCTGGTGGAGCGCGTCCGGGAGCATCACAGGGTAAGCTGGCAGCCCCAAGATGACTAGCTCAGCCATAGCTTATGAGTCGTCTACTCTGTGCTGAGCCTTGTCCTCCATCCCTTTTGTCAGTGCTTGTTCTGTCCTGTTGTCAGAGCCCCATTTTACCCAGCAGGAGATGGGCCCACCTGAGAGGCTGTGTTCTAGAGCTCTCCTCTCAACCACTGGGCGATCGTCTCATATAGATGGGGTGGGCGTGGGCTGAATAGGGCTCCTGGTCTGGGCAGGGACCCTGGTCCTGGCTCCCAACTGAGGGAGGTGGGCTGACCTGAACATAGGAGCAGGGAGCTCAGAGGTGCTGCTTCAAGGCTTAGAAGTCTTGTGGTAACTTCAGTGGGTGCTAGTGGGTCCTCTACTCATGCCTGAGGGTACCCAGCTGGGATGGGAATCAGGACAGCCCTGCTACACCCCAGTCAGATGAGCCTAGGGTCATCTTGTGCTCCCTGTACTTGGACAGGTATTCCTGGCCTCCCTGAGCCCCCCCATGGTGGTGCCTGAAGACCAGCTGACACGCTGGCACCCCCGCTTCAACGTGGATGAAGTGCCTGACATTGAGCCTGCTGAGCTGCCCCAGCCACCCAACATTGAGAAGCTGGCCACCGCTCAGGATGTGCTGGCCCGAGCCCGAAGCCTGATGTCGCCCAGGGTGAGGCTGGACCCTCTCTCCCAGGGTGGGGTAGCCTGACCCCCAACATGGGCACCTGACAAGCTCCGTGAGGCTGTGGGCCTTGATGGTAGTGGGATGTGCCCTCCCTGCGTTCAGAGTGCTGCCCACCAGTGGGTTTTACCCTGGGGTGCCCAGCACAGATCTCTGATATTCTCCGGTAAACTTGGGCTGGATGTAAGAGGGCCTCGTGGGCAGGGGGTCCATGCAAATGGGGTGTGAGGGGCCTCCTCTGTGGCTGGGCCGGGAGAGGCTTCTCCTGAGCTCTCCTCTCTGACCTGCTTCAGATGGAGAAGGCCCTGAGTGACTTGGCCCTGCGCACAGCTGATCCCAGCAGCCCTTGGTCCTCCAGCCCAGCACTGCCAAACACCCCCCCGGCCACTCCACCTGCTCCCCTAAAGGGGGTGTCCCAGGACCTGTTGGAGCGGGTGAGTGTTTCGGGTCCAGGGATGGGGCGAGTGGGGCCAGCTGTCCTCTGACCACTCCCCATGCCCAATGCAGATCCGGGCCAAGGACATGCAGAAGCAGCTTGCACAGATGACACGGCGTCCGGAGCAGGAGCAGAGGTTGCAGCGGCTCGAGAGGCTGCCCGAGCTGGCCCGGGTGCTGCGTAGCATCTTTGTGTCCGAGCGCAAGCCAGCGCTCACCATGGAGGTGGCCTGTGCCAGGATGGTGAGCAGCTACGGCGTGGCCATGAGCCCAGGTGCGTGCAGGGGCAGGAGCCAATCCCTGTGTCCCTGAGTCCCAGTTGAGGGTAGACACCATTCTCCACACACCTGTGCGCATTGACTGGGCACAGTGCCCTTGAGGTCACCTCCTGAGCTTCTGCCTGGTCACTTTAACCCTGCAGCCTCTTGAGGCAGCCTCTCCCTCACAAACCTGGCTTTTGCCCTTGAGGTCCCAAGAAACCACCTTCTCCCCTTGAGGCTTCTGGTCCCACAAACCTTCAGGATACCTCTGCTTCAGTGTCTTGGAAGGCTGGGACATGTGACAGGCTCAGGGGGAGAGCCACCTCCTTGGGAAAATTGTATAGTCAATGCTCTAACCCCAGTCCTTCTGGGGGAAGTGCTGGGGGTGGGGGTGGACACTAGGAGCAGCACCTGCGCGCACCCTCTTACAGATGTACTCACAGGCCTCTCTCTGCAGGGGAGATGGAGAAACATGTGCAGCTCCTGTCTGAGCTGCTGCCAGACTGGCTTAGCCTGCACCACATCCGCACGGACACCTATGTCAAGCTGGACAAGGCTGCTGACCTGGCAGGTGTCACCGAACGGCTGGTTCGCCTTACCCGTGCCGAGGTGGTGCTGTGAGCCTGATGCCTGTGCACTAACACACATGTGAGCTCAAGGCCTGGCCTGGCCCTGGATGCCTGTTTTATTCTCGAAGAATGTGATGCACTTTGCTCTCCCATTCCTGAGTCCTCCTGAGTATAAGGCTTAGCTGGGCTCTGGCTGCAGGGCCTGGGGGAATTCTCTGGCCAGTGTGGGTGGTGTGCCCACCTCATATATTATGCTGTCATTAAACTGGTTTTACTTGGCTTTGTCTTTCGCTGCATGGAGTGCAAGTAGGTGTAGGGTGGCTTTGCTGCCTACCAGAATGGGTTTGGACAGTGTGGATGGCAGAATAACCCCCCCCCCCCAAACCCATGGAGGGATCCTGAGACTGGACTGAACATGTATGGATGAGTCTACTCCCTAAACAGTAGAGTATAAACTATTTGGTGCAGAGGTTATATGTAAATATTATGCTATTTTTTTTTTTTAATCCTTGCTCAAGGTCATTTTTTCATTGCTTGAGAGATGGAGAAGCATCAATGTGAGAGACATTGATTAGTTGCCTCCTGTACATGCCTGGACTGGGGATCAAACCCACAACCTTTTGGTTATGGGATGCTCCAACCAAGCCATACTGGCCAAGGCATAAACAATATGCCATTTTATGTAAGGGACTACTAAAGTTTTAAGCCACCAAGTTTGCATCTTCTGATGAAGCAATGGGAAACCAAACTAATTTGAGCAGCATCTGCTTCCTAAATCAGTCTGCTCCCCTACCAGAGAAGAGAACCATAAATTGCTGTAAATGATCTGAAAGCGTGCACATGCATACCCAGGCCAGCCACAGGGTCCCTGCTACTCCTCCCCCACCTCCTGGTTCTGAGGCCCAGATCCCACCCGGGGCACTGAAGAACACCACTCCAGTAAAGTTGGTCATACATGTTCTCATTTCACCATAAATGAACCTGAGCAGCCTGGGCTTGGCTTTGCCCTGGGCTATGCTCCAGGCCCCACAGGCACTTCCAGAACCCACAGGAAGGTCTCTGGGTGCTAGATAAGGTCCAGGTGGGCAGTGAGTGCCTGCTGGCAGGCAGTGGAGGCTGGACCTCTTCTTTTCCTAGTTGGCGTGGGCAGGGTATTGAGTCACTCATACTGCAGGAGGGAGAAAAAGGGCACAGCCCCAAGCTTCTCCCTGCCCTTCAGTGATGTCAGCTCCACCAAGCTAACACACTCCAACACCTCAGCCCGCAGCTGGCCCAGCAGCTCACAGGCTGCACGCATGGTTCCTGGTAGGGCAGGAGAGGAGCAGAGTAAGGTCCCCATGCAGCCTAGGCCACCCAGGGGGTTGGGGGAGGAAGGAGCTGGCGTTACAACAGGCCTCCCTTCTGGCAGGCAGATGAACTAGTGTCAAGGACCTAGTCCACTTCTCACACACACCAAGGCACCTCCACCCCCACGAACTTGGGGAGACCCTCACCGCCAGTGGCCAGCAGATCATCCACGACTACCACCTTCTGCCCTGGCTCCAGGGCGTCCTTCTGGATTTCCAGGTCAGCCTGTGGATGGGAAGCAGGCATGTGGTTGACACATATGAGAATGCCCTTGGTGTGCGGAGCCCAGGAGCTGACAGGGGGCTGCCACCTGGGTCCCAGTTTCAACACACCTGGCTGTTTCCTGGCTGTGTGAACCTGGCCCAGTGTCTCAGCCTCTCTGAGCTCCCATGTCCACTCTGACTGTGGCAGCTCTGCTTGATTCTATACCTTTCCCTTTTGGAATGGAAGGTCCATGGCAGCAGCCCCCTGCCCTCTCACCTTCCCATATTCCAGTGTGTAGGAGGCAGACACCGTGGGGCCAGGCAGCTTTCCTCGCTTTCGGATGAGCACGCAGCCCAAGCCAAGTTCCTGGGCCAAGGAGGGGCCAAACAGAAAGCCCCGGGAGTCCAGGCCTGTTGGAGAGAGCCAAGGTATTGGGAGGCAGCTGTGTGGCACAGCAGCATGAGGGTTCCCATGGGTCAGGGCCGGATAATGACAAGAAGTCGCCTCAGTGACTTAGAGTGCCTGACCTTGGTACCAGCTAAAAGGCCAGTGACATTCATCCATTTAGAGAAAGTTGACCTAAAAAGTGCAGGGACTGCTGGGTGCTGGAGAATGGGAAGTTAGAGAAGCTGGGACCAGGGACTAAATCCATCCTACACGAAATAATCAAGTGACCCTGGGGAAGTCACCTGACCTCCTTTCCAAAGCTCAGCTGTATCTCTAAAGGGGCTGGTAGTAACTATGAAACATGTTCTGCACAGTACTCTTGTCTTTAACAGCAGTGTCTGCCCCAGAAGTTTCTCCAGAAGAGGCAGTGACAGGCCATCTCTCGCAGTGGGGTGAGAGAGGCTTCTGAGAATCCTCTGAGGGACACACACAAGTGAAGAAGGGAACAGCAGTCCTGTGCCCTCAAGGCAGGCGGGTTCCATGGGAGGGTCAGCGGTGGGGCTCCCACAGGGAGACAAGACCCCAGGGTCCTCCCTGATCTCCTCTGCTCCCTTCTGGAGGCCCCACACTGGGTCAAGGGCCTGGCCCTTGCTCAATACATGCTTGTAGAAGGGGAAAGAGATAGCGTGCCCAGCCTAGTGGATTCTGGTCAGACACTCCCTAGAGATATTCCCTGGAGCTGGAGACCAGGAACTGGGTAGGAGTGGGGATGGGGGCGGGCTGTCTTCAGCCCCACAGCCCTCAAGGCAGCACCCACCCAACAGAGGCCATTCCCCAGGTGGCTGGAGGGGCCTATTACACCTCACAGGGCTGCAAAGTAATGGGCAGTGGGCCTATCCTTATAGCCCAAGACAGAGTTATTACCCAAGCACCATGCAGGCGGGTCCCCTGAGGAAGTCCCACCAAAGACCTCCCCTGAGCAGAGGTGGAGCCTCCCCTTCCTTCCTCTGCCTGGCTTAGGGGAAAGGAACCCCACACAACCGCCTGCTGGGGCTTGGCTCAAACCCAGTGATCCCTCCACCTCACGATCCCGAGTAGGAGAGGAAACCCCCGCCCCGGACCCTCCACTTGCCCACAATGTAGTCGATCTTGCTCCCGTGGGTCTTTTTCAGGTGTTTGGTCAGGAGGCTGATGGAAGCGCGGAAGGAGTCCGGGTCCTTCAGGAGTGGAGTGATGTCCCTGGCGCGCAAGCACAGGCCTGGTAACTTTGGGAATGGGTCGCAGCGTGCAGGCAGCGGTACCTTGGGGCGGATCCCACAGCACCGGGACAACCCCACTCTACGCGCGGGACAACAGCCCAGGCTGGCGGGGCCCAGTGCCCAGCGGTGCCCTCAGGTCGTCTGGTCCCAGGTGGCCCACCCGCGCCTGCCCGCACCTAAATAGCACGCCCGGGATTGGGAAGTCGGGGAAGCTGCGGATGCGCCGCGCCACCAGCTGCAGCTGAGGGTCCGCCATTGCTGCCTCCGCAAGTGTTCTCGGATGGGACGGCTCCGGCTGCGCCTGCGCCGGGGCGTACAGGCGCGTGAGGAACGGGCGCCTGCTTGGAGGGAAGGTTGGGCGGGACATTAGGGGCGGGGCTCGCTGGCTCCGTGGGAAGTTCCGTATTTGATGGAACTTCGGGTACCCTCGGTTTTAAGACCTGTGTTTATTTTTTTAGCTCTTTTTTTTTTTTGCTTTTAAAATCACTTTTTATTTTTCAGTTATAGTTGATATACAATATTATAATAGTTTCAGGTGTACACCCCTGTGATTAGACATTATATAATACCCCAACAAATCTCATACCCATCTGGCATCATGCATAGTTATTAGAACATTATTGACTGTGTTCCCTGTGCTGTACTTTACATCCCCATGACTATTCTGTACCTGCCTATTTGTACTTCTAAATTCCCTCACCTTGTTCACCCATCCCTGCAACACTCTCCCATTTGACAATGGTCAAAATGTTCTCTGTATGAGTTTGTGTTCTGCTTGTTCATTTACTTTAATTCCTAGGTTCATTGTTGATAGATACGTATTTATTGCCATTTTATTCACATTTTTAATCTTTTTCCCCTCTCTTAAAAAAAGACTCTTGAATATTTCATGTAATACTGGTTCGGTGATGATGAACTCCTTTAGCGTTTGCTTGTCTGGGAAGCTCTTTATCTGTTCTTCCATTCTAAATGATAGTTTTGCTGGGTATTGTAATCTTGGTTGTAGGTTCTTGCTTTTCACCACTTTGAATATTTCTTGCATTTCCTTCTGGCCCGCAAAGTTCCTGTTGAGAAGAAATCAGCTGACAGTCTTATGGGAGTTCCCTTGTAAGTAATTAACTGCTTTCCTCTTGCTGCTTTAAAGGTTCTCTTTAACCTTTGGAACTTTAATTATGATTTGTCATTGTGTGGGCCTCTTTGGGTTCATCTTGTTTGGGACCTTCTGTGCTTCCTGGACTTGTATGTCTATTTGCTTCACCAGGTTAGGGAAGTTTTCTATTATTTTTAGAAATCTTCACCCAAGGATATATTTACTGATTTTGAGAGAGAGAGAGAGAGAGAGAGAGAGAGAGAGAGAGAGAGAGAGAGAGAGAGAGAGAGAGAAACATCAATGTGAGAGAGAAATATCAATTGGTTGCCTCCCTTATGTATCCTGATTGGGGATCAAACCTGCAAACTTTTGGTGTATGGGATGACACTCCAGCCAACTGAGCTACCCAGCCAGGCATTTCTGTCATTTTTTCAAATAGGTTTTCAATTTCTTGCTCTCTCTCTCTCATCCTTCTGGCGTCCCCATTATGCATATTTTGGCTTTAAGTTGTCCCAGAGGCTCCTTACACTATGTTCATATTTTTGGAATATTTTTTCTTTTTATGGTTTTGATTTTTTTTTTTTTTGCTTCCTTATATTCCAAATCACTGATTTGATTCTTGGCATTATCTACTCTACTGTTGATTCCTTGTAAATCAATCTTAATTTCAGTTAGTGTATCTTTCATTTCTGAGAAACCATTTTTTATGGTTTCTATGTTCTTTTTCATGCTGTTAAGGTTCTCACTAAGTTCCTTGAACATCCTTATAACCATTATTTTGAACTCTGTGTCTGGTAGTTTGCTTGCCTCCATTTAATTTAGTTTTGTTTCCTGGAGATTTCTTCTGTTCTTACATTTGGGACCTGTTTCTTTGTCTTCACATTTTGGCTGCTTCCCTATGTTTGTTTTTATGTATTGTGTAGAGCTGCTACATATCCTGGACTTAGAGCGGCCTTATGCAGTAGGTGTCCTGTAGTGCTCCGTGGTTCAGCCTACCCAGTCCCCGAGCTGGGTGCTCCAGGTGCACCTGTGTGGGCTGTGTGCACTGTCCTGTTGTAGTTGAACCTTGATTGCTGTCCATGTCACTGGAAGGGATTGACCCTCAGGCTAATCAATCATCTGTGAGGAATGTGTTGTTGGTGGAGGTGGTGGGGTGAGCTGGCATGGTCTGAGGGTGTACTGGTTCTGGGGCCTACTGGGAGATGCAAAGTCAGTCACTGCCTGTGCGCTGCCTGGGGTCACCTGGCATGAGCTCCAGAGAAATCTGCAGATGGCTGCTACTTGTGCTGGGCTTGGAGGTGCCCAAGAGAGGCCAAGCTGTGAACCAAGACCAGCTGCAGCTAATGCCGGGCCTGGGGCCACTTAGCAAGAGGTTAGTGGTATGCAGAGGCCAGATGCTGCTTATTTGAGGGATTTTAGGAAAGTCCAAAGCATGAGGCAAAAGAGGCCAGGTGTATGGAAAAGCCAAGGGAAATGACTTGGATGAGCCTACAAGTTGGATGGGGCAGGTTCTCAGGGAATAACCAGGTGGGACAAACTGTGTGAGTCAAGTTGATGGAGACTCAGATATGGTGCCCACCTGTCAGCTTTGTGTTTGGGGTGGGGGGGCCTCATGAAAGGAACAGTGGCCTCTGCCAGCAATTTTTGGCAGAAAGCTGCCCCCTCCCAACTCTCACCTTGATTCTAGACACTTCGGTTCCTCCCTGTGTCTCTGGTTCATTTCAAGCTGCTGTCTCAGGGCTGGAACTCAGAGGGAGTGAGTCTGAGTAAGTCTGAGAGTGGGCCCTTTAAGAGGAACTGCCTGGGACTCCAGAAGCCCTCTGTTTCACTCAACCACAATCCCTGCTGGTTTTTACAGCAGGAATTTGTGGGGACTTGTCTTTCTAGCACTGGAACCCTTGGCTAGGGGTTCTGGTGTGGGGCTGGGACTTCCTTGCTCCTCCGGGGGAACCTCTGCAGCCAAGGTATCCCTCCCAATTTTCTCACCACATGTGGGTGTGGGTCCATCGTGGTCCATGTCTCTACCCTTCTCCACTCCTTCTTCTGGTCTCCAAGTACTTCTTCAATCCCTAGTGCAGGACTTCCATTCAGCTAGATTTTAGGTGGTTCTACATGATGACTGTTCAGCAGTTCAGTTGTATTTTTTATGTATTTTGATGTGGGAAGATTCAAGTATCCATTTACCTATGTTGCCATCTTTACTAGAAGTTGCCTGCTTATTTCTCCTACCCTGAACACACACACATCCTGCCTCAGGGACATTTGTGCGGGGCCAAGGTGCAAGTCAAAGTCGATGGGATAGAGCCTCTATGCAGGCGAGGCTGGATTTGGGGGGAAATCCTCACTTGGCTTTGGCCTTCCTGAATGCACCTGGCAGGCCATTTGGGAAGCTTTGGCAGGGACCCCCAGGCCAGGGGCAGATGTATTCTGGTCCTGCCATGCTTTTGGTATGTACTCTTCTTGCTGCTGCTGTGCCCTACCCTTCCTGACATCCCTGAGAGTCTGGCTGATCTCCTGCTGAGTGGTGCAAGGGGGCAGACACATGACTGTGGCACACAGGCAGGCAGCAGTGCACACTGAAGACGCATGTACAGACACGTGCAGATGAGTGCAGGAGTGGTCTGGGCCTTCCCCGCAGAAGCATGTGGGGTGAATGAGGATAGAAGCAAGGAGGTGTACCGAGTAGGAGAGCAGTGCCATACAGTAGCCTGGAGGGGATGGCCAGAGTTGGGGCACAGTTCTGGGAGGACCAGAGAGGCTGGGCTGGGTTGGGTTGGCCTGGCCAGGGAAGGACCCGAACCAGTGGTGGGGCCTGAACATAGGGTGCCTGGTGCCTGGCTTGGGGTGGGGTTTGCAGTAGGAGGAAGCCCTT
Source organism: Anoura caudifer (assembly GCA_004027475.1). NCBI lineage: Eukaryota > Metazoa > Chordata > Mammalia > Chiroptera > Phyllostomidae > Anoura > Anoura caudifer. The sequence continues at coordinate 178,696 of PVKU01000853.1, forward strand.
GCCAACCTTTCTGCAGAGGGAGCAGGAGGGAGGTTGGAATGCTTGGCTTGGCCGGAGGCCTTCCCCTGAGAGCAAGGCACTTGTGTCTGTGGAAGAGGCTAAGGGGGCACCACTGAAGCCCCCCACCAGAGTACCCTTGGGATAATTCCCCTAAAACGTAATCTCAGTTTAAAAAACAAGAGCTAGCCCTAGCTGGTGTAGCTCAGTGGATTGAGCGTGGACTGTGAACCAAAGGGTCACTGGTTCGATTCCCAGTCAGGGCACATGCCTGGGTTGCAGGCCAGGTCCAGGTCCCTGGTGGTGGCCACGTGAGAGGCAATGATGCACTGATATTTCTTTCCCTCTCTTTCTCCCGCCCTTCCCTTCTTTCTAAAAATAAATAAATAAAATCTTTAAAAAACGAACAACAACAACAACAAAAAAAAAAACAAGAGCTAAAATGCCTGTTACTTTATTCTGAAACTGTTTTCTTCATAATTTCCGGACTTACAGCAATTACAGTTTGGGCAGATAATCACTGCAGGTGTGAAAAGCTGCTCAATGGAAGGAGCTCCACATGCCTTCAAGGGAGCAACCTTGGTTAGAGTCTGTGCTTGGTTGCTCGGGCTCTTCCAATCCGGGCCTGTGCTTTGCCGCACCAGGCACCAAGGGGAGGCAGGCAGTCAGGATGCCTGTGAGGGAGAGACACACCTCACAGTGTGCTGGAGTCCAGGGTCTAGATCCCTAATGGAAGGTGGAAAATCGAAGGTGCCGACATCCTCATGTCCCAGGGAAGCAGCAGCATCAGTGGCCCCCACTGGGTGGGGGAGGCCTTGGCTATGCAGGATCCAGGTCAGGGAGGCCCTCTGCCTCCCCATGTGGTGTGGTGCAGGGAGGTGGGGCCAGGATCTCTCTGTGCAGCACCAAGGGGCTCAACACAGGATTGGCATAGCTTCCCTTGACAGTGGTGCTGACGTGCTTGAGCTGACAGGCCAGGGCATCCACGGTGAGTAATGCCCTCTGGGTCCTGGGATGCAGGCCAGGCCTGAACAAGGCCAGTCTGAAGGTGGTAAGACCCAAGTGGGAGGGAGAGACAGGTGGGAGGACTAAGACCTGTAGGCAGCACAGCGTTCAGCTCAGAGATTGATGTAAGGCTCAAGGCAGCAGGGCCAGGTGGGCCAGGAAGAGGGCTGAGGAGTGACTTCAGGACCAGGCAGTGTAGCCTTGTGGGTCCAGCTGCAGGCTGCAGGTGATGTCCCTCTGGTGGTGGCAGGGCAAAGGGCAGCTGAGACTCTTCCACTGTGGGAGCCAGACCCTCCTACCCCCAGGCACTTGTAGAGCTAGTGGGAGGGCCTGGGCCTGAGCAGGTGCTAGTGGGGCCAGGAGCACTTCTCAGGGACAGACTCTGGGGGTGTCAGGCACTTCCCTAACTTTTCACAGCCTGGGGGTGCCCAGTTCTGGAAAGTGAAAATTCAGAAAGAGAATGTACAGTTATTCAACACTGAGCACTTCTGGACTTAGCAGGGTCTAGATGGCTCCCTCACCTGGCCCCTGACCCAGCCTATTTGACTGGCTGTAGCATGGAAGCCACCACTGTCTCCACTGCAACCCAGGTGATATCAGCACAGGAGGCCACCCGGTTCCCAGAGGCCCATAAGGGCAAAAGCGTGAGGCCTTATGGTGTGAGTGGCCACTGGGTGAGGCCTGCCCCTGAGCCCTCTGTTACCGAAGGGGACTGTCTGCTAGTTGCCCCAACCCCTGGCCATGTTCCCATGCAGATCCAAGGCCAGGGCCTGCACACAGCCTGATGTGATAGAGAAGGAGCTCTGTGCTCCAGCAGGGGCAGGGAGGCTCTGTACACCTCCACACGATTCCCCACAGAGAGCTCTTTACTTGTCAGGAACCCTTTCTCCAGCAGAGAGCCGGCTTGTTCCAGTGCAGCCCTAGCCCAGCTGTGTACTTTGACATGCGGACTTACTTTACATGGCCATATTTTTCCTGGCAACAGAGACAGAGACACCCATAACCTTAAGAGGGAGTCTTTCTGGTTTTTCCATGTCCCCTAGCGTTCAGGGGTTCTCCCTGTGCCACAGTTGGGAGACTTAGAATCACTGGGGGCAGTACCCTGGGACAGGATCTTAGGTCTGAGTGTTAATGAGTTGGAGCATCAACAATAGGAAAAGCTCTCTCCCACCTTGGCTGCCAATGTGGGGAGGGCCTGGCCATCTGTGTCCAGCCAGGTGTGCATGAGGAAGCTGTCCCTGATTTTTCAGGTAAAGCAGAGAGAGCAAGTTCCTGCAGAGCAGATTCTGGGTCCAGCCTGAGTCTAGGGGTTTGGGAGGGCCAGTGCCTTGGGGCAGGACAGCGACCACTGCTCAAGGGCCATAGGGGGCTTGTCAGAGAGCCCAGAGGCTGCTGCACTGAGTCCTCTCGTGGGCTGGCCCAGAACTGCAGGGGCCAAGGTGAGCTGGAGAGTGGAAGTGTGTGGGAGAGTCCAGGGCTGAGCTGAGGGGTGTGGAAGTGAGGAGGGCCCAGTACTGAGCTGGGGAGCTGGGTATATGAGGCCCAGGGCTGAGCTGGGGGGCTGGAAGTGTGTGTGTGGGGGGTTCATGGCTTAGCTGGAGGGCCTGGAAGCATGGCGGGGAGGGTGGAAGTATGGGAGCCAAGGCGGAGCTTGGGAGTATGTGTGAAGGAGAGGCCAAGAACAGAGAGTGGGACCTTTCCTCCATCCAGGGATTGAGGAGGGCCAGGGGTATGGACAGTACAAGCAGGGGAACCCTCATGCTCCGCACACACCCACATATGTTCACATGCATGTAAGCCCACACACCTCCCCAGTGACTGCTCATTTTAAGTCTGGAGGCTGACCCACATAGTTCCCACTTGTCTTTGTTCACTTTCCATCTATGAGGGGGTTCCCCACTTTTTCCCATTCCATGGGTGGTCAGGCTGTGGCAGTTCCCACAGCGGCCAGGAGATGGCGGAAGCGCCCTGGCCAGGTCAGCTGCCTCCCCATCCTCCTCCCCTCCCCTCCAGTCACTAAGACTCTTCTTTCCCAGTCGCTGGGACTCTGCCTGCAGCCAGAAGGCAGTCACCAATGGGAGATGGTTTTTTAGGGGTGGGGACAGTACCCCTTTCACAGATGAACGAGCCAGGGTGTGCAGACCCCACAGCACTTTCATGGTTCTGGGGACATCCCACACAGGAACTGCACCCTCCCAGTATCAATAACCACATATAAGACACTTACCATGACCGCCCGGTTGCACACATTGAGCTGGGGCTGCCCAGGGACCAAGGCCTCCTGGTGCTGCTGAGCCACCAGGGTGATCTTGTGGAGGACGTTCAGGTACTCGGTGCTGGCAAAGCTGGAGACAAGAGGGCACTAGGCCAGTGAGGCGGGGAGGGCCATGATAGGGTGGGTGGGGCAGGACACTCAGCTAGGCTAGAAACAGGCCTAGGGACTGGGGGGGGGGGGGGCGCGGATCCGTTTCTCTCAGGTGTGGCTGGCCCTGCCTTGACTGCCACATCTAGGCCCTTCTGACATTGTTGCCCCCAGGCCAGCCTGGCTCCTCAGGCCTCCCCACCAGACTGGTGCTCCTGCTCTGTTGGCTGTACTCCTTCCACACAGGCCCCAAGCTATTCAAAATAGGTCCCAGGTGTGTTTCATGTCTTTCTAGGATCCATGGCTAAATGCACTGGAAAAGAGGGGCTTAACCAAGTTTAGCAGTTTGGGGTCAAGGCTTCTCTAAACATGGTACGAGCACAGGTGGGAAGCTCCAGGAGGCTCTGCACTCAGCCCTGCACAGTTCTGGCCCAGGAGGTGGCTCCAGGGTCTTCTTGCCCAGAGCTGTGCCCTCTAAGTGACCCTGGGCAAGTCATGTCCCAACCCAGGTCCTGGTCTCCTCTTCTGGAGCCCAGGAACGTGGTGCCATGAGCTTGTGAGGGAGTAGGGGTGGCGGTGGGTGCCCAGGGGGCATCCGATTATCACTGGGGCAATAACCCTGAGTGCCGCAGCGTCCCTGCACAGTGACAGTGTGCATCTAAGGGGGGCCCTCTTAGGTGGGTGAAGTCCACACACCCTCTCTGAGCAGCAGGTGCTGTGACTTCATATTTCTGGGAATGCGGAGGCAGGGAAGTGGTGCCTTCCAGCCACACCCACAGCCAGTGAGGGGCAGGTGCAGCATTTGGGCCAAGCCTTGTCCACCTCAGCCAGCTCACTGCATCGACCTCCAGGTGGACACCTGACTCTGAGAGGCCACACTGTACATATTGCCACAGGTGGGGCTATCAGAGGCTCAGCTGCCACCTCTGTTCTCATGACCTCAAGGGATCCTGAACCTGGGTGCCAGGGTTTGCTCCAGCCATGGGGGGGATCAGCAAGGTGGGCTAAAGGCTTGGAAGCTGTGCGGGCAGGAATGTGCACGCTGACCGGTCTGCCTATAAAAAAGCCCTGGTGGCCACTGACTGGGGGAATGCTATTTCATCCATGGCATTGGCCCTCCACTTTTCTTCCCCATGGTCCCAGCCGCTGAGCTGGATGAAGCTCCAATAGAGTGAGGTGCTGTTGAAGGATCCTCCAGGGCTCCCCAATAGCATGGAGAGGCCCCATCTGACCCTCAGTGGGTCTTTCTGGGCTGGTGGTGCTGTCGTCCATGCCCTCAGTGCTGCTTGTCACAGAAGAGGGTGGCCATGTGGAGAGGTTCCCATCCACCCTACGCCTGGACCATCACCCTCCACTGAGACCATCCCCAAAAACAGCTTGGGGCAGGGGTCATGTCTGTCACTGGGCCACACAGAGCAGGGAGACAAAGGGGGAGATGGGGGCACCTGGGGAAGAAAGGCCATGACAACCCCATGTTGAAAAGTTCAGTACAGGTTTCAGAGCTCCAGGGGGAGGGAAGGCCCCACGCTTCCCTTCCTGTGTTCATGCATCTCCATTGTCCACAGCATGCTGCCTCTTCTAGAAAACTCAGCATGTTGGCGTGTGCCTGCACTTGTTGGGCCTGGCTAATGTTTCCTTGGCAGCTTCAAAGCCTCCTTGTGCCCTGCTCACCTGAGGGGGTACCTCTCCCCTGGGTCTCGTCCTAGGTGGAAGATGAGAGGCAGCTTTGTGTGCTCCTCCTGCATGTGGGTGGTGACTCCTGAGACATTCTGTCCGGGGCAGAAATCAACACCCTGAAACGAGAGGCAGGGAAGGCAGGTGAGCGCTGTCTCAGAGGGAGCTCCTGCCACAAGGCCAGCCAGTCTGTCCTGAACGAGTCTGAGTGGTGAAGGCCCGAGCAGGCCAGAGGATGGGTCCTGCAGGGTGGAGCCTTCCCACCACCCCTGGTTCCAGGACTGCCGAGCAGTTATGCTCCGTGTACTGACCCCTAGATTTTCTGGAACCCTCTTTTGTGGGGAGAGGCACAAAATCTCCTTAAACTGTTTTAGCCCATCTCACATCTTCACTACCTCTAATTTCTTTTTCTTTCTTTTTTTAAATCTCATCTGTGGACCAGTTTATTGATTTTAAAGAGAAAAGAAGGGAGAAGGGAAGAGAGAGAAAAATATGGACATGAGAAACATCAACGTCAGTCAGCTGCCTCCTGTACATGCCCCAACCGAGGACCGAACTGAGACCTTATCTCCTGTTTCTATGCCAACCAGACCAGGAATCCAACCTGCAGCCCCTTGGTGTACTGGATGATGCTCCAACCAACTGAGTCACCTGGCTTGACTACCTCTAATTTCTAGAGCAGTGATATTCAACCTTTTTCATTTGGTGGAACACATAAACTAGTTACTAAATTTCTGTGGCACACCAAAAAAATGTTTTTTTGCTGATCTGACCAAAAAATTGATATAATTTTGATTCATTTGAACCAGATGGCTATTGTGTTGGCTGTTGACACAAAAATAAATGTGACACATTAAAAAAATGTGTCACATTTTAAAAAAATGTGACAGTCTAAGAGAAAAGAAGTCAGTGCCCTTGACTACACAGTCAGGTATGCATGTTTTAACGACTCTTGCGGTGCACTGTTTGAAAATTGCTCTTTTAGAGCAAAACTTTTCACCATTACTCAATCTGCTTCAGGGTTCAGCACTCACTCAAGGCTCTTTCACCGGTCAGGAGGGACCACAGGCCTGAAGGCTACAGATACACAGAAGACAGGAATGGCCTACAAGTGACCCAAGTTAACAGGCAGGGACCCTAAAATGTTAACAGTTAATATCCTCAAGAAACAGGGAGAGAGAGAGCACATAACACCAGGCCCCCCCAAGGCTCAGGTGTGGAACTCATGGCCCCTGGTACATCAGGCTGTACCGCCTGGTGAGCATCTGGAATGGGCTTCCAATGTCTGTGTGTGGTCTGAGCTTTGCCCAGGTCTTGGAACAGCCTTGAGGCCCCAAGGTGGCCTTGGGCCAGGTGCTCCCTTGAAGCTATGGTCTGCCATCTGGAACTCTGTTCCTAAGGCCTGAAGGCTGTTCCTGGGTCTCTCTGAATTGGAAAAATTCCCCCCCGCCATCCAGAGAAATCGGAAGAGGCCAAGGGCCACATCCTGAGGCCCTTGGCCTCTTCCGATTTCTCTGGATCACTGGTGACCCCAGGGCCCCACAAGCAGCTTGGCATCAGTCCCCAGGGCTATGCCAACACAGGGCACGACCAATGGGTCTGGAGAGGTGGCCATGGCTCACATATGGTAACCAACTGAAGGGCTTTCCGTGTTAGTGCTGTTGACATGCAGACCATTTCTAAGCCCGGTGTGTCTGTAATCTTTAGTGAAAAGCAGGGAAGTTAGGAGCCCATGAAATTCCATTTATCTGCACTGAGCAGTCAACTCCCGAGCAAGGGGCTGCAGTCCAAGTCACTGAGGGCAGCCGACAGTGGGCACGCAGGGCTACCAACGGGGGTGGCCCTTTGACCTTCTGGGAGCAGAGCTGCTAGAGAGCAAACATGGATGGAACAGTGGGAGAAGTAACCACAGTTAGCGTAAAAATGCTGAGCAGTTCACAGAGAAGTATCTAAGTCTAGACAGAAGACAGAAATTATAATTTGGATGCAAATCAAAGAAGCTATTTAATTAAGATCCCGCTAATTAGTACAGGGTTTTTCTCTTACAACTGTTGTCTTGTGAGGGAGGACTCGCCCCGGGGGCATCACAGCTGAGTCAGCCTCCCCCTTCTCTCTGAGCAGGCGAACCTGCAGTGCAGCTCTGGTATTTTGTGGGGGGTGGGAAGGGAGGAGGGGGAGGGGTGTGTCCTGGAAATGCAGGCACCCAGCTGCCTCCCTCTGGCCTCTCACCCAGGGCCTCAGGCAGCCCCCATGGCGGGAGGTTGTGGGCATGTCTGTGGCAGTGGCCTCCTGTCAGGCCTCCACGTCCAACCCTCCTGAGGCGAGGGGGCCTGGGGCTTGGGCTGGTGGCCACAGCACAGCAGGATCCCAGGACTAAGGAGGGGGTTCCTACAGGGTGTGAGATGCCCCAGGACAAGCATATAGCCAGGAAGCTAGTAAGGTCCACTCAGGTGACCCCCAGACCTGGGGACCACAGACTGGCACACATACAACAAGGCCATACCCCATACCTCCCCCTCAGGGCAGAATCAGGCCAGGACTGGCTGCTGGGCCCCAGCTGTGCCCTTTGAAGCCTGTGAACAGAGCTGTCCCTAATGTGTTAATAGTCTGGAGGAGGATCAAAGTCTCCGCTGGTACCCTCTGCTGGTACTCAGGGGAGCTGCTGATGGCCATGGGGCCCTTCCAACTTCATGCACCCCTTAGTTTTGCTGGTCCCTTCACTGATCCCTGGGGCAGAAGGGCCATCAGACAACAGTGCAGCCATCCTGCGAGTGTGCTGCGATGCAGTGAACCCACAGCCTGACCCTGTGTCCAGCAGCTGCCTTTGAGAGGAGGGCCTCCTGTGACGTCTGCACACATGGGAGAAAGGGGTTGTTTGTGCTTTACCTCCTGAGAGACAAAGGCCGTATACCCTTTTGAGTCCCAGGTGGGTGGAAGCTGGACTGTCTCACTTGGGTCAGGGCTGATGGGACCTGCCCTGAGAGGTCATGAGAGCCCACATGGCCACAGGGAGGCCTGGGGGGTGGCTGCCAGAACACCAGCCGCACCTGCCAGCTGGCTTCCCGGACTCCCAAGCAGCCAACAATGGGGATCCAAGAGGCCAGGTGGGGGCTGTGGGTGTGATTAGGAGGGGCAGGGAGGGAGAAGCAAGGCCTTGCAGCTGCCTCCTAGGGTCCCCAGACTGCTAGCCCCTGGGCCCCTCCTGGGTGCACCCACGGATTCCCAAAAAGAGCAAGCCAGACATGGCCCAGCCTGTCGGGGGATAGGGACAGGAGGTGATGGCCATAAGTGAGAAGGGCCAGTGGGGACTTGGGAGATAAGTGTGGCGAGGAGACACGGCTCTGTCATGCTGCTCACTGAGAGTTCTGCAAGAGGCCAGGTTGGGGGTTGTTGTCACAAAGTTCATGAGGCCCACAGGACACTCAGGAGCTCAGAGGGCAGAAGAGAAGCAAAGGCTCGCTTGGTTCAGCTGAGCCATCCCCATGCCAGAGCCAGTTTCAGGCACTGGGCCACGTGGAAGCAGCACATGCTGTCCTTGGCTCTGCCCAAGTGCTCACATCTGCACGAGGCACCTGGGTCTGGGCACCACATGGGCGGCCCCTGGCTGTGCCGCCCACTCAGCCCAGGACCAGACCCGGGGCTACTAAATCTGCAATCTGCGACTCAAGTGGTGCGAAGTGTTCCAGTACTTAGGTTTTTCATTAACTTAAATTGCTTTTCCTCCCAATTAAAGCATATTAGCAGGCTTTCTTTGTGTCTAAAGACCTACATGTTGGGAGGGAGGGGTTCTGTAGGAGGAGGGAGCAGCAGGCATGACGGGCAGTGGCGGAAAGGTGCCCTGAGAGGCAGTAGGAATGGCAGAACAGGTGCTGAGAACTCTGGGGCCCTGCATGTATGTGGCATCTTACCCACAAGCCCTTGGAGCAGACACCATGATACGTACACTATGACAGCCCTTCAGAGGGGCCACAGAGCCCCTGACTAGGCCTGGAGGGGGGCAAGCAGAGGGGTCCGGGGGAAGGCACCCTGGGTTCGCCTGGACTTGGAGGTGTCTGGTTTGGATCTGAGGCTGAGACTGCCCAGAAGCCTCCTTTCCCCAGGCACTGGGTGGTTTGAGAGGATGGGGTGCCCAGAGTCCTGAGGGCCCATCCTCGTAGCTACACCATGGTGCCCCAAATTCTTGCCACAGATAAACACACAAGGCGCGAAGCATAAGACCACATGGCTGTCACCACTCCACAGAAGCCTCCTGCCAGCCTTCTCTGCTCAGCTGTGTCCTCCCTCAAGGACAGGGTATGGGGGGTGCAGAATCACAGCCCTGAGCCTCCCTACCTGACTGAACTCTTCCCAGGAATTGGTCCAGGTCCAGAAGTGGGCCTTGTACTGGCCAAGGGTGACCGCCATCAGAGTGTTGCCACGGTAATAGAATATTGGCCTGTTAGGGAGGGAGGGAGGAGAGGGTCAGGTGACGTGAGGAGCTTGTGGGCACACGGTCAGGGCTGAGGCTTTATGGAATGACCATGCTGAAATCACATGGGCACCTGCTGTGAGGCCCCTGAGGCTGTGGGGTGAGCCTATGGTGCCCATCGTCCTCGGCTTCAGGAGGCCCGGCATAGGATGAGGCAGAAGTGGACGGCTGCCAGAGCTCGGTCCCACTGAGGGGCAGACAGCTCACTGGGCCCACGGCCTCTGGCACCTTCCCTACCTCAGAGTAAAAAAAAAGAAAGAAAAAAAGAAAAGAATATAAGCCCATCTAATCCCTGCCCTAAACCCAAAATAGGTAGCAAGTCTCAAGCTCAAGCTGAAGAGAAGCTGACTCTGGACACAAGGCACTCTGGTGCAGAGGAGGAAGGCAGGACCCAGCTACCGAGGATTGCAGTAGCTGGTCACTCCAGCAGAGCGATGTTCCCTCCTTGCTCCCATGGTCAGGGCAGAAGTGATGGACCCCACAGGGAGGATGCATCTCATGCCAGAAGTTCCCAGAGGTCTTATCTGATTTCCCCAAGCCAGCCAGGTGAGGAAACCAGCTCTGTCAGCCAGTTCTGGCCCTGTCACTGGGTCACTCGGTGCTGGGAAGCTGGGCAGGGGTGAGCACCTGGTGAGAACTAACCTGTCCGTCAGCTGGCCCTGCAGCATGGTGGGGAGGAGATCAAGGCCATCAATCACCCTGTCGCTGGGTGGCTCCAGGCCCGCGAGGGACAGGCTGGTAGTGAAGAGGTCCATGATGCTGCCCAGCTGGTAGCTCACCTGAAATGGACATGCATGGCCACTCACTCAGGACACCCTGCCCTTGTGTGTGTGTCCTGCCACTGTCCAGCTGGGTCTACAAAGGCATGTGCACTCACACGTATGTACTGGCAGTTGCGTCCCTTATAATGTGCTCGCACATGAGAGAACAATGTGGGTGTGTCTGCACACACCCAGCCCTGTCCACCTCACCTGGCCTGGTCCCCATCCCACCTGACCCCAGGCCTCCTAGGACTCCTCACGTCCCCAGGTGTCTGGCTAAGTGTGGTCACCACACAATTCTCCCACCTCAGGGTTTGAGAGGGAGGGATGACTCTCCTCATTGGAAGAGTAGCCTCAGGGACATCAAACAAGCTGTCCGACCCCTGACAGGAAGGACCCTGTCCTATCCCCCATGCCAAGCCCCCATTGCTGCCCAGTACCAGACAGAAAGGAGCAGATGCAGCCCCCCCAGGGAGCCACCAGCAGCAGCGTCCCACCTCAGGAGGCTGCCCACTCTGAGCCTGGCTGTCATGTCATTTTAACCCTGATGCTGTGAATTCCCAATTCAGGTACAACTGCAGGTAGAAAAAAGCCTTCAAAGTCCAGAGCAGCGTGGAGAGCAAGGTGTGGCAGGGACAGAAGGGGAGAGCAGATGGACTAGGGAGGGGGTGAGGCTGGTCCTTCCCCCAGAGGCTGCACCACCAAACATAATGGTCCAGTTCCACAGAGCTGAGGGAGGTAACTTTTTGGACAGGCCGAGGAGCAGGCTGCTCCTGGCAAGGGGCTGCCCACAGGGTCAGGTGCACATTTGCTTCCTGCGCATGGCTCTGCCTGTCTGGAGTCCCTCCAGCTCTTTTACTCCTGGACTCTGGATCTGGGGGCAAGAGCTGGGTCAGTGGGAAGAGCCCTGGAGAGCCTGCCGGCATGTCTGGCAAGGCAGTCACCCCTCATTCCTGTTGTCCACTGACAACTTGAGCCACTGCCCAGCTCAGCACTTTCCACACCCTGGCGTGCACTTGCCCTCTTTCCTCTGCACAAAGAGAAGCTGTAGAAACTGTGCACACGTGTGACAGCCACTTGTGTCATTTGTTCTGCAGCCCAGGGTAGGCTGGGGCATGAAGGTCAACATTTGGCTCAAAAGGTCTGAAGCTGGGGGAGAAGAGGGAGGCTCCTCTCTCTTCTCACTTTTGTTTTTAAGAGGAAGGAAGGGAAGGGGTGGGGCAGGGGAAGAAAGAAAGAAAAAGGGAAATCCAGATACCGTTAGCCCTCTGGAAAAATAAATGAGGAGAGATTCCAGTGCCGGGTGGGGGCAGTGTGGGGAGGAGCAGGTATCTGAAGTCCTCATTATCAGCACAGACCAGCTGTGCGCACTCGCGGAAGATGCTCTTTTTGAAAAATAGACTCTCTCAATGTGCACGTAATGCCTTTAAGAAGATGCAATTTGTCTGTTGTGGGCCTGTGGCAGGAAGTCACCGAGGCTGTTATCAGCACTTTCAAGGCTTAACTCAGAATCAAAGGCTACAATTAATAAAGTCACCCCACCAGGCATGAAGGGGAGAGTTAAATATTTGAAACTGGTTGGACAAATGGCAGGCTGTTTTTAAATAAAATCCTCTCATACTTATCACAGAGTGCAGGCCTGATAGCCCCATCTAATTCAATTTCAGGGCGTGCCATGAAACGCGGTGGAGGGAAGGAGGCTGAGCAAGCAGCTCTGTGCAACACTCCTCCTCCACGGAGCAGGGCCCAGAGGAGCAAGGAACCTGGCAGGCAAGAGGCAGAGGATCCCAAAGGCTGGAGATTCCCCGGGGCAGAGCATGTGGGGAAAGGGGTCCTAGGAGAGAGGCAGTGGGGGGAGGGGTGGGGAAGGAGGGCAGGCTCCACCCCCCACACCTGGGAGTCTGCTTCAGCTCTGCCACTTGCCAGCTGGGGGTCCCAGACAAGAGGCTGCCTCTTGCTGGGCCTCAGTTGCTGACATGTAGAGTGGGGTGATGACGGTGATAGGCTGTCCGGGCTCTCCCCACTGACCCGGCTCCTGCCCCCGCGTCCAGCATTCAGGAGTGAAAGAGCTGGGTATGCTCTGGACAGGCCCCAACTCTGGGCCCTGTTGAATATTTTTCCTTACCAGGGCTGTCCAACCTGGGGCCCACGGGCCGCATGCAGCCTAGGATGGTTGTGAATGCAGCACAACACAAAATCGTAAATTTACTTAAAACACTGATATTTTTTTGTGATTAGGTGTACCAATGTATTTAATGTGTGGCCCAACACAACTCTTCTTCCAGGTAGCCAGAGATGCCAAAAGGTTGGACACCCCTGCCAGAGAAGGGGAATCAGGTTGTCAATCAGTTGACCTTAAACAGGGGCTGATCCTGGGTCCCTGTGAGACAGGATAGTGAGAAGCTAGGAAAATTTCTTTGGAAGTCGAACAGGGAAGCTGAGGCAGACAGCTGGACACAGTGGCTGAGCAATTTACAGCCAGATACAAAAGGTCACCTCCCTGGGGATAACATCTAGGCCTCAGCTGTATTTCAGCTCCAGGCCCAGAAAAGCAGCAAAACCAGGTGGGCAACATCAGAACCAACTGCGATGACTGCAGACCCCTGCCACCGACCAATCAGTGGAGACCACGACCCTGAAAGAGCACACCTGGAAAAGTGATGAATATTCTCCTACAAGTGTCCCTTGAGACCTCCCCTAAGATTCCCACCTGTGAGAGAGAGAGAGAGAGAGAGAGAGAGAGAGAGAGAGAGAGAGAGAGAGGGAGGGAGGGAGGGGTAAAAGCCTCAAGACAAAGGACTCAGCTTGCTGTGCTCTCCTTCTGGGGAGCAGCCCTCACTGTTCCCTTTACCTTCTTCTGCCCCCACTTCTTTCTTCACAGGTACACATCTCCTAAACTCTGGGCAGTGGCAGCTTGTCCCAGGCTGAGCCCCTGCCCCTGTCCCCAAGACCCCTCTTCTCTGACTTCCCAGTGAGCTCAGGCAGCCCAACCCAGGCTCTCCTGTCGCTTTCTCCAAGCTAAGCCCTTCAGTGTGTCAACTGTCCCCAGCTTTAATAAATATGCCCTCACAGCCACCTGGGCTTACATTGTGAAATCTCTCCTACACGAAGTCAAGAGCCCACACATTCCAGCTGAACCTGGGCAGCCCTGCTCAGGGCCAGGCCCGTCTGGTGACACCTGGATGGGCTCAGGGTAGTCAGAGGGTCCTAACACTGGGAGAGGGGCAGGAGGGCCAAAGTCAGGGTGACAGGGTGACACTCGAATGGCCATCGCTGTCCTGGATGATGGAGGGAAGGAGGGACCAAGGGCCAAGACATTGGAAAAGATGAGGAAGTGGGTTCTCCCCAGAGCCTCCAGGAGGAGCCGGCCCCCAGGCCCCTGGTTTTAGCCCCGGGAGATGGTGCTGGAGCACCCCCCAGACTGAGAGAGCACACAGGTATGCAGTTCCAGCCCTTTGCTGCAGTGACAGTTCCAGCAGCCACAGGACTCAGAGGCTCCTCAGGGTTCTGCTGTGAGGGCTGGGCTGACACCAGCCCCATGAGCAGTGTTACCTGGGGAAGCTCACTGGAAGGCGAAAGACCAATCGAGACAGTGACCCACAGGCTTACAAACATTGGTCTGGACACCTCAAGGGTGTCTCAGTCAAGGTGCCCAGTTACAGAAGCGCTCTCAGCTGCTGGGGACCAAGTGAGGGCTCTGAGGAGCAGGACACGCACCACCTTGTCCAGCAGGAGGACTGGGCCTCCCAGCCCTGCAGTGTGCACTGCACGCTGCAGGCAGACCCCAGCCACACGGTGGGGCTACCACGGTCCCTGGGAGTGTGTCTGCAGAACGGTGGCCTGGGAGGTGAACTTTGGAAACAAAGGTTCTATGGCCAAACAAGACTTTAAAAAACTCAGCTTGGTCTATGCCCCTTCGAAAAGTCCACCACACTCATCTGCACACTGAGGAGGGTTCTGACTGTGGGAAAGAAACTGGTTCCACTCAGTGGTGCTCAGGACTGCCACACTGGCTGACTACACATGCCTCCTCCCCCCATGGCAGCCACAAGCACCCCATGCCATGTCAGTGGGAGGCCGCTCCAGTGCCTACCCCACACACCCTCCACTCACTAGCCATCTCCCTCAGGAAGCACCCTGCTTGGAGCAGAGCAGCCAGTGGAGCGAGCGGGCCCACGAGGGGGCCAAGTCTCCACACCCCAGAATGACCGCAGGCCTGGCCACATGGCCAGCCTCTGACTCACCTGGCCTGCTGGGATGTGCCCGGGCCACCACCCAATCGCAGGCTCCCTCATTCCACCTTCGAATGTGGTCTGCTTCCCGCACAGGAAGGGGCCATTACTGCCTCCTGGGGAGGGAGAGGTGTTGCCCATTAGCTCTCTCTGCTCTGAGTCCCCAGGGCAACACACGCCCTACTGGGCACTTGTCTGCACTTGGCTCCACCCAGCCTTTGGAAGGTGGCACTGCTGATACACGGAGGCACCAAGACCATCACGGAGGTGGAGGGCCAGCCATAGGGTCGGAACACCTTGAGATGGTTCTGACCCAGGCGACCGCCGTAAGTGTACTGATTATACATCGTGTCCTGTTTTTTTCTCTCCTAAGATGAAGAGCTGGAGAAACTCAGCTCAAAACTGGAGAACATGACCGCTCTTGCTGCTACAGGATGCAGACGTGCTTCAAGTGGAGCCACAGAGCACACCCTGACACAGGTCACTGGGACTCCTGCTGCTGTCTGGGCATGACCTTTCTTAAACGTTGATGCCCGTGAGCATCCATGTGTGCTTGGCGTTGGGGAGCCCAGTCCCTGGGCCCCAGAGGGGTGTCCCACTGTGGCTGAGATGCAGATTCATTCCTGACAGGCCCTGCTGTGAGCAGGTGGTCCCTAACCCATGCTCCGGGAAGTGTCAGAGGGCAGAGCCCCAGCCTTGGGGCTGACGGAACATCCCGCTGGCTCCCGGAACACAGAGGCTGGTTCCTGAGGACAAACAGGGTGCTGCTGCTGCAGCATGAACTGCCCAGGGCTCACCTTGGGCCCCTGGAAAATGGAGAAAACAAACTAGAGCAGTGTGTCTCTAGCAGGAAGCTCCTCGGCCCATCCCTGCACTTGCACCTGAACACCCCCATGCATCAGCGCGGGCAAGTCTCGAGGGAAGAGCAGTGCCGACACGTGAAGGACAACACGAGAGTGTGGACAGATTCCAAGTGTGTGAGCACAGGGCGAGTGAGGTGACGAGCCGCACCACGCAGAGGACTCTCTTCTCCTGGGAAGTCAGGGCTCAGGGTGCTGACAAGGGCCCGCTTCCTTTCTCCTTCTGTTTCTCAGGCTGGGTTGCAGGTGCATGGATTTTCACCGCATCATCATTTGGACTTTAGAGCTATACACAGATGTCTCTGTCCACATGTGCCATTCCATACTGTAGAAATGAAGACTGCAGTGATCAAGCTGAAGCCTGCGCTGGGAGGCTGCTGGTTCCTGCAAGGCTGGGCTATCAGGGGAGGGCTCTCCTGAGTGTCCCATTAGGGGGCCAGCAGCGACATCAACATTCAGCTGGCCTTGGGCCTTTGCTAGGAGATGGGGGTCTACCCCTCTCTGAGATTGTTAGCTGTAGGAAGATGAAGCCCCCCCAGAAGTGGGGCTGGACCACAGATGCACCACACAGTATCCTTGGGGCCCTGGACCAGCTGGGCCTGGACCTGGAACTGCTGTTCTGTCTTCAACAGGGTTCCTTCTTGACTTGAGCCAGCTACGCTGTTCCTGTCAATTGAAATCCTGAAGCCCCCGAAAGCCCCCGACCACAGGGTCTCCCAGTGCCTGTCCATGCGGGCCTATCCCAGGGGACTTCCTGCCATCTGTGACCTTCCTTCCAGAGTTGTCTGAGTGACTCAGGGCCCTGCCGAGGCCCCAGCATTTTGTAAGAAGAATGGGACCAAAAGATAAGTGACCACTAGGGTGAAACTTTAACAGGACAACAAAATGCCAGGGTGCATGCGGTCGGCTCACTCTGTGAGATGGAGATCAGAGGTCACTGAAGGACCTGGGGTCATGGGCCTCAGGAGACCTGCAGGCCTGGCCGGCTCGGGCACAGAGACCCAGAGCAGGTTTGGGGGATGTGGGGGCACTGGGTGCTTCCATTAGCCAGCACCCCATGGGTGGGGGCTCAGTCCCTTCCTTCGTGGATACCGCCCCTCATGAGGCCATGGTGAGGGAGCTTTGGGGGGCAGGAGGACTGGATCTGGCTGTCAGGGAGACTGGGAAATGCGTCTGCTGCATTTTTAGCTCCCAAGGGAGATGGCCATTGCCACCACATGCAGGGAGGGTCCCTAAACTCAGAAAAAGGGGCAAATGCGGCTGATCAGGCACATAACAATGGCCACTACGTTTAGAATAAAAACGCTGATGGAGAACATCAGAACTTTACAGAAGAAAGCCCAGAAGTGACCTCATTCAACTCCTGAAGGTGCAGGAGGCTGAAGTAACCCACTCCCAGGTTCAATCAGTGGCACAGCAAGGACAGAATGGAAGTCCTGGCCTTGGTCTCTGCCTTCCCCCACTGACTGTCCCTCCTGACCAGGCACCTCTGGGGGAGCTGAAACAACAAACAGTTCAGAAGAGGGGCTTGGGCAGTTGCCGTTTCACACACTGACACATGCTTCCCGGGCCAGGAAAGGCCAAGGTGCTCCAGCCTTTCCAGGGAGAAGACTGCATCACAGAACGTGGTACTGGTGGGCAGCCCCACCAGTCCTGTGAGTGACTAGGCCCCAGCCAATCGCACAGGGCAGCTCTCACATCTCCTCACATCTGCTCCTACTGGACAGGGCCCTAGGAGGGCAGTGGGCATCTCCCCCATGGTTGGGTCCCCCAGGCTGAGCCCCCCCTTACACTCTGCCCCAGGGGTGGCTGAGGGGACCTGGAGTGTCTCAGGGGGCCAGAGTTCCTGATGCAGCCCTGTTTGGGGAGGGCACACTCTGAATACCTGCCTTGTTTGGGAGCAGAAATGAGGGCAGCACCGTTGTCAGATGTGAAGAAAACAAAAGTGTTCTCCATGACCCTCAGGTCCTTAAGAAGGTTCAGGATTTTCCCCACGCTGTCGTCAATCTCCCGGACAGCATCCCCATACCTATGGGAAAGATGGAACATTTGCCAGGTGCCCGAGGGCATCAGTGTGATCAAAGAGTAGTTAATGTAACTTCAGGGACGGACAATGAAATGGACTGGCTGAATTCACAGAGGAGGAGGAAAGTTCAAGTTCTCAGAGCTAATCTAGGAGAAAGCTGACCACACTACCGTAGAATTCCTCCCAGTAATCCTGGGCTGGTGGATAGCTTCAGAGGCACAAATGCTTCTGTCTTTTTCTACAATTGATCATTAAAAATGCTATAGTATTGAATGCCGTGTCCCTGGAAGTAATCAAGCATGGCTGAACCTCCCAAAAGTGTGTGTGTGGGGGGGTGGTCTATGTCTCCATGGCCAAGGACTCACCGCCCTCGCTGACTGGTGCCCAAGAAAGGCTTGGAAGCATAAACAGGTGCATGTGTGGCATCAATCGCCCAGTAGAGAAAGAAGGGGCGCTGAGCTGCCTGCTGCCTCTTAATGAAATCCAGAGCTTCCTGAAGAGAAGAACACACCATGTGCCTCTGCCTGGAGGCTGACCCTCCCCCGCCCCAGAGCCTGCCCAGCCAGGCTCCTATTACCTGTAAGTAGATCTGGGTCAGGTTGGCTTCTCCAGTTTTTGTGTTAATTGGAAATTCTTCATAAAATCTGAATGAACAGACCCAGACAGAAATCAGATTTCAGGTAAAGAAAGAAAGATTTCTCTGTGCCTCTTCTCCATGATTTCATAGGCAAACTCGCGAGCCTCATTTAAAAGAATGATAGAAACGTTCAATCTATGAACAAATGAAACTGGAAGCTCACACTGCTCCTGAGGTCATGGTCAAAGTGGGGCTGAGACTGGGTATCATCTGGGAGAAGGATGGGGAGCAACGTGAAAGGACAGAGAAGACAGTGAGAGAGAGGCAGGCAAGAGGTGGATCCCATTTAGGCCTGGGGTGACATTAATGGGTGTGGGTTTTCTTTCTGAGGCGATACAAATATTCCAAAATGGGTGATGGCTGCATGGCGCTGTGAATGCACCAGAAAGCACTGAACTATATACTTTAAATGGGTGAACTGTCTCGTGTGCAAATTCTCTTAATAAAGCTACTATTAAAAAAGGCCCTGACCAATGTGGCTCATTTGATTGGGTGTCCTCCTGCAAAGTGAAAGGTCACCAGTTAGGTTCCAGTCAGGGCACATGGCTGGGTTACAGGTCCGGTCCCCAGTTGGGGTGCATATGAGAGGCAAACAATAGATGTTTCTCTCCCTCCCTCTCTAAAAATAAATAAATAAAATCTTTAAAAAATAAAGAAAAAGGCAACAAATGGGCCTAGTGTCTTGCTCCACTGATATATAATGAGGTCCAACCAAGAATTAATGATGAAAAAGGAAGAAACAAAGATGAAGCCAAGCAAGACTCATGAGAGGCCAGGGCCCTGCCTCACATGGCTGTGCTGGGCACCCCACTGCTGGAGAACCCACTACTGGGCTGTGGGTAAGACCAGGGCTGTCCTGGGGCCACCGAGCCTTCAGGTGGTGATTCACTCTTGGCAGGTTCAGGAGGCTTCATCCCGTCAGGTCCTCTGTGATGATGCCGATGTCCTCAACACCTAGCATGCAGCTGACACGTCAACTTGGTGAAGGCAGAAGGCAGAGGGCCTTTGAAGCTGGGGCCCAGGACCTGCCAATGGGCTGCATGGACCTCAACCTGGAAACCATGTGAATGGCTACTGTGTGGACAAACCTTGTTCTGGAGAGCATTTTTGGCTCTCATATTTTCTTTCTTTCTCTTTCTCCTTCTCTCACTGTCCTAAATTATTAGATAAGAATTTTACAAACCATAGAAAGCTCATATTTTCTAAAAAGGTGAGAGATCCCCTAGGTGTGGCTGAGCAGTAGCCTAGCCCATGAGTCCTAGAAGGTTCTGGGCAGGGCAACCAGCTGCCAAAGCGGGGTCCAGCATACCGGGACACCAGTGCTGGTGGGAAGGTGCTTCCAGAAACTCCATCCAGCTTCTGGGCAGCCACAGGGGCAAGGCTGCTGGGTTTGGCACAAAGGGCGGGAAGGGAAGGGACTGTTACCTGCCAACCATCTCCCAGTCCCGGTACACAGGGATGTTGGGCCTGGCCCTGTTGTCATAAGGTCCAAAGTGACAGTTGGGGGATCCAAACCACTCATCAAATCCATGCTTCAGGGGGTGGAACTGAGGCCTGTGGCCCAGATGCCTAGGAACAGGAATCCAGGACAGTTCAGGAAGCCCCGTATGGGGACACCCCAAAGTTTCGAGCAGCAACACACCATTACCTTCACAGAGCATTCAATGAAGTAAACATTTCCCCAGCACCCGAAGTGTGCTAAGCCCAGCACAGAAAGACCTTGCCCTCAAGGCAATGTCAGGACCACCTGGCATCCCCCAGTGAACTCCGCCAGGTTGACAGCTCCATCAGGCTGCAGCAGGGCCAGGACGGGCTGCTGCTGCACACCAGCTCAGTGCCCAGGCCAGGAATGAGGATGGGCATGACCAGAAGAAAACAGCAATGTGTCTACAGGGTGACAACTGCCAACTGTGCAGAAGCCCAGGTGCCTGCTTGGAATGGAGTGGCTGACGGCAAACTCCTGCCATACACTGAGGGTGCCAGGCAAGGCCAAGAGAACTTCTTGCTGGGTCGTGCCCTGCTCTCCCCTCCTCACATGCCCCTTACCCTTGGGAGCACCTAATGTTGGGTCCTCTCGCCAATGAAAGGTGCTGACATGCTCCCATCCAAATCAGGTTCCAGTGGTTGTTGAGCACTGCCCCACTCATTCTTTGGAATACAGGGCTAATAAACGTAGCTCTGGAGCATAGTAGTTCTGGGTTCCAGCCCTGCAGGGGGAGCCAACCGCACCCTGCAGAATGGATGGGTTTCCTAGGTTTTTGTTTGCAGAAAGCCTCTTGCAGAGACATGTTTGGAAAGCTGCATCCTGGAGCAGAGGGTCTTGTTTCTCTGCTGCACTTGGGCAGGTCCCATCGTGACCACTCAGAGGCCCTGCATCAGGTCACACAAGTCTTTGTGAGCTCACTGCACCACTCAGTCACTTGGTCAGAAAGAACACAATGTGTGGCAGTGAGGGAGGCTGGCCCAATGCAGGCCAGAACTGAGCCAGCCAGCCTGAGTCTGGGTGATGTTAAATACGTCTCTTGGGGCCCCAGTTCCCCACTGCTGGTTCCAAAATGTTCTGCCTCCATTAGGCTGCCTGGTGCCCACCTTGGGCCTCTCCAGTCTCTCTGCCAGGTGCGTGTCGGCTCTGCAGTGACCTCTGTGCTTTGTGCTTCCTGTTTATGACTTGTGTCTTCTGCAGGCTGCTGCCACATGCCCAGTCATTTCCAAATGCCTCACTCTAGCACTAGCTGTGTGTGTGACTCTCTTTTGTTCCTATGTCCATTAGCTCAAACAACCTTTGCTTAGCAGAAACACCAGTCGAGGTCCTATTCCTGCTAAGCTGTCAATTCCAAGTGATTATTTCAAAAGAGCGGCAGGGCCAGCCCTACCCAAAGGCAAGCTGGGTCTGCATTGCATCGCAGCCTGCTGGGGCTCAGGGCAGATGGAGCGGCCTCTACAGGAGACCAGATTCTATCCACCCCAGGCCTTGGTTAGGCTGAGGAAACCCAGATCCATGGTGCTGGGGCCCAGAGGCAGGATGTTAGGGCAGTCACAACCATGCCAGCCAACATCCCCCTACTATGGACAGACCCCCACTGAGACTGGGAACTCCGCTGGGCCTCCCAGACCCCATCCTCACTCTGGTCATAGCAGCCCTGACCCTGGCCCACTCATCAGCACTGTGTCTACCTCCTCAAGTTCACCCAGAGCTACTTCTCTGGGCCCTGCCCAACTCTCTTCGATGTCTGTGCTCACCTCTCCTCATGGAGATTACGCTTCCATTCCAGCTCTGGCTACCCACATCAATGACGGTAAGTGGGAGGCTGCCAGACCCAGGGCAGAGCTGACAGGCTGGGCACTGAGTTCTGGTCACTGGGGGCTCTCCCTTCTGCCAGCACAGCCCTGACAAGGCTCTGGCAGGCCTCATAGTCAGCCTCTGCCAGTCTCCCTGGGCCTTCCTGGTAATGCTTTGCACTGTGCAGGCAACAAGGGCTCCCTCAGCCCAATGTGCCTCCACCAGCTCTGCTGTGCAGCCACCACCTCCTCTGAGCTTGTCTGCTTGGCAGGCAGCTCTCAGCTTGTCTCAGGAGGGAGAAAGCATTCATTAGGCAGCCTCAAGATCACCAGGATTTTCTGACAGTTACTCTCCCAGTCTCTGTAGCTCGCCCATCCCTGTGACGATCAACGTGCGAAGAGGAGCAACTACCAAGGGGCACAGACAAGGCATTCATCCTTGAGAAAGCAATACTGCTAAGTGCCAGAGTGATTAAGGGAAGAGGGTTCACAGTGTGTTGAAAATCATGGAAGGCTTCCTGTAGGAAGCGGGCTTGCTGTTTCCCAAAGGCCCAGAAAAGAAAACACCCAGAAAAGAAAAGAGGACGTCTGACCTTTACACCAACCCACTTAAGCATTCCCAGGGAGTAAAGGCAGAAACCACTTAACCTGCTTCAAACAGTGTAAACCCCATGTGTGGTAACGTGAGCTTCTTCAGTTGTGATCATTTAATGCCAGTGACTCCGTACTGCATGAGGATGTGACGACTCTCTACCTCCCGTTTGCTGCTGCTTCTTTTTTGCTTCTCAATGTTTTTTTATTCCAGGATTTTAAAAACTATTATAAAATACTTCTGAATGACACAGAAACACCTCTGTAACCACAGCAGTCTCAACATGGCTTCTTCTCTGCATCCCTAGTTACAGGACAGACCTCAGGCGGTTCTCAACGATGGCTGTTCTGTAGTTCAGCTGTAATATGACATGGTCGTGGAAGGAGGTGAGCACGCTGACCTACTCTGCCACCCTGACCACTGGTTGCTTCTGCATTTCACCACCTGACAGAGCCCTTGTGCTTGCTGACGGAGTGCGTCATCCACGGCAGTACCGCGGGTATCATGGTGTGACTCCTTTGGTGACACTGTGGCAGCAGGCAGCACAGGGGGCAGATGGAGAGAAGGGGCAGGTGGCTGGGGTGTGCAATATTTGAGAATGATGAGCTCCTGGCCCACACTCCAGCCTGGAGGCGGGAAGCCCTGGTGGCTCGGCCACCCCACCTTCTAAAGGAATGCTTAAGGCATCTAAACGGACCTGGAATCCAAAGACATTATTTCCCACCCAGGAGGTTTCCTTGTTTGGAAATGTTTAGCAATGGCCCTTGTGAACGTGCCCAGCCGGGCAGGTGTTGGGACTCACCACTTGCCCACGATCTTGCTGACGTAGCCGGCCTGCTTCAGCAGCTTGGGCAGGAGGACCTCGGTGTCTGGGATGCCACCCACGATTTCTTGTGGCGTGTAGGCTGGAAGAGCACCACAATGCGTGAACCACCCACGCCCACAGAGCAGGCTGTGCTGCAGAAGGTAACAAATTTGAACACTGGCCTTTCGGAGTCGACGGGAAAAGCCCCGGTGAGGAGCTGACATTGCCACGTGGTACTTTTAGGATCTTCCAGGCACCTCCCCGGAGTCAGCACAGTACTGGGTGGGGACAGACAGGGCAGACTGTACCCCCTTACCCCAAAGGAGCTGGGACTATCAGGCAGAGTCCCTGGCCCTATCCCTCTGCTGATTTGCCCAGAGGTCTCTGGAAAATGCCATCTGATGCTATGAGGGTCCCACTCATGCTGGGCTCCCCTCTGCTTTCTGCACTGTTTTTCCAAGGGCTGTGTCCTGCTAACTTCCCAGTGCCTGACTTCCTCCGGCAGCAGCCCCTTGCAGGGGAGTAGCATGCCAAGCTCACAGGCTATGCCAGGCAGCCCTGGGACAGGACATAGCAGGGAAGGACCAGGGCGCAGTGCTCATCGGCCTTGGCCACTTTCCTCAAAGCAGGAGGCAGGAGGGAGCTCTGCCTGGAGTCCCTAAGACCTCGCATTAACCATACCTTCCTTCCTACTTGCCTAAAATGCATAATTTTTTATGAAAGTGCTGCAACCTGTTTTATCCCAGACAAAGCCCTTGACTGTGGGTAATAAGTGCTATCCTGGAGAAGGAAGGTCCCGTGTGAGAATGGGGGACAAACACACCCCCCAGTCCCTCTGGTCCTCAGCCTCCCAGACGTTCAGTGCAGCCCAGTGCACACACACCGTTCCTGGCTTGCCCGTTGGTGGTGTAGAAGCCATTGCGAATGGGCAGACGTCCGGTGAGCAGGGCCGCCCTGGCTGCATGGAGGTGAGAAAAACAGAAACACAGTGAGAACACATGGCGTGTCAGGCAGCTCTGCAGAGCTTCCAAATCCATCAGCCTCCAAGTCGGGTGGGCAGGACATTGCAGCACTGACTGGCTCAGGGCGGGCCACTGGGGAGCTCTGGCCAGGCCCTGCAGCTCAGCATGGTCCAGCACCACCCCCTGCCCCCTCACTCTCTCTGGCTCCCAGGACACAAGTAGTGGGGCCCACACGGTCCCTCATGTGCCCCGCCCAGCATTCATTCTGTTGCTCAAGATTAGCATTTCTGTAGAAGCCCCTCAGCAGCAGTGGTTCTTGGGGGTGGTGGGGGGTGAGGAGGAATAGGCTGCCACACCCCTGTGACCCTGACTTCCCTCCCCAGGGTAGAGAACCACTTCCCAGTCAAGTGCTTCTGAACAAGTCACAGCACTTAGCACCTGGAAATCAGCACCACCACATATAGCAACTTTGGCCTCAAAGAGCCTTACTGGGGACAAGCCCTCAGTATCCTAAGGCCCCGCCCCCACACAGCATGGAGCCTAGGACCCAATGGAAAAGTGGAACATGTTTGCCTGACCTCCTGGCCCTCAGAGGAAATGTGGTGAAGCTGCTGCTTTTGTCAGGGCTGTCTGTTCCTCATGCCACCCCCGCAATGGCCCCATGCCTGTTCACTGTGTCTGCTCTCCCCTGCTGTACTCACCGACCGCCCCCCCGCTCCCCCAAGCCTGTGCCCCTACGCTATCCCTCACTTACATGGTGAGCACAGGGGGTTGGCCGTGTAGAAGTTCGGGAAAAGCATACCCTCGGCGGCCATCCGGTCCAAATTCGGGGTCTCTCTGGAAGGCTCTCCATATATGCCCA
Source organism: Anoura caudifer (assembly GCA_004027475.1). Taxonomy (NCBI): domain Eukaryota; kingdom Metazoa; phylum Chordata; class Mammalia; order Chiroptera; family Phyllostomidae; genus Anoura; species Anoura caudifer. The sequence continues at coordinate 203,218 of PVKU01000853.1, forward strand.
GGTCACCCCACCCCATCTGCAGGATAAAGCACGGACAGGTGGACTGAATCTCCTTCTACCTTTGGGGTTGGGCCCCAGAGCTCCCTCACAACCCAATGCCTGGCCTGGGCTCAGAAAGCATAGGCAATGGCTGAGCTTTGGGGCTCAGCTCCACCCTGGCCTTGGCATGGGGAAGCCCTTATAAGTCTGTTGCGCAGGCTGAGATTTAACTTCTCCCCACAAAGCTCAGTGGAGTGTGGCCATGTGACCTGGCTGTTCCACCCCTGAAACGTACACCACACAAAACTACATGTGCGTCTACAGCAGTACGGTTTGTGATGGACCAGAGGGAACACCCCAGTGTCCATTAAGTGGGAAATAAATAAACACAATGTGGTCTATCCATCTGGCATGGGGTTGAATAGCAGCCCCCCAAATTTATGTCCACTTGGAACCTGTGAATGAGATCCTGCAAGGAAGTTCAGATGTTACTAGCTGAGGTGAGGCCATACCGGGGTGGTGTGAGCTTTAAGCCCAGTGACCAGAGTCCTTATAGGAGGAGGAGAGACACAGACACACAGGAAGACAACAGAGGCAGAAACTAGGGTGAGGTATCTACAAGCCAAGGAGGAGAGGCAGGGGGAGCTGCCCTCTGAGTCTCAGGAGAAACCAGCTCTGCCAATATCTTGCTTTCAGACTCTGGCTTCCAGAGCTGGGAAAGAAAAGTTTTCTGTTGTTTCAAGGCACCACATTTGTGGTAATTTGGTATGCCCCAGGAAATGAATGCATACACTATGGAGCATTGCTACAGCCTGGATGAACTGTGACAAGGTCCCTCCAGGCTGGGTCTCCTTAGATGTCCCCTCAGCAGAAGCCCTGGGGGTGTCACTTCCACAGTGGCTAACTGCCGTCCCTTCTTCTCCTGGATGAGGAGGGGCAGGGGTGGAAAGAGCTCCAGCTGTGGAGCAGGACCCAGAGAGCCAAGGTTGTTCCAGCCTCCAGCCTCCCCTTACGGAGAGACACGTTTCTCCTTCCTGACAAGGTGTCTGAGCACCAGACCTACAGTGACCCTCGGACCCAGTGGTTCCACTCCTGGTGTCTCTGCAACACAGGCCAAAATGTGTCTGCACGTGAATGTACGGACGACGTCCATAGCAGCATGCTCCCAGGTGCCAAAAGGTACAGATGACCGAGTGCCAGCTGAGGATGGGCAAACACAATGTATCCATCCAAACACTGCAATACTACTCAGCCATAAAAAAAAAAAAAGAAAAAGTGAAATTCTGGGTTGGCCAAAAAGCCCGTTTAGGTTTTTTCCCCCCAGTAAAATAAAAGACGTATTTTTAATTTTCATCAATAACTTTACTGATTTGGATATTTTGAGTATGCCAGCTATGTTCCACATGGTATGATGTTGCCTGTACTCAATTAATGTCTCGATTTGATCGCTATCAACTTCAATTGGTCTACCTGACCATAAGCATCTGGATGATGAGAAATCTCCAGCACAAAACTTCGGAAACCACTTTTGACACATTCGATCAGTCACAGCACCTTCTCCATACGCTGCACAAGTCTTTTTTTGCATTTTTACCTTTCTTGAAATCATAAAACATAATATGCTGAAAATGGTGACTATTTCCTTCCATCTTCAATGTTATAATGGCTACACAAAAATTCACCAATTTTGATACTTTTTTTAAATGCACACTGATATGACAGCTGTCACAAAAACAATCTAACAAAATTGTTTCAAGTGACATAGCTCTAAGAGCTACTAGAGCCATCTTACAGAAAAAATCCAGATGAACTTTTTGGCCATCTCAATACTAACATATGTTATGACATGGACGAACCTCGAAAGCTTGATGCTTTGCGAGAGAAGCCAATCACAGAAGGACAAATATTGTATGATTCCATTTGTATTAAAATGTCCAGAACAGGCAAACCACAGAGACAGAAAGCAGACTGTGAACTGCCAGGAGCAAAGGGAGAACAGGCAGTGACTGCTAGTGGGGATGGAGCTTCTTTTTGGGGTGATGAGAATGATCTGAAGTTGACTGTGGTGATGATTTCACAAGGCTGTGACTATTCTACAAATCACTGAATTGTGCACTTTGTTTTTCAAAAGACTTCATTTACCTATTTTTAGAGAGGGGGAAGAGAGGGAGAAAAACATCATTGCCTCTCTCATGTGCCTCGACTGGGGACCGAACACAACCTAGGCATGTGCCCTGACCAGGAATCGAACTGGCAACCTTTCACTTTGCAGTACAATGCCCAACTGAGCCATGCCAGACAAGGCTGAGTTGTACACTTTAAATGGGTGAATTGTACTTACTGTGAACCATATCTCAACAGAGCAGTGAGAAAAGTGCAGGCACCTGGTTTCTGCTGAAGTCTGTAAGACCCTGGTGCTTCCCCACCTCACCAGGGCCCTCTTACAGCTCTTCTCACTCACTGGGCTCTGGTGAGTCAGCCAAGAAGTCTCAGGCCTGAATGAAAGAATAAGCATCTGCACAGCTTGCCTAAGACTGGACACTGTAGTGTGCTGACCTGGAAAACTCCGAAAACACTGGGCCAAGTCTGCAGATGTTTTGGGGAGTTGGGTCCAGTGATCTCATCAAGGGATATGGCAACTCTGGGTCAGACACGGGTGGCTGCATGCGCAGATTTGTCCAGGATGGCCCCATCTAGTCTGCTCTCTGACTGAAATTGTTAATGCCCCTTCTCTGCATGAATGGTCATACAACCGTCCTCCCCATGAGGGTGAGCGCAGGAGAGTGACGCTGCCTCTCTGGTGACGTCTGGCCTCCAGGCTTCTCCCAGGCACCACCATCTCCAGTTGTGCTTGTCTCCTAGCTGCAGGTTGGCCGTGACACACAGGGTCTAAGAACCCACCCAGAGCCTTTTTCTTCAGACTGTGCTGTCTGCTCTCAAAGGCCCTTATGGTTGTAGGGCCCTGGTTTGGGCCCTTGCAGCTTTGGATTTCTTTGGAGATGGTTTATTTTGAAGTCACTGAAATGGCTTTTCCATTTGGTAACAAGAGGAGCTGAAATAAAAATGTGCCTGGAGAGAAGGACAGCTGACAGAAGAAAGGAAGGCGGGGTACTCTCAGGGGACAAGGGATAGTGTGCCTGCGTTCCCGAGGCCCCGCAGGAAGTTTGCAAGTCCAGGGACAGAGCCTACATTCCTGAGCTGGGACTGTGGGGTGGGGGGAGGGCAGGAAAGCATCCTCAGTAGCGTCTGCTGACTTAGCAAGAGCCCCAGCACAGGCTGAGACAGCACAGTTTGTATGAGGCCTGCCCTGGAGAAGGTGCCCAGGCTGCATGCTCAAGGGTCCTTCTTGTCCCCACCCCGACGCCACCTTTTGTGTGATTTGTCCTCACAGGCACAAGTGAGCTGCTGTCCCTCTAGGGGATGGAGGAACAGAGGCAGAGGGGCTGGTCACATGGCACCCTTTGCCTGGAACCTACCAAAGTTCCAGCCTCCCAGGAGGAAGGCAGGTGCTCAATATCAATCACTTTCCCATAAACAGCATAAGCACAGGGAGCCCTTCTTATTGGGGAACGGTGGGACACTCCGGAGCCAAATCTCAGATCCCAGATGCCAGCCAAGGGCTAACCTACTTACAGGTAGGCCTTTCTGAGTCCAGCAGTCACTGGCCCACTGTGTTGACTTTTGTCTGCTCAACACCACTCTAATACTACTTGTTAATTAGCTTTCTTAGCTACAAAAATAGGAATTTTAACATCCACTTTGCAACTATTAGGGAATGAATAAAATCATCTCACATGCAGTGTTTAGTATCTTTTTCCCTCTCCGACAGGACTACCCACATTCCCAGGGAACAAAAGCCAGCTGGGTCTCTGAACTTAATCCTCTTCTTGCCTTCCACCTTCCTTTAACCAAGAATCTTAACACTTTGGAGCAATGCAGGCATCACTAACCGCTGGCTACAAGGGACTGTTAAAGACACACGTGACTGAAGGACTTCCCAGGGTCCGCTGACTGGCTCCGGAGGCTCAGGTTGGGGGCACCTGCTTGAGGGGCCCACCCTGGTCACATGGGAGCTGGCCTCTGTGCAGCTTGACTTTAACTTGCTCAGCAGTCAGGGCGGCCCTTCTTAGTGCTGTTCTACAAACAAGGGACCCAGACACACAGAAAGCCAGGCCCCTGGCTGCAGGAGTGGTGTTGGACCCAATTGGGCTGAGATGCCCTGGGAGGAGCTCTGTCCTCACTGACCCCAGCCTCATTAGCCTTGGAGAACAGAGCTGAGTCAGGTTCACCAAAGAAACGGTTCTCAACATCTAAACTCAGTCAATGCATGTCTGCCGGGGTCTGTCCCAGATCTGAGGGCACACTGGGGAATGAGGAGGCAGATGCTATCACTACCCCCACCAGGAGCACCCCCTGGATGAAAGGGTCTGTATACCTACCCCATCCTGCTCCCTGACTGGCTCTCTGAGGGTGGGGCAGGGCGTTGGCCAGAGCCCTGGCTGCACAGGCCAGCAGACCCCTCCCTAGCCAGTGAGGCTGGGTCAGGGGTGCAGACTGAGCCTTCACGGCAGCTTGCCCTCCCACTGGGCCTGCTGACCATAAGGACAGGTGAGGACACAGTGAGGGGCTTCTGGATGCTGCTACCAGAAGTCACAGCTGCTCTAGCCTGTCTAGTCAGGAGAGCTGGTTTTCCTATTTTTCTTAAGGTACTTTGCATGCATTTTCTGTTATTTGCCTGGCTTATTCACATTTGCTGACTGGGACAAAGGTCTTCTAGACTTCTTTGGTTTCAGCGGCCAGAAAACCCCAAAGCCACAAGAAGGAACCTGTACTGGAGAGACCTGGCACTAGCGCTTCTGGTCACTGTTCTGGTTCCTGTGACCCCACCCTGGCACATTCAAGCAGGGAGGCTCCCCACGTCAGTGCCGTTGAGTGAAAACACTCCCAGTGCTGGTCATGCTCCACCACTCAGAACCTCCAGGGCCTAAAATGACAGAAACACACAGGAGCTACCTGCGTAGGTTTGCACTTTCTAGTAGTCTCACTTTATTGCACTTTGCTATCTTGCTTCACAGGTGTTTCATGCTTTTTTTTTTTTAAAACAAACTGAAAGTAAGACTCTCCACCAGCAAAAAGATCATGACTTGCCTTATTGTGATACTCTCTTTACTGCAATACTTGCTCCATTGCGGTGGTGGAACTAGACCTGTAGAGTCTCTGAAGTATGTGTGTATATCAAAAATATTATAATTTTAAGAAGCCGTCAATAAACTGGAGAGCACATGACTTGCTTCACACACCCACTGCCACCCTGGAGAGAAGGGGAAGGGGCAGAAATGTGAAAGAGCACTCAGCTGGAGTCTCACCATCCAAAGGAGGCTGCTTTGAAAAACCCTTGGCAGGGACTCCAACTTAGAGAAGACTAATACTGAAACAAAAAGCAAGCACTTCCAAGACTAAAGTGTTGTTAGAAAGCGGTTTCCCTACTGGCCATTAGCATGGGACTGGCTGAGGGGCTGCAGGGCCTGCTTTAGAAGCAGTCATCATCTGGATGTGTTTATGAGACTGAAAAGAAGCAGGTCCAGCCACACCTGTTGTGGCTTAGTGGTTGAGTGCCAGCCTGGGAATCAAAGGGTGGCCGGTTCAATTCCCAGGCCCCAGTAGGGGGCGTGCAAGAGGCAACCACACACTGATGTTTCTCTCCCTCTCTTTCCCTCTCCCTTCCCCTCTCTAAAAAATAAATAAAATCTTTAAAAAATAAAAAGAAGCAGGCCCAGTGTTATCTCTGGGTGGTGGAATTATGGATGGGTTTCCATGATCTTTGCAAGCTCATCTGAACGTTAATTTTTTTATAAACAAAATCATTATTGTAATAAAAATTATTGAGATTTTTTTAAACATTCTTTTTCTTGTACTGAGTCTTCTTCAAAATCTGAGGGTAGTTCACATACTCAGCACCTCTCAATTCCAACCATTGAGGACTGTCCAACAGCCACATGAGGCTCCTGGCCTTGGTCCAAAGGCTCCTGTGAGCGCTTTGCTGGCCTTTTGAGGAACTCTAAGCTATATTTATTCACATTCCTGACGCCAACTATGTGGGGGATTTCCACACCAGCCACTTCTCCAGCTCTCCAGGCACCAGCTGCCGAGTCCAACAATTCAGTTCAGTTCTGAAACTATCTACCTGGATGTAGCCTTAGATCCCACAGGTCAGGGCCCCAAGACTGCCCCCCTTCAACTAGCCACAAGTCCTCAGTCTCCTGAACTTCTGACCAACGTACTAGAGTTGGGGGTACAGACCTGCTCAAGTTCCAAAATTTGCTAGAACAGCTCACAGAATTCAAGAAAATGTTGTATTTACTATTATGACTTCATTATAAAGGACACACCTCAGGAAGAGGTGCTGAAGTATGGGGAAGGGTCAAGGAGCTCCCCACCCTCTCCTGCTGCCCTCCCAGTTCCTCCAGGTGTTCCTGTACTTTAGGTTACCTGCCCCCGCCACCAGCATCTCATTATACAGGCACAGTTGATTGAATCATCATCAACCTCTGGTGAGAGCACACAATCTTCAGCCACTCACCGTTCTCTCCCAGGAGGTCAGGGCTGCACTGAAAGCTTCAACCCTCTAATTACACCTTGGTCTTCTGAGGACCTCTTCCTGAAGCTACCCAGGGCCCCAGCCATCTCATTACCACACCACAGACACCGCTATCACGCCAAGGGTTTTAGGAGCTGTATGCCAGGACACTGTTTTATATCATACCACAAGACCTGACATCACAGTCTGCCCTCTGCCCTGCCTCAGTCCTCACATCACGGTGAGGAGAACTGGATGGAACGGAGACAAGGCCCAATGAGCTTCAGTCACTTCTCCAGGCTCAGGGGAGTAGGATCCACCCACCCAGGTTTTCTGCATCCCCACTGTACCACGAAGCCTCATGTTGACTGACTTCAGAATTTGCATTTCACTCACTGCTTCTTCGGGAAAGGAGCACAGGGGATAAAGTTGCAAAGGGACATTTGAACGACTCAGCTCCCTGACAGCAATCCTGCTATCTTCCTGCTTTCCAAAGGGATGGCCCACAAGTGTGACTCTGTGCCTGGGGCTGAACACGTACACCTGACAGTGGACATTCTTCCTGCTTCACCTAAAGAGCAGACCTTTCACTAGAATTCTCAACAGGGCCTGAGCAGCTGCCCAGCTGAACAGGGGCAGCCCTGGGGCAGGGCAGGTGCAGAGGAATCGGCTTTCTAGGTACGCAGAGCCTGGCTCTTAGTGGGCTTGTGACCCCCTTTCCTTGCCCCCCTCCCCCACTGGGTGGGAGGGCAGGGGTGAGCACGCGAGGCTACGGAGCTGGTTCTCACCTGGCCCGGGTGGCAGCTGGTCTGGCCTGCCCTCCACCCTTCCAGAGCAAAAGGGGCAAGAAAGAGAACAATGAGGAAGGATCTTCTCCCAGCCTGGACACGATTATCTCGCTTTAGTTTCACCTACCTATGAGGCTGCAGCTCGCAGGGCCAGGCGTTACCCCTACACGGGTTGAAGCGCCCATGGCCGCTCTCCCAACGGGACTCCTCCAACCCATAATCCACTCTCCACGGGCCTTCCCCACCCATGGTCGTCCCAACCCACCGCCCCGTGCGCAGCGTCCCCCGGGAGCCCGGCCCGCACTCACGTCGTCCATGAGCAGGAGCAGGATATTGGGTGACTGCGGGGTGCCCCTTGCCCCCAGTTCCGCCACACTCAGCACCAGCAGCACCCACCACCTCATTGCCGCAGCAACCGCCGCCATGGCAACCACGCCGGGCTCCCCGGAGCCAGGGCGAACTCCTGGGGCAGGGCCGGCCACCGGCCGGCTACAGCGCCGGGACGGGGCCGGGACGGCTGAATGATAGAGGGCGGGGCCTAGGGGGCCTCGTGACCTGCTGAGGAATCACGTGACATTGCCGCCCGGCCTCCCAAGATGGCGGTTTGTGTGGCAGTGATCGCTAAGGAGGTGCGTACGCTAGCGGGCGGTCGGCGCTGCGGTGTTTCGGCGTTCGCCGGGACCCCTCCCTGGGTCGCGCTCTCGCTCCCCGCCTTTCCACTTCCCCCTGTTCCGAGGCCCCTGGAGGGATGGCCGGTCGGCTTCCCGGAGCCTACAGCGTTGGGGCGATTCCGGGGAGGCGCCGTCCACGCCCGCTTCTGCAGCTGCGGAAGCGTCATCCCTCGTCGCCCACAAGCCCGGACCTCCTTTCCCTTCCGGGCCTCGGGCCCTTGCCCTTCCTGCCCCCCACCGGTCTTGCACCAGAGTCACCTGCCAGTTTCATCCTGCTCCGTCGCGTACACCAGCCTGACACGCCATCCCCCACTCGGTCAAGTGACTCAACACACATCATTCTCAGTGCTACTTTAAAAACAAATCAGATCGTCTCATGCACCCACCTAAAATTTCCCCAGTGGGTTGTCATTGCCTTAGACTAATGTCTGAATAACCTGGTCGCCTCGCCCTCCTCCCCCCATACCATTAACACCCTCCACTTCAACCCAACGGAATCACTTGCAGCTCCCTGACAGGATCTGCTTTCTCACCTTCAGCCTCTGCACCTGGAACTCCTCTTCCCTTAACCCCCTTTCTCCATCTTCCATCCCCTTCACTGGCCACTATAGATTTCATTTCCTCTAGAAAGCTGTTTGTGAATCCTGACACTGTGCTGGGTAGCTGTCCACATGCTCCTGTTACTATATCCTTTTGTGTCCTCTGCATCAGGCTTATGAGGCGTGTCACCTTGAAGCTCCTGATTGCAGGCTTCCTTCTTAGCATGTGCTACAACACGTTATTTATTTGGTGGCAGATTTGTTGACTGTCTACCAGATGTCAGCCCTATTAGAGTAGGGGCAGTGTAGTGTTCACCTATCTGGCCAGCCCCAGGCGAGGGACAGAAGCAGTGAATTGTGACATGAGGGATCCTGGGGAAGATGCTGTTAACTCTGGATTAAGGTAGTCAGAAATGGATATGCAGAGATGAGGGGAGGTTTGAGCCAAGCCCTGAAGGGTTTAAGTGAGAGGGCACGCCAGCACCTCTGCTAAGGTGATAAGATTGCAGGAAACTTCACCTTATCAGGAAACAGCCAGTATTGTAGGGCCAAGAGGAGAGCATGTGCTGGGGCCCCACACATAAGGTGAGTGACCTGACCAGGTGACATGGTTAGTTGTCTGGCTCAAACCCATTTTTGTGAGCTTTTTCCCCGCCCACCCTGTTGGTGCCCCTGTGTAGACCATATGTAAACCTTCCCTAAAGGCAGTGTGTTTCTGTGGCTACTTGGGACTACTTGGCACTTGGCTGGTCCTCTACTCTGAGTGCTCTGGCCTCATTTTCATAATTGGTGCACACAGGGTGATTCTCATCACTTCAGTTGCTGTCATCCTCTCTTGCAGAATTACCCTCTTTACATCCGCAGTGTCCCCACGGAGAACGAGCTCAAGTTCCACTACATGGTGCACACATCCCTGGACGTGGTGGACGAGAAGATCTCCTCAATGGGGAAGGCCCTGGTGGACCAGAGGGAGCTCTACCTGGGCCTGCTGTACCCCACGGAGGACTACAAGGTGTATCCTTCATGCCCAGCAGGGGTCTGTTGGCAGGTCTCTCCCCACAGGGTTCAAATCCAGGGACTACACCTGTAGTTGTGTGGTGTACAACATAGGATCAGATAACCTTGAAAGGCATTTTGAACCACCAGTTGGAAAAAAAAAGGTGAGAGCTTTCAGCCCAGGGGGAATTAGGGCAGCTTGAGGCTGATTGAGACCTTGCCCCTTTTCCCTTTAATTAGGAGGATAATGTGGGAAAAGCCAGGCTTGAATTACCTAGAGAATTGTTACATTCTGCTTTTGTCCTTTGTTAGGTTTAAAGAAGAGCTGGGGAAGTTCCTACTTTGTGCCTGTAAGGATTTCTTTCTCAGTGGGGCTGCCACTTCTGAGCAAGGGATGATCAGTTCACTTATTTCATTGTCAGGCCCATCCCCCTACAAGTCACTATAAAATCTTGACCACTCCCCTGGTGGCAAATGGCTTGAAACTCAAGGAGTTCAGAGATGTTCCCATGAGCAGTAATGTAGCTTGCCCACGGTGACACTTGCCTGGGAGCCAGGGTTCTACAAGATGGAGTGGCTTTGAGAGCGGTGGATACTGCAGGTAGGCTCTGCCCTTTGTGAGACCTCTACTTTTTTGTAGAGGGCAGGGCTGAGGCAGGCAGCCCCAAAGTTTGAATCAGGATGTGGCTTAGCTGCCTGCCTTTTGCTTTTCTAGTAAACACCAGAAGCTGCCCGGAGGAAGTGTCTAGTCATGCCCCGTGTGGCCCATGTGGTCCTCCTGGCATTGCAAGACAGGGCCAGCCTGGGGCACTTCCTGTGATGCAAGGTTGGTCATGTTTCTCCAAAGTGGCTTTGGAGCCAGGGACATGCACAGATGACCTTCTGCTTTCACACTCTCCATGCAGTGAGGCTGTGTGTCATGCTGCCACAGAGTCCCTGTGTTGACAGTGTGTTCCCTAACCAGCTGTGCAGATATGGTTACGTGACCAACTCCAAGGTGAAGTTTGTTATGGTGGTGGATTCCTCCAACCCGGCGCTTCGAGACAATGAGATCCGCAGTGTAAGTGCAGGGGGTTTGGAAGCTGTGCCTGGGATGTTTGTTTTCCCTTTGTTTTAAAATGTTGAAAGGCAAAAAATATGGCAGTAATCGTGGGTACACATGAGTTAAAAACGTTGGCTCTTGTTTCAGATGTTCCGGAAGCTGCACAACTCCTACACAGATGTGATGTGTAACCCTTTCTATAACCCAGGGGACCGCATCCAGTCCAGGTGCGCCTACTGCTCTTGTGTTTGCCACCTTCATTTGCAGGCCCTGACTCGCTGAGAGGCAGTGATTCTGAAAGTAAAGGAGGAAGTCTTTTTAGGCAATGGGCAGTGTCCTCCTAAGGCAGCAGCTCTTATGCAGCAGAACCCTGTTTTTTTCAAACAGACTCTCATACAAATCTTCAACATATAAAACGGGAATTAGGGGGCAGAGATTGTCCATTTGTTTTTCCACGTGTGCCCAGCAGTTACTGGGGTGCCATCACAGAATCCAGTGAGGGCCCAGGCATAGGGATAGGAGCCTTCTGGGAAAACATCCTCCTGTCATTGCCTGATTCTTTGATATTGAACTTGGATGGTGGGGAAAGTGGATTGTAGAGATCTTCAAATCTACTTCAAATAAATACAGTCTTTGAATATTGAAACATCATGAAAATGCTCATAAAGAAGCATTGCCACCCTCCTAGCCTGCTCCTGCAAATTTCCTACATTTCTAGACACATTTCCCAAGGGTCTTCTTATAGCCAGCAGGTGAGAGGACACTGCAGTGACCTGAACCAGGTCCTTCCGTGGCACCTTCTTTCAGCTGTGACCCTGTGCTTTGGATCCTCCTGGGTCCCAGGGGGGAGAAGCCAGTGCCGTTATGTAGTACCCTGTGTCTCCTAGGCTGTTCAGGGCAGTGACAGCCACTGTTCTCACTGAACCACAGCCCTGTGTGCCCACGTTGCCGCTCCTCCACCCCTGCCTGGAAACCCAGCAGGCAGGGCCTTGGGAAACAGAAGGGAGGTAGGAGACAGGAGACTTAGATTCCCATTGCCAGGTATGGCAGGACACATGTCCTGGCTTCTTAGCCAAGTTTATTTATCTGGATGGTCGAGACTGACTCCCAAAGTGTCCTGGGATGCATGCAAGCAGTGCCACTGAGCCTGTCCCTGCACTGGCAAGGGGTATGGAGCAGGTCTCTTCTCCATTTGGTCTGTTTCTGTTTTCAGGGCCTTTGACAGCATGGTGACATCTATGATGATACAGGTCTGCTGAACAAGAACGTTGCTGCCTGTTGGTTGAAGAGCAATGTTTTGTGTATAACTATATTATGTAGATGTGTATTTATTATCATTTTCCTTTTCCTGAACGTCACAGACGTTCCGAATGTGCCATACAGGAGCAAGGCCTGATGCAGCACATGTCAACTAAATGGTTTGTGACATCAGATTTGGTGTTTTCCTTCTGTGTCTCCAGAGGGTTTAACTATAGAGTTTAATGCAGGAATTTTCAAGGAGGGGGAGAGGTGAGGGACCAGACAGAGCAGGGAACTGTGGTTCCCATGAGGCACGAAGGGGCAGTGGGAGCTGGGTGTCAGGAGTCCGCAGAGCTTGGAGTCATGGAGAGGCTGAGTCCATGGGGCAGCAGAAGAGGCTTCAGAGGGACTTGTAGGCTGGCCTCAGCTCCACCGACTGCTCTTGCAGCGCCCTCCAGTGGCTGACCAGGTGATGTGGTGTATAGGGTCTCCTGTGCCTGTAGCTGGATTTAGAGGGACACAAGGGACAGCAAAGTTCTCTTTGTGGTCTCACACCAGCCGGAGGCCTGGACTTAGCCCAGCCTCAGGAAGCAGCCCTCACAAGGTTTAGGACCCTTTGTGTACCAGCAGTGTCTTGCCTGTGGCTGCTTACTTTCTGAGCAGAAGGAGCCCTCTTCTGCCTGTTAGTGCTTGGGGTTTCTAGTGGTGTGAGGGCCAGACAGGGTTAGGGAATGAGGCCCCTTTTACCCTCTGGCCCATGGGCAAAAGGGTGGGGTGGGGGTTACATTTAAAGAGCTGATATAATCCGGTGTCTGCATCCTGCTTCCCCAGAATCTTGTTCAACCAAGTCTAGAGGACAAGTCCTAAGAGTTGACTGTGACTGAGGTGTCAGCCCCTTCTGCAGTCAGGCATCCCAGGTTCTAATACCCTTTACAATTTGGTACTGTGCCCTGTGAAGTGGGAGAAGCGACAAGGACCTGCTGAGCCTGTGCTCCACCCACACAGTCTGCTCTGCGTCGTATTCAGTGCAGCTGGTGGCTGGCTTCCTTGAGTCAGTGCCCTAAGACAGTTGTGAGTCCCTGCCTCGGTAGCTGGGGAGAGGGTCTCTGACCAGGAGGAGGGTGGCCTGTGTCCCTCTTGGGAATGGGAAAGGCTTTGTTGTAGCATTGGTCAGCCTGGGGCTGGAACTGGGGGATGAACTTTTCTCTACACCTCTTTGGGATTCCCTCCTGTCTAACAAGCACAGAAGTGATTCATTAAATTACAGAAGTAAACAAAACAAGTAGGAGTGTGAGTTAAGAACAAGTTCTAGTGCCCCTGCCCCCACTCTCAACTGCAGATGGAATTGGAGGACCTAGAGTAGGGCTGAGAAGTACCCACAAGTGGGCGCTGGTTGCAGTGCTGGGGGGCCTTAGGCCGCCCTCACACAGGATGTCTTCCCTGCGGTCTGGGTGAGACTCCAATAGCGATCTCCTGCCTGAGCAGTGGCTCTGGTAGGGATTGCAAGTTGCTGACCCAACATCTACTTGCTTTCTTTCTAACTTCCTCAGTATTATTGAGGACAGTTGCCTAGAGGAAAGATAATTTCCTATCTTTCATAGTACACAGGATAGGTTGTTATGACATGTAAGTGGGTGGTGTTGGGAGCGACTTGCAGGAAAGATGCTTTAAAGGGGTTCATCTGGCAGATGGAGTCTCCTTCCTCTGTCTTTTCCCTCCTTCCTGCCTAGAACTTGAATCTGATGGCTGGAGCCTTGGCAGGCATCCTGAGAACATGATAAGATTCAGCCACTAAGGACAGGGAGCAAAAAGCTAGCAGGAGCCGATTTGGGACACTAGCCCTGGGCTACTTGTATTCAGCAATTTATGTAAAAAACAAACAACAAAAACAAACCCTTGAAGCCATTGCTATTTGGGTTTTCTGTTGGTGCAGCCAGACCAACCCATAAACGCTTTCTACTTAGCGAGTTTCCACACACATTGTCAGGTGGCATTACCATGTTAAGCCTGAGGAAACAAGGGTTAGAACTAATCTGCTAGTCTTCCTTCTGCCAGCAGAAATGTCAGATGGCAGTTTCACATGATCTTTTTACATCTTTATACAGGGGGTGGCCTCACTGAGGCCCTCCTGCCTGCCTGTCCCCTGCCACCCCCATGGCTGAACCCCATGGGTGCATCCCCCAGTCAGTCCCTCACTGTTGTCCCAGGTGACTTCTTTGGCTGAAGTTCCTGCTAGCAGTCAGGCAGTCCTCCCTCAGGCATCAGTGCCTCTCTCTCCTTCCTCTGCCCCACACCAGATGGGGCAAGGGGAGCGTGTGTCTCAGCCTTGTCCAGGCACAGCCACTCAGGTCTGCTCAGTGGCCCACTGCTCAGAGCCCTCGCCACCCACATGGTGGCCCCATCCAGGAGTGCTTTCTGGCCCCTCTCCACTTTGGCCTGCTCAGGCCTGAGATCCACTGGAAAGGAGGGATTCCCAGGCCCACTCTCTCCTTGAAGTGGGCACACAGAGGAGATCAGGAAAATGCTTCTGAAAAGGAACTAACTACTCAGGGTAGAAGACTCAGCAGGACCTTAGCAGCAAACGTGCACAAAGAATGTGTCAACACCCATGAGGATGCCCCCTGCTGAGGCCTAAAGTTCTGTGCTAGCAGGAGCCGGGCCACCTGCTGGCTGCCAAATGGCCTGCAGCTCAGGGAGCTACATCTGATGGCGGGCCCCCTGGCTGCCCTGCTACTCGTGATCCCGACCCCGCACAGGAGTTCCACAGCCCAGCCTGGCTCTGCCCTGAGCTGCTGGGTGACCTTGGCAAGGCTTCCTGGCAGTCAGACCTGCCCACCTTTTCACTGTAGTGGGGAGGAGCTCAAAACTGTAGAAATTGACTCTTGCAGCTCTGGAGGCCAGAGCTGAACCAAGGTATCAGCAGAGTGGATTCCTCCTGGATGCTTGGAGTGGGCTCCATTCCAGGCTTCTCTCCAGCTTCTGGTGTCTGCCCGTGACCCTTGGGGCTCCATGTGAGACACATCACCCCACCTTCCACCTCTGTCTTCACATCCTTCTCCACGTGTCTCTCTTAGAGATCCAGTGTGAGTTATTGGATTTAGAGCCCATTCCCAGATGATCCAGGGTGATCTCATTTCGAGATCATTGAAGACTCACTGTCCAAATAAGATCACATTCATAGGTTATGGAATTTAGGATGTGGACATTTTTTTTCTTGAAGGCCATCCCTCACTCCACTACAAGGGACAATGTTGACCCCAGGTCACAAGGGGCAAGTGAACCTGGCCTGGGGGAGGAAGTTAAAGACAGGTGGGTGGAGAGCCAAGAGGCAGTCCACCATCCCCTGCCTTCGCCAGTGCTCAAGAATGGGAACCACGGACAGAGACAGGAACTGACCCATCTGAGGACTAACTGGGTGGCCCCACCTGCAGATTGGAGCACAAGGCATTTCTGTTTGAAGCTTAAGGAGTTGCTAATCAAATAAGCATAACAAGACAGAGTTGCCTTTGAAAAGCTCAGAGGGCTCCTCAGTAGTTCATGCTAGACCCAAGTGTGTGGGCACTTGGCTCCAAGCTTCCTTTCCCAGCTCAGTATGCAGTCAGAGGACGGAGAACATGCTGCATCTTCAGGGAGAAAGCCAGTATGTCCGTGCCAGAGAGGACAGCAGTCAGGGTGCCCAGGAAGTACAGACAATTCCCCTCTGCTTCCTGAACTGCTGATGAGGCCAGACCTGTGCTGGATGCCTGAGGTGTGTGCCCCTCTGCAGTCCCTCACAGTGAGGACATACAATGGCCTGTGTCTGGGTCACTCACTGTTGGGGGAGCATGTGTCCTGCAGGCCACCAGACCGGGGTGAAAGCAGAATTAGCTACTGTGTCCCCTGTAGCATGGGGGTCAATGGCAACACTGTAAGCCCCAACACTGCCCATTGGCTCTTAGCAGTGAAGTGGGGTGGTGGTGGGTCTTGCCCTCACAGCCACATCCTACCACCTGCCTTTCTGTGTGGCGTCTGCACCTGAGAAAGAGCGAACGCGTGTCTGTGAGAGACGAATAAAGGGACGTCTGTCATCATGTGCTTTCAAAAATCACTCAAATTTAGTAATTAATGCTTTACCATTAAGACCCATGTTTCTATTTTTCCTTAAATGGAGGTAGTTGAGGAGCCCCGAGTGTGACAGCCCTGAGCTGATTCAGCACTGCCTGGGCCTCCCCTGCCTGCACCTTGCCCAGTGCCCTACAAAGCTCCAAGTTGCATTCTCCCCCGACCCCACCCTTGTACCCTGCTAGTGACTTATGGCTTTAGCTGTCAGTCTGGGCTACTATGCATGGCCCTCGTGGGCCCGGCCGTCTTCCCCCAGGGTAGTTTCTTCTGGACGTGGGGGCAGCTCTCTACTGACCCCCTTCTTTCTCCTCTGGCCTCATGCTCTCTCCCAGTAGCCTGCTGTGTGACCCCACAGCACCCCAGACCCACCCCCTGGAGTCCATGGTCCCCCACGGAGCACAGCTGTGTACTCCTGATCCAGCCCCACTCTCAAAATCTGGTCCTTCCTTTAGTACAGTGAGAGTCTTCCATGCCTCCTGTGCAGAGAGAGAATGGGAGGTGAGTGACCACCCAGAGCCTTGCCCACCCTGGGCCAAGTCCTGCCCACCCTGGGCCAAGTCCTTCCCACCAGCACTCGCCTCTTCTGCCCTCGCTGTCTGAAACAGGCCCTGCCCCGGAGGCTGCTGCTGTGGGAGAAGGGTGTCCCCCTGGCACCTGGGTGTCCCTGCAGGCCCCCTCGGTCTGTGGAGCTGATTCCTGGTAAGTAGGCCTTTTTGGGCATTACCTGGAACCAAAAGCCGAGTGGTCCAAGACCCTGTTCTCACACTTTCCTCTTCGGTGCAGCCCAAATCCTTTCCCCAGAGCAGATCCCAGGACTAAGGCTATCTCCAGGAAGTCTTCCTGGGTTTCTTTGCTAGAGGCCCACAGGTTGTGGCCCCAGAGCCCATCAGGTCCCCATGGCCTGGGGCCTCCTGAGGCATCAGACCTGGACCTGGTTCTCAGCCTCGTCAAGATCCCCACTTAGGCCTAAAGTGTCCAGCCACAGATGTGGGCACTTGATCTCTTCCTGTTGAGCCAACATCTTCCCCTTCGTGAGGTGGGGTCCAGCTTGGGAGGGGAACCTCCCTAGTGCCACATGCAAGCCAAATGCTTTGGAGCCTGGGGGGCTTTCACCCTTCCCCTGCTGCCCAGCAGGTGTGCCCAGAGATGCTGGGAGATTGGAGGAGGGTCAGGCTGGGCCCTTCTGTCAGCCTCCCTAGGCTGCATTTCCTGGCACCTCAGAGGCTAATGGGTTAATATAGAGAAGCTCAGAACAGAGCCCACATGCACCCCAGCGTCCCTACCTCAAGGTGCCCTGGTGACTCATGAGGTTCACACACCTTGATGACTCGGCCTCGGAAGATGCTCTGGTCCAGCCCCACAGCAGCCTGGGCTGAGCTCTCGGTAGCAAACTGTATGTAGGCATAGCTGGAGTGCAACAAGGGCTGGTGAGTGCCAACCCAGGTCACCCATGCGGGGCAGTGCGCTGGGGTGCCTGGCCCCTCCCCAAGGCCCTGTGCTGACCCTTTGGGGTGTCCGGAGAACTTGTTGCACGGGATGCTGACCCGCTGGACCTCCCCACAGAGGTTGAAATAGGCCTCCAGCTCCTCGGCGGTGCTCTTGTAGTCCACCTGGCAGAAGAACAGCCTGGTGGGGGCACTCCTGCAGAGGCCTCCCCTTCCTGGCCCTCCTGTGGCATGTTTTCTCCTTAGAGAGGGCTGACTGGAGCCCAGGCTGTGGGGGTAGCGGAGGCCTCTACCCCCCACCCCTGCTGGATTGGAGGTGGACTGGAGACTGAGATGAACCACCCCCCAACCCCCTCCCGGCGTGTCAGGTGATACTCCTGTGTTCATTTGGCCTGTGCAAAGAGTGTATGGCTTTTTAAAGTGGAATGTATTGCCAATGATTGATCACCTGGGAGATTTCATGTGGAAATGCCGACTCCCAGCTCAATGGGGAATCAGAGGAATTGACAACTCGGGCCTACAGTCCCTCCCCCCACCCAGTTCAGACTCGCCCTCCTGCTTCTCCCCTCAGGTCTGTGTGCCTTTGAGTGAGCCCTATAGGAAGGAGTCCCTTCCTTTAATCCTCACAGTCAGGAGGAGGCAGCAGACCTAGGTGGTCCCTGAAAAGACTCCATCTCACTCCCCTTCTGCACTCACGTTGCCCACATAGATGGATCTGGGGTCCACTTCTACCTTCTCCACAGGGGCCTCAGGGCAGGGGCAGCCTGCAGAGAGAGCAGCCTCAGGACAGACTGGGGGTGGGGGCCTCACTGTGGGCTGGGGCTCTGCAGCTGCTAAGGCAGGTACTTCATGTTTATGGCTCATTCCTCAATCCTGGGGAGAGAGGTCCTCCTTGGGCCTGTTATGGAAGGACTTCTGTCGCCTGCCAGCCTAACACTCCCTGTGAGCTGGCCTCTTCCCAGCAGCAGCTCACAGCCCACCCTGATATACAGAGCAGGAAGGGGGCTCAGAGCCACATGCCCAAGGACTTGGGGGCCACCCGCCCTCCCAGGGAAGTGGTCTGCCTGGCCTGCTAGCTCCTACCTGTCTCAGGGCCCAGCAGCTGTGGAGCGAGCACAGACCCAGCTCCCTCCTCTTTTCCTGCCCGGCCCTGTGCCCTGGGCAGCTCCGACTCCTGGGCTTGCTCCATTGCCCACAGGTTCGGTTTGATGGCCTCTAGCTCCTGCCAGTACACAGCCCCAGGCTGAGCCCCAGCTTCTCTTGAGGGAGGGAAGAGGTGGGCAGGCCTGATCCCAGTGATCCTCAGGATTGGGGACCCATCAGGAACATGCTAGGGGCTTCTCCAAGGGGAATGGGAAGGCCACGAGGAGTTGGGGGCACAGAGAAATCCCTGTAATCCTCCCGCAATGCAGCAAAGCCCCTCCAGAGAGGCTGCCCTGCTCCCTTGAGCCTGTGCAGGGCTGGGCACCCCCAGTACCCTCTTCCAGGCAGGAGACAGTAGCACCCCCACTCCCTTCTTCAAGGCCAGGGACAGCTCTGAGGTCAGAGCTGCAGTAGTTCATCCCCTGCCCCCACCCTAGGCCCCCACACAGGGTGCCCGAGATCTCCCGCCAGCCCTTGCCCGATGCTCCAAGCAGCTGTGCTCCATGAGGCTGTTAACCTGGTCAGGTACCGGGTGCTTGGGCAGGTCCTCGGGGAGGTCCTTGGGCAGGTTCTCTCTCTCGAGCAGAAACAGAGGGAAGTCTGAGTCTTCCTCGTTGTCCTCTTCTTTCCCAGTTTCCTCCTCCTCTTTCCTGTCCCCACACTCTGGCTCCACAGCAGTCTTCTCGGTCTGGCTCCAGGCCCCCCAGCCCTGGGCCTCAGGATCTGTCAAAACCCTCTGGAGCCAGGCCTCGGTGGGGGGTGGGAAGAGAGCATGGCTACTGAAAGGCCACATGGTGGATGAAGATGAGGGGACGGGCAGGTAGGACCTCCAATGTTTGCCTCCACACTAGCACCTACTGGCACTCTCCTTGGGTTTTAAGCCTTTCTCCAGTCCAGCTGTTCCCAGTAAGCACTTAAAAGGCCACCAGCTGCAGCCAAGCTTCCAGCCCTGGCTTCTGGGCCCGGAGGAGCCAAAGGCCGTGTACCTCTGCCCCTGCCCACCCCTTCCTCACTGGGGCAGGCATCTCCAGGACACTGGAGGAGGAGAGAGGAGTGTAGCTGAGGTGGAGCCCAGGAGGGCCTCCCCTACATCGGCTCAGCCAGGCTTGCTTTGAGGCCTGAGCTAGGGGCAGTGACAGCTCAGGAAGCTAACCGGAGGCGCCAGTGCATACACCAGCGGTAGGCCACTGTTCAGTTGACACAGATATGAGAAAATGATCTGAGCGTGCAGGAGGAAGAATGGCATATGAGTTCAGAGCAGGCTCTTGGAGGAGACGGCATTGGAGCCGACCTTGATGGACTGGGTCAGGTAGAGTCAGGGCCAAGGATGGCCTGGGCAGAAGGAATAGCTTGAGCAAAGGTCTGGAGTAGTGATGACTGTGTGGGTACCCAGGGGTCAGAGTTCTACCTTGGTCCCTTCTCCTGACCCCTCCATCCATTCCCCATGGACCCTCTCCTCCTTACTCTCATTCTGGACCAGCTTTTAGGTGGGAGCCACTTAAATGAAGCCAGAAACCTGCTCAAGCTACAGGGCACAATGGTTGAATTAAGTACAGATCAGGCAGTGGATACCGGGGGCCTGAAGGCAATTTGTGAAGCCTGCTTCTGCCTCTTCTATGACTCTTCACTGGCTGCCCATGGAGGGCAGGCGCAAGGTTGTGTCCCTGTCTGCCCTGGTTGCCTCCATCTGTCCTCGCCTGACTCAGTCCTGGTGGAGTTCCTGTTGTGGCTTTTCTGTCATCCTGGCACTTTTGCAGGGGACCCTTCTAGCACAGTTGCTCACCCCAGGCCATAGCTGGTAGGTCCAAGATGGGCCGGTTGGGGGCTGTTCCCTGGGAACTTGTTATTGGGGAAGAGAATTGCAGGCCACAGTGGAGCTGGACTGTGAGCCCAGAGCTGGGGAGCATTCCTCCCCTAGGGGCTGTGGGGGGAACAAGGCAAGTGTCCCGGAAGTGGGGGCACTTGTGGCTGCTGCCTTAGCCCTGGGTGAACTTCTGTCTCTCTGCTCCTGAGGAAAGGCGGTCTCTAGGCAGAGTCTTGGGGCCCCACGTTGGCTGTGGTCCTGAATGCTTGGGCCTCTCAGCTCAAATGCAGGTCCTCCTCCCTTTCCGTCTCTGCACAGCTGCCTGCACTCACATGCACACGACTCCAGGGGACACTATTGCCATGGTACTACTGCTTCCAGGGAGCCTCCCTGATTGTTCCCTCTCCTTCTTGTGGTCACTGCTCCTGGGCCTCACCCTCTGTCTGTCACATGTAAGTGACACAACCCTAGGTCTCCCCTGGCAGGCTAGAGTGCTTCAAGGGCAGTGTCCATGTCTACACTGAGGACACGGCCTCGGCCCAAGGCTAGCTGGACACGAACGGAAGTGCAGCCACCATATCTTTTTCCCTCACACCAGGCAGTTGGTGCCTGCCCTCCTGCGAGTCTGAGGCCCCATACAGGGCCTCTGGTCAGGGTCCTTCCCTCTACCTCCGCATGGGAGGCAGGGCACCATGGGGCTGTTTCCAGGCGAGAGCCGCTGGACTCAGGCCCAGTCTCCAGCAGCCTCCCTCTGAGCTCAGACCTCTGCAATGGAAAAACGTGGTCATCTTGCTGTATGCTGAGATTGCTGGCACACTGGGCCCAGCTGGGGCTCCTGCCAGCCGCCTGGCGTGTGGACAGCCTCGCCCCCACACTGGCCTTTGCAATGACACCTTTCAAAATACACTATGTTCCAAGCCCAGGCCTGCGTATTAATAACACCCCTCCCTCAGAGACCTCCTGTGAAGTAGGGGTACTGAGTACTGGGCACCTGACCTACCCTAGGAACCGGGACCTCATGGCTGACACCTTGGCTCCTTGGGGGTCAAGGTGTCCTTTCCCTTGGTGTCCACCTTCAGGGTCTTGTGGGAAGTGCCTAGCACTGCCACTGGCAGTGGGATTTGGGGTCATGAAGCCATGGGTGTCATCTGGGGTCTAAGGTAGTCTAGGTCACTTTGAGGACACAACATTGGAAAGTGTACCATATGAGAGACTGTGGGTGGATGGAGCAGGGGTCACTGCTCATGTCCCATTCACACTCCAACTTACGTCACATGGTCGTTCACCCACTTGGGGCAGGCTTTTGTGTTTCTTGCCTGCAACTGAGAAAGCTCCCAACACATGTTTAGTGAATGTATGTGTGAAATAGGGCTCAGCTAGAGTTGCCTGGAATGCAAGGAGAGGCAGAGCCAGGATGGCAAATGTTGGGCTTTATTTCACAACACAGAGGTAACTGACATGACCTGAACTGTAACATCTTATAGAGTCCGGGTCAAACAGAGTACATCAGAGGACACGCAACAGGTATGGCATGCCACGGATCCTGCACAGCGTGAGGGAAACCTGTCACAGGAAAACAGCCCAACACTCACTGTCAAACTCCTTTTGGGGAATTAAAAAAAAAAGAGGAAGAGGAAAGAGGAAGTGGAAAATCAATGTGTTCCCCAAGAGGTTGTGTGAGGCTGTGCCCTAAGCCCCGTTCCCATGGCCTGAACCCCTTGGCCCATGAAGGACACAGTGGGTGAGTTGATGGCTGGCCTGGCTGAGCCCCCTGTCCAGGCTGGGAGCAAGGGCACCCGATGCCTTCATTCTAATACTTAAAAACCAGGCTCCACTTGGAGTCCTAACACTGCATTCCTGCTACAAGGGGCATTTGAGGTGGCACTCTAGGGCCAGCTGAATTGAAACAGGAGGAATGGAAGCATGCAAGATGGTGTATTCTGGAACTTTGGGGCACTAGTACAGGGGCTATCACAGACACCCAACTCCCTCAGGCCTTATCTGTGAGGTGTCCAGGGAGTAGACATGCACCCCCTCTGCTTTCTTTTTCTCCTTCCTCTCCCACCAGCAAAGGTATGATACAGGACCTTGATCCTGGCATCCCCACCTTTTTTGGAAAATGCCCCGTGTGGCAGCCTGAGGGCCTGTGGAAACAGGCTGCTGGGGAGAGCTGGGCAGGGGGGCTATACTGGGTCTCTTGGTTCCCAGGAACACCTATCACCATCAGCCAAATTCAGCCTGAGCAGGGCCTGTTCGTACATCATCCAGAGCTCTGAAGAGTGAATTCCATCTGCCCAGGACCCCAGGATGGAAGATGGGAGAGGAAGTGGGGCAGTGTGACCATGAGCACCAGGGAGAAGAGGGCTCCAGGAGCTGGTGTCCAGGGGGGAGGCCAGCATTGGGTTTTTCCCTCCCCTTCCCCTCCTTTCCTGGGGACACTTCCTTGGGTGCAGTGACCCCTGGAGGCAAGGAGAGGAGAGGCAGCCCCATCCCACAATGCCGGGGGGGGGGGGGGGGGGGGGGGGGGGTGGGGGGTTTGTCAGGGAATGTGGTCACCCTGACTGTTG
Source organism: Anoura caudifer (assembly GCA_004027475.1). NCBI lineage: Eukaryota > Metazoa > Chordata > Mammalia > Chiroptera > Phyllostomidae > Anoura > Anoura caudifer. The sequence continues at coordinate 226,109 of PVKU01000853.1, forward strand.
GCTCTGGCCACAGGGTTCCTGAGCAGGTGGGCTACCTCTCAACTCACACTCCTGGCCCACGGCAGGCACTGACTAGCCAGAGCTATTGCTAGAACTTCGGTCCAGTCTGCCCATAATGCCTGCAACAGAAACTTGTCTGTCTCTGGAGCAGGTTTGGAACAATAATCAGGGTACTGGGAGGGGGGGCCATGCCCACAGGCTGGTTGCTTTAGGGCAGCCAAGGTCATGGGAGGGTCCAAAGCATCCCGGAAGCTTTGGAATGCAGAGGGGGTTGGTAGTACTGCTGGGTTCAGTGAGTGCAGAGGTGGGTGGGTGGATGGACCGAGGCATGGTTGTGTGGGTTGGATTGGAGGGTGGATGGACAGACCCACACATGTATAAGGGGGAATGGTGGAAAGGCAGGGGGATAAGTCAAAGGATGAATGGGGGAGGAGGGGATCAAGTGACAGGTGTGATAGAGTAATGGATGGATAGAATGATGGATGGATGGATGAGTAGATGGGTAGATAAATGGATAATGAGTGGATAGGTGGTGGATGGAAGGTCAGATGAGTGGATGGGTGAATGAGTGGGTGGATGGGTGGGTGGGTTAATGGGTGGCTAGACAGGTGACTGGATTGGTCAGAAAGATGACCTGAGGAAACAAAAGAATCAATAAATCATTGTACATGGCCTGAGGGAACAGGCAGCATGATGGCTGGACTTGTTGCTAGAGTGAGGTGGGACAGGCAAGATGTGTGGACGACAGAGACAAGGCTGTGGTGTCATTTTGAGAATATATTTGGAAAAAAATTGGCAAACAGGTGAAAGTTAGGGCCTGAGCTGATCTCTCTCCACCACGTTGTTGGGATGAAACCGAAACCAACACTGCCCTGCCTCTTTCCCATCGTCTCCCTCTGCCATTGAACCTGATGACTAACCCCATTTGCTGAGCCCACAGGGCGGCCCCCTCCTGGGAGGCAGGCTTCTCTTGCCCTACAGCCCAGACCCTCTGGGACCCCTGAGACTCTCCCCAGCTTTCCTCTCTGACCCTGGTAACACCCAAGCCTTCCCGTGTTCTGGTGGGCCATGGGAATGGGAGCCCCCTCCATTCCGATGAGGTCTGGGGTGCACCAGCCTGTCCATGCCTGGAATGGGAGGCACTGGTCTTTGCAAACAAAACACCCCCCGACACCACCCTGGGATGGCAACACATCCTAAGAGAAAGACCAGCCTGCATCTAGGGCAGGACAGAAAATAAAGAGATGGTGATTGCATTCACTGATAGACCTTGAACAATCTAACGTTGTTCTTTTGGTTTGCACTAGGATGGAAAAGAAAAACGTCCCTGCGCTTTCTGTCTTTGTGGCAGCCCAGATTGAATAGGGGACTACATCTGCGAGGGGTGGGGGGGGGGGGGAAAAAAAAAGAGGGAAAAAGAAAAAAAAGGAAAAAAAAAAAGAGATGGTGAGAGGAGGGGATGGGAAAGGTTGAGGGTCACACACCAGGGTGCTGTCCCCTGCCTGTGGGCTTCGGGCTCTGGCTGCTGCCTTCCTGTCATAGTTTCGGCCCCAGAACAGGAGAGGTAAAGCTGCCATTTTGGTTTGATTTGTGGGGAAGGGGGCTTCCAGCAGCCGCATCTCACAGAGCTTTTGGGTCACCTGCGTGTTGGATCTTGGTGGTTACCTGTGGGGAGGAGGCCCTTGCACACCACACCCCTGGTCGGTGGTCTGTAAGCTTGGGAGGTACCAGGGCCAGACGGCCTGGCCTCTGACAGAGCAGGAGGCTACATCCCTTCTTTGCAGAAGAAAAGCAGGCACCCCAGTTGCAGACACAGGTGCTGCATGGACACTCATGATCAGTGTCACTAGTCCTCCCTCCAGAGCAACTGATTCCATGTTTGGTTGAGAGGTCTTTGGTCAAATGGGGCCTAAGCACCATGACCAACAAACACCAGCTCCCTAAACATGGATGGGGAGCTCCAGTGCCTCCCTCAGAAGTCCCTGGGGCTGGAGGAGCTGCCTTCATCAGGTCATCCCCCTCCTGCCCACTCGGGGCCTGGCTTCCTCCCTGCCAGCCCCACCCCACTGTGCTGCCATCCTGTTCCTGATGATGCTCTCGGCTAGCAGGGGCTCTGCCTGTGGGCCTGTGGCCAGCCCCTCATGCTATGCTTCTACAGCCCTGTCAGGGGGTGCTTCTGGGTATATGGGTTCTGGATGTGAGAACCATACCAGGAAGTCTTTTATGCTGGCTTGAGGACACCCTCTTCCCAATAGCTGGGGTGGGAGGGGCTGCCCTGCCTCAGGCCCTCAGTCCATGGTCCTGCCCTGAAGGTTGGTCCGGCCTGGACATTGCCAGCTGGTCAATATGCTACTGTCCTTGGCATACCTGCTTGTCCCCAAAGGGGGACCATCTAAGGGGAAGGGAAACAGAGGCCTGCCCAGGTGAGGGGCTCCTCCATGACTCGCCTCAGACCAGTGGCCTCACCCCTAAGTCCAGACAGCAGGGACGTGAGTGATTAGGAGTCTTAGGCCCTCCCCCAGGCCCACACACTCTATAGACACCCCATTTACCAGCACAACTTTGTGGGAACAGAACCCAAAGCGCCCACCTGCAAGGAGGCAAACCCATTTCACGGCATATCCGAAGCCGCAGTTTTAATAGGTTCAACACTTACATGAGAGAAAGACAGCAGGTGGGGAACACGACAGGTGAGCCTCCACTGTCTCGAGAGCCCAAATCCCAAACTGGTCCTTGCTTTTCTGAAATCCACAAAAGCAAACCTCTGAGAGGCTGATGGGCCCACACTCCAGGCAACAGAGATGGTGGCTGGGAGAGGGAACTTTCTGGAGGATAAGATAGATCTATCTCGGAGTTAGGTCTATTTCAGAGTTGGGTTTTCACTGTCAGGTGTGGTGTGGGATGGCACCTGGTCAGTGGAGCCAGATGGAATCTTTCTTTTCCAGACTCACAGAGTGAATTCCTACAACTCTGAAAACAATGGTGGGAACCACACAAACCCATTGCTCCCCGTGGCACTGCAGTTCAGGTTTCTCTGAGAGTCGGTTTCCTATACTTTACATACTTCTGCAGTTTCTCTGAATTTTTTTATTTGGCAAACATCTCTTCTTTATTATCATTATGAGTATCATTATTTGGACCTCTGCAAGGACTATATACATTCACATTAACGTACACTATCGACTTCTTGCCTCTCGGTGGGGCCCCCCAGGAACCCCAGTTTCAGTAGCTGGTCACTCTCCATATTGCACTCCAGTCCTGGGAACTTCTCACAGCGATGCAAGGAAATGCCAGATTGAGGACCATGCTGCTGTTTGTCCTCCCATCAAGTACACGTGAGAATTTCCTCACTCCTTTATTTCCTCCTTGAGATCACTGGGGGACTTGTGTTGGGTAGGGGGACAGGGTTTGAGTGAGAGGACATTCCCCCTGAGGATCAGCTGGACAGAGAGTGAGGTTATACACAGCTGACTAAGTCTTCAGAAGGTGTGGAGAGGGCGGATTGTTGTTTGTAGTTTTTTTCTCTTTTTCTGCAAAAGCGTGAAGAAAGAATAGGTTCAGGGGACACTGGGGCTGGGTGGCGTTGGGGCCAAAGACGAGCTGGGCAGGGGCATGGAGGAGGGAGAAGAGGTAGAGGAGAAAGCATGGAGAAGCAGTTGTTACAGGTGCGGTTGTTGTCTCCTTGTGCTTTGGAAAGCACTCAAGAATCAACCTGAAAGATTGTCACAGTTTTGTTTCTGAATTATGCTCTCTCTGGGAAGGACACGTTAGCACTTTTTTTCACAAGTGGAAGAAATGAAATGGGATGGAAATTCACAGAGGGCGTCAGGACAGACGGAGGCATCTTCCCCTGCACACGTGGCAGAATGAACACATGGCTGGGCCTGCCCCGTGTGCATGCGCAGACACTCTCTCCCTGTGGTGGGCAGGGCGCTGAGGGCCACAAGGCTTGTGGCCCACCACCCTGAGCCCAGCAAGGTGCTGCGTCCAGTCGAAAAGAAACAAAAGTCGCTTCTTGTTGGGCAAAACCCTCCAAACCTCAATATCCCAAACTCTAAAAACAGAATTGAAAGAAAAGACCAACATCTGAACAAACCCAAGAGTGGAATAAAACAGTGAAAAAATCCTTTGGCAGTGAGAAACAAATTTGGGGTTTTGACTTCTCCTGTTTGCTTTTTGGATTTCCTTTGGAGCAGAGGTGTGTGCGGCATCCTTGGCTGGCTAGCTGGCAAGGTAGTTTACAGTATGCTTCCTTTACTTTTTAAAAAAAATTTTTGGATTTCTACTTAAAGCCAAAGAGTTTGACATTAAAGGAAAAAAAAAAACCCAACTGAAACCAAAAATGCTTGGGTCAGAAACTGAAGTCTTTCTCACTGCGTTCACCGAATCGGCCACATACCCCTGGGGTAGTTTCGGTGACGCAGAGGCTCAGATCTCTGGCTATAAAATAACAGTTTTCTTTTTTCCTTTTTAATCAGGAAGGGGAAAATCCCCAAAGTTTTCTTTGTCCATTTCTGAGTAGCTCTTTTGCCATAAATCCCCCAAAATTCTTCACTGAAAATATAAGCCCCCAAATAATTAGTTTTTTTTTTCATTAAAGAGAAAGTATGTGAAAGTCGTAAAGACAGGAATAAGAGAGGGGGGAGGGGAGGAGAGAGAGAGGGAGGAAGGGCAGTGGACAAGCCGGTGGTGCTCCAGCTGCTGTCCGCTCTGCTCCCTGTCTAAAGCTCAGTGGGAGGTTCTGAGGGTGCTGGAAGAGGTTGTTACGTGAGATCATCAGGTAGCTGAGGAAGTTGCGTTGAATGCAGTTTTTGTTGGTTCTGTGTTTTCTTTTGGAGAGAAGCAGTAGCAGCAGTGACTCCAATGGTTGGGCTCCCAGGACCCGGCAAAGCATCCAGCAACCGGGGCCAGGCAGGGTTGGTGGGTGAATGTCTGTGGGCTGAGCAGCTGGTCTGGGAGGGGTCAGCGGGGTGCAGCGTCCAGTGGGCCGGGGGAGCCTGGGCGAGATGGCCCCGTGGAGCCAGCTTCGCTGGGGCTGGCAGCACCCGTGGGCAGGCAGGGGCCCAGGCTAATGGTAGCATCCGGCTGTCCTGGCACCGGCTCAGCTACCACTGCTGAGGGGCCCTGCAGGCTCTGGCCGCATACGTGGTGGTGCTTCTCCCAGTCCTTGTGCTGGCAGAAGGAGCCGCAGTAGCGCGCTGCATTGCATCCGCTGCAGGTCTCACTGGCCTTGCGTCCACAGTTCCAGCAGCTCTGAATTGGGGGAAGCAGATGGTTGGGGTAAGCCAGGGCTGGGCCACTCCACATCCCCAGAGAACTCAGTCTAGCTGCAGAATGGGGAAAACACCCTCTAAACAAACTGGCTTAGACCTAGCCAGGGTATCAAGTGAGACAGAAAGACCCCAAAGTGCTACAGCCTGTGGTGACCATTGGCGGACACTACCCCTCAGCTGGGGCATTCTGGGGGTGTGGGCTCACACTGCTGCGTTGCACAGCTCTAGCCATGTGAGTGGAAGGTGGGTGGGGACGCTGTTGAAGGCCCCAAGTCATGGGGCAGGAAGTCCAAACCTGCCCTGGAGAGGGGCCCAGGTGCTTGTTTAGCCTCTAAAGCTTCTCAGACTCCAATACTTCCTGCTGTCCCCGGCTCATTCTGTTTAGCCACATTGGTCTCCTGCAATGCTCACTGGGCCAGGCTTGCCCAGCCCCTATCTGGCCTTTGTCCCTGCTGCCCCCTCCCGAGATGGCACTGTTCCCTGATCCCTGAATGCTGGCCCACTTCTTCCAGGAGTGCTCAGGTATCATTGCTATTAGCCCTGCCTGACACCCCACCCTTTTCCCTGCGCATGTCCAGCCTGAAATGCTCTAGGCCTCATGTCCAAATACCAATGATAACAATCTCAAACTGTCCTGCATGTGCACTTGTGTCAGGAGCTGAGGAGGTGCTTTAGATGCCACTTGGGGTCTTTACACCCTCCTCTTGCCCCCTGCTTTTACAGGTTAGAGAGAGCATGCGCTTTGGTGTCTGCAAGCCTGGATGCAAATAAGGGCTCTGCCACTTCCTAGGCTGACCTTGGGCAAGTTACCACCCCCCCCCCCCGGAGCCCTCAGTTTCTATCTGTACAATGGGGACACCCACAGGACCCACCCAACCAGGCTATGGGGCCCTGAGGGCTCACAGCGGGCAGAGCAGCCCTGGACCTGGACTCAGGCTGTGGAGTGGGCCCCTACCTCACTGGAGTCCTCCTGCTGATTGACGACGGTGAGGGCATCCTCCGAGGCCTGCCGCCTGGCCTCAGCCAGGGCCCGCTCCATCTTGGCACGCTCCGTGCTGATGAGCTCGTGGGCCTTCCGCTCGGCGTCTGACACGGCTTTCTGCAGCTCAGACATCGCTTGCCGCTTCACCTCATTCACTGCCTCCTCTGCAAAAGGACATGTGGCCATGGTCACATGGGCCAGCCTATCCAGGTCTCCCGGGCCTTCCACCCATAATGCCGGGGGTGGGGCTTGTGCACAAAGGAACTTTCCCGTACAGGTGTGTGAGCAACATCATGGGGCAAATCTCCAAGCTCATCCTCTCCTGCAGTGTGCTCAAACTCCTGTGTGCAGTGGCAGATTCGAGGCAGGAGGCCTGGGAAGACCCTAGAATCTGCATTCCTAACAAGTTCCAAGTGCTGCTGCTGCTGCTGCTGCTGCTGCCGGTCTCAGCAGCCACTCTGGGAGCCACGGCTGTACTGTTCTGCCCTGTGGACAGTCTGTCTTGCCCTGCTGCCCATCGGCAACAGCCCAGAAGATGCCCGTCCAGGGCTCTGCACTGTAATTTCCCCCCAAAGGCCTCTGCTATCTCCCCCACACTTGCCACTGCTGCCTGTTCATGACTGAGGATCCAGCACACTGTTCTCACTGCAGCCAGAGAGCCTACTCAGATTGCACCCTGCCCTCTGACCCTGGGAATAACGTGGCCCCACCTGCTACTAAACCACCCCCATGGCCTTTCAGGCCTGCCTCAGCTTACCTGGAAGCACTGTTCTGCAGCATGGTGTGAGAGAGGCTGGGGCGGGACTAAGCAGGGACCCCATTTAAGGGGCAAAGATGGCTTTTAGGCCTCCCATCCGAGTGTTTGCACACTGTGTGCTGAGCTGCTGGCAGTGCCATCCGTAGCCACCTGTCCCCATGTCACCACCCAAGCACCTCATGGTTGTCACCAAGAGTCCCATGAGGCCCTGCTGTGGGCCAGATGGATGTGAAGAGGCCAAGGGAAATGAGGACTCCCGTCTTCTGGTCCAGGTCTACCCCCTGCCCCAATCTGGGCAGCTGCTGACTGTCTGGCCCCTTAGCCTCCAACTCTGAGCTGGGACCCTAGCTTTTTGGGCCAGGAGCTCTGGCTTTCAAGATCCTGAGATTGTCTACCTCTAAGTCACACTTCACACTGAATCTACCCACAAGTCAAAACATATGTGGGATCCCGCCTCTTTTCTGCACCGCCACCACCCCTGAGCACTGGCCTGGAGCTTGTTGCCCATGGGCTCTAGCTTCTGCTCAGCCCCTCCCCAAAGTCTGTTCCCACAATGCAATGAATGACCCCACGGCATTCCCCTGCTGCCGCGCTCAACACTATGGCTGGAAGGCCCACAGATTCCAGCTCTAAGTGCCTCTCTCATATGTGCAGTGTCTTGCACACTTGTGTGTGTGTTGGGCCTGAGCCCCTGCTTGTTTTACTGAGCGTGCTGTTGTTACCTGGCAGGTGTTGGGTGGCAGTCATTCTATCCTGGATACTAAGTGCACTGTGACCCCTCCGTAAGCCCTACCTGTGAAGCCCTGTGAACACCGTCTTGAGCTGGGTGCCCAGCTGAGCCACCACCCCCCACCCCAGACAGAAAGAAGTTCCTTACAGACAGAGAGGGCAAGGGGATCTGGGCTTGCGCCCCCCGCCCCTCAGCTCCACTCACCAGCCTTCCTCCAGATCTCCTCAGGCATGTAACTGGAGAGGGTCCTGGGCATGAACTCCCGGCGTACATCTGAAACACAGGGGCAGCATCACACAGCGGACGGGGTCACAGGGCCACGGTGTGAGTGTGCGCTCGGCAGCTATCCCGGGTGCCCACGGGTGGAAAGGCTGTATCAGTTGCTAGGGCGTGGGCAGGGCACTGTCCAGAAAGGAGGTGCTTTGGACTGATGGACCTCAGATTCGACTGGGAGCCTCTCTTGGTTTCCATGATCATCATCCAGGGGGATGCGTGGAGACCCACAGGCCACCGGAGCTCTGAGTCTGGTCTTCCTAGTGGGTCAGGCAGCATCTTTTTGCAGAGCAAACAAGGTACCCCTTTTTCAAGTGAGACTGTTTTGGGTGGTATTTTATGCAGAGCCTGTATGAGGGCCCTGCTAGCCTCGGCCCTGGGCACCCCATTCATGTACCATGCAGGGCCCCCTGCACCACCATGCTGCTCTCTATATTACTCCGTCTGCTCCCTCTGCCCCTTCTCCCCCCCAACCACGCACCTAGCTGAGACCCCTCTGCTGCTGCTGAGCTGCTGAGGGGCCGGGTGCTGGTGGTCGTGGGGCCCTTCTTGTCCTCAGTATCACTGTAGCGCCGGACCCAGTGGTTGAGCTCCTCGCGGTCAGCTTCCTGGCACCGGCGCAGCACAGTGAGTGACCGCCGTGTCTTCTCTGCCATGTCCATGATGCAGTTCAGGAGCTGCAGACAGTGGTCGGGTTGCCTAAGCACATAGGGCCCTTTCCCCACACTGCTAGGCCTTGGCCAGCCCTACCGCATGGAAAGATCCCTGAACAGCTGGGGCAGGGCTGGAGACGGCCCACTGCTCTTTCCCCAGAGAGAACCAGACTTGGGGGGAGGCTTAAGTGAATGCAGGGGGCTTGGGGCCCTGCTTGCCAACCTTGAGGTGTGGTGTGCCCCACAGACCAGAGCAAAAAAGTTACCCCTTTACCACCCTGGGGACCACATCTTCTGCTGAGGCTTTCCCCCTAAAAGGAAGCAAGGGCAATGATAAACCTGCAAATGGGGTTGGAGATGCCCCACCCTCCACGCCAAGTGACCTTCTTCTGGGAGACTCTCTGCTGGAGCAGAGAAGGGAAGGTCCTGCAGGGCTGACTGGGAGTCCAGGGTGGGCCGAGATGGGTGTTCCCCACCCCCATGGTCCCAGACCCTGCCCTTCCCAAGGTCTTGCCCCTGTTCCCCAAGGCCCCACTGTGTGCCTCCCAGCTGGACACAGAGTAAGAGGGAGCCCACTTGAGCCCTGTCCCCACAGCCCCACAGGTTGGGCAAAGTCCCTGGAGTAGCTGTGGCACGCATGCCTGGGCCTGGATACTCACATTGTTAAGATGCTTCCATTCCTCAGCCCATTCACGCTCTGTGAGCCTGTGGTCGATCACTTCTTCTGGCCGTGATGCGTGGACTGCTACAGGAAGGGAGTGGATGCTCAGGCCCCACCCCACACTCCTCCAAGCCCTACTCTGTGCTCCCTAAGCTCCTCCATACGCTGTGTCCCATTGAGTAAGATAGAGAAGATGAAGAAGAGGACCCCAGGCACTGACCCTTTGCCCATTGCACTGAAGGGGTCAGAAACAGGCCTGGCCTCTACTCAGGGCTTGGGAGGAAAAGACCTGAGTCCCCATCCTTTGCTCTGGCTTTGGCCACCCTTCTGCTACCTCCCTGCCTCCAAATCCCACTGTTCTCACCCTTTCTGTCCCCTACTGCCAACCAAGGCTGTCTCAGACCTCACTTCCAGGGCCTCTTGACTGCTCAGAAGTCCCCAGGGCCTCTGTGTGATGACTGCCTGGCGCCAGCCCAAGGTTTACCACTTCCTCTCAGCCAGCTGGACTTCTGTGCATCCATCAAAACCCAGGTCACAGGACCCTCTTCCTCATTACCCCTAGGCCTTCAGAACTCCTTAAGCCCCATGTATCTCTGGTTCTTTAGTAATTGTAGGTGCTTCCTTGTTTAGTCTTAGTCCTCCCTCACAACTCCCAACCAGCTGTGTCAGTCCACAGGGCAGGGCTGGTGGGTCCCATTCTGCATCCCCTCAGCTGAGCTGTGGCCCAGCAAGTGCTCCAGCTTATCTGCTGGGTCTCAAGTGAACTGGTCCAACTGTGGTCTCTTGGGAGACAGGAGGCCAGGAAGCCAGTAGTCCTGATGACCATTCCCCATGGGACCTGGGACCATCATTTAGCCTTTCTGGGCCTTAGTTCCCCCACCTTGCCTATCTTGGGGAGGGATGGTAAGAAGACTTTTAGGAGGCATGGTGGTGGGGAGCGCCCAGGTACAAGTAGACTCTGTGACAAGTGCTTTACATCTTTCATCCCTACACAGACCTCGAAGGAGGCTCTACTGTCTTGTAATTCACAGACGGGAGACCTGAGGCTGCTGAAGGGGACGTGTTTACCCAAGGTCACACTGAGCAGAGCTGTGCCTGCAGCTGTTGGCTGGTATGGCTCCAGGAACTGAACAATGGGGTGCCCTTCCCCCAGTAAGAAACAAAACTGCCATGAGCTGTGAAGCAGATGCCAGGGCAGCAGCGTCCGAGTGTCCCCACCATGACCCCCCTTATGGGTCCGGATCTGCTGAGTGCTCTCACCCTTGCCGTTTTGGGTGCCCTTGCCTGTGTTGGGTGATGCAATGCCATTTTGGGTGCCCTTGCCTGGGTTGGGTGTTGGATGCTTTTGGGCTGAGGTCTATTTAGGCCTTCTTCTCCTCGTAAGGGTCTCTGGCCCCACAAACTCAAACTGCCTCCCCAAATTGCAGAAGGGGTGCCAGGTGGCAGCCACAATCCACTATCCACAGCCTTGCCCTGTTGCTCACAGAGCCAGGGGCTTCACCAACGCCCCGACCAAAATAGTGGTTGAGATCTGCTGGACAGCTGGCATCTATTTTTGCATTAGCAGGAGCGGGTGGGAAGAGCACCTGCCTGACCCAGCCACAGGGAGCCAGGCACTGTCACCTGCTGCCTAGGCAGGGGCCCTGGGAGCTCACACAGGGTGGGGGTGAGGAGACAGCCTGTACGGAGTGAGGTCTCTGCTGACCCTGCTTCTTGGCCCCTCATTGGGGCCCTGAGCCTTTGTCTGTTTCTAGGCTGCTCTCCCAATACGCCGGGGAGACCCTAGAATAGAGGCTGGTCCTGTTCATCTCTTTGTCCCCAGCGGATGGTCAGTGGTCAGGTAGATGTGGCTAGAAGACTTTGGGCATGTCAATTACGCTCTCTGGGCTTCAGCCTCCTCATCTGTGATGTGGGTATGCTAACACATCACACACGTACCAGAATATATCACAGCTCACTTTAAGAACTGAGTAAAGGGTAATAATGCAAGCAAGCGGTGAGTGCTTTGCCCCAGACTTGTTGCCACTGTTAGCAATAACAGCTGGGTCTCACAGCACCCACTCTGCACCAGGTTAACTCCCTTGGTCCTTACACGACCCTGAGGGCTGAAACTCCCGTTAGAACCAGTCAACTGAGGAGGAAACTGAGGCACAGAGGTTACGTGACTGGCCCAAGGGCAGACCATTGGGAATCTTCAGAGCTCAGAGGACAAGGCAGTCCTGAGTCCTCACTTGCACCACGAAAGCCCTGCTCCACCTGGTCCGGGGCCTCCCCATCGCCTTCCTCCACACAGCTCCTCCAGTGACCACACCCTCACGAATCTGGCATTTCTATGTTAATTTTCATCCCTCTCCAAGAGCAGGATGGGCATGTGTGGTCGGTCAATGGGGCTCAGTGAGGGCTCATGAGGCCTAGGGGGTGTCTGCTTTCTCTTAGAGGGCCCAGCCATGCATTGGAGGCAGGGGCTGCAGCTCCTGTGATGTGGGGACCTCACATGCTAGAACTGCTCATAAACGGTCTCCTCCCAGCTGGCCTGTGTATCCCACCTGTGAAATGTGACTTGTAGGAAATATTTGGTCATTCAGATGACCAAAATATATCTCTCACACATGGTCTTCATCTAGGGCTCCTGGCTTACTGTTCCCCAAACCCTTGCAATTTCCTAAGCATAAAGAGTGAAAACAGTGTCTTTGGTTAATGGTAACGAGGTGACTTAGGAACAGGATGAGAGCTGGTTGCTCAGAGAACCAACCATGTGAGTAGATTGTTCACCTTTCAGTCCCACCCATGACCTCCAGGGTGGGGAGAGGGACCAGAGGGTGAATCAGTTGTCAGTGGCCGATGATTCAATCAATCTGCCTATGTAGTGCAGCCTTCACAAAACCTCACAGGAAGGTTCGGAGAGCGTTTGGGTTGATGAACGCGGAGATTTTGATAGAGTGATATGCTCAGAGAGGACATGGACTTTCCTCACTCTTTCCCCACACCTTGCCCTGTAGTAAGTAAATGTTTCTCTGAGTTCTGTGAGCTGTTCTAGCAAATTAATTGACACCAAGGTGGAGGTTGTGGGAACCTCTGATTTACAGATGGCTGGTCAGAAGCACAGGTGACAACCTGGACTTGTGACTGGCATTTGAAGGGGGTAGGCAGTCTTGTAGGACTGAAACCCTTAACCTTTGGGACCTAATGCTATCTCCAGGTAGAGAGTGTCAGAACTGAGTTCACTTGTAGGACACTATGCTGGTGTCCAAGAATTGCTGGGTGTTGTGTGGGAAGCAACACCCCCAACATGGAAACTGGGCCCAGCAACCTAATTGACTGCCATCCCTCTGCCCCAGCAGCAGAGCCTGGCAGCCTCCCTTTTCTTGACTCTGTAAGGAGATGAACACAGCTGAGCAGGGCCAAGGGCAACTGAAGGGTGTGTGCCCAGCCGACAGCCAGAGGCCCTCAAATTGAGTGGCTCTAGGTCCCCCAGGCCCCATACCTGTCTGTAACTGCCTCAGTCCAGCTGGGGCCCCAGGACAGGTGACATCCATAGCTATGCCCCTGGGGAGTAAAGGGATCTCTTGGGACCTGAGGGTGAGGATGTTGGACTTCCCCCAAGGGGGAGGTCCAGGAAAGGTGCTCTCCCTCAGAGGCTTCTGGGCATAGCCTAGCCAGGGTGGGGATGCCCTCTGAGCCCTGGGGCCAGTTCCCCGCTCAAATCCTTTCTTTATCCCCATTTCCCAAGTCCTTCCTGGACAGACATGTGCACACAGTGGCTCTTGAATGCCCCCTCCCCCACACAGGTGCACATGTGCTACCCCCACCCCCAGAGCACTGCTCACTGAGTTGCCGATGGCGTTCCCGAAGCTCCCGGGGGTCAGGGTGGCGGTAGGGGTCACGGGAGTGGTGGGCCAAGGCCATGTCCTCAAGGCGGTAGTGTGGCGGCGTGGGGTGGGGCAGCCCATTGCTGGGGCTGTAGCGCTGGGCGGGGCTCAGGGTGCACGGCCGTTTGCTGAGGGGGTCAGGGTGCAGCGGGTCGCGGTCTGACCCATTCTCTTTGGTCCTGGCCCAGAGAGTGGGCAGGAGGCCAGTGGTCACGGAACCAGGAGCCGTGGATAGAGGTCCAAGCAGGAGGGGTGAGAGGGAGACAGAGGTGGTGGGTAGAGAAAGAGCAAGGGGGAGACAGAGACAGAGAGATTAGACCAGTCCACGTGGACCCAGCCTTGATTCCCGTCCCTGGTGTGCGGGCTCCAGGCCCAGTGCTCACGAAGCCTGAGCCTCTATCGAGAGAATGAAGAGAGGGGGACACCCTCTCCTGGCAGCAGGACAAGAACCCATCTCTGAGCCCATAGTGAGGGCCAGCCCATGTGCCTGGGTACCTCAAGCTCCTAGACACTTGGGGTCCACATCCAGCACAAAGGGAATAACCATGGGATTTTCTCCAGACCAACTCCCCTCCTGCTTACTCCCTTGTCCACCCAGGGGGACATTTGAGTCCTCAGGAGGCCTCACCACAGCCCAACAGAGCAGCCTTGCAGAGATTCAGCCTGTGCAGTGGACCTTGCAGGAAAGGCTGAACTTTACCAGCCTGCTCACTCACTGTGGGCAATAGCATTGACCCAAATTCCCTCAGCACTGGAACTAGGATGTCTGTGGAGCTTTGGTACCAGAGTCAGGTCTGGTCTGTCCACTGTCTTCCTCCCCAGCCACAGAAAGCCCCCAAGGTACCTGTCAGGTGTCTTCCTCTTGCTGTTCTCACTGACTTCGAGCAGGAGCTCGGAGGAATCAATAGGGGAAGAGGCATTGGCATCCAGCAGGAGCTGCTCGTGCTGGGCCAGGTACTGGGCAGGGGTCTGCTTGGCCAGGCGGGCGCAGTGCAGGAGTTCCCGCTGCAGCAGGGGCAGGTTTGCCTGTGGTGGGGAGAGGGGGTTTGGACTTGCTGCTCATGGAGGTCAGGGCACGAGGGTGCACAGACTTCCTCTGACACCAGGCAGGAAGGTTGATGGCCAGCCTTGCTGTGTGACTTTGGGCAAGTTCCATGACCTCTCTGGGTATTGAGTTTCTCCACTACAACCTGGGTATGAGGGCAGGAAGGATGGCTAGGCAGGACTGTGCCTCCCCCTGGGGCACACAGTGTTTTGGGGTGCTGTGGGACCTGAGCCCAGATACTGGGCTCCCAGGCTGGGGCTTTTCCACTTCACCAAGCTCCCTCCCATGTGGCATCTGGAGAAGGTGAGGAGGGACTCATAATGACGATTCCTTACCTGTGCTCTGTGGAAGCAGGCACCACATTACCCACTGTTTGGAGAAGGAAACTAGGGCTCTGAGAGGGTCAGTGGACACAGCTGACTGCAGAGGGAGGCACAGGGAGGAGGACTCCAGTGCGCCTGCTCTAGACCCTACATGTGCTGCTGAAAAGCCCCTCATGGCCTGGAATGAAGCGTGGAGCTTGGACTACACACACAAGTGTACCAGTACCACTCTGAGTAGTCACGCATGTCACTGCCCAAGGTTGTACCACCCGTGGTCCTTACAACCACTGGGGGTGGACACTGTGACTGGGTTCCACATTCACAGGAAGGACACCAGGGCACAGGGAGGAAATTGTACATTGGGGGAAGCACAGGATTCAAACGCAGATCCTGCCGGTAATGACCGCACATAATGGCTGTGCACTCCTGCCTGTACCCTTGCCCTGGCTCCGGGCCCCCCAGAATGCACTGCTGGGCAGTACGCAGGCTCCTCATGCGCCTTCTGAAGAGTCTTCCCAGGGCTGCTGTGCGGAGGGGGGAGCAGGCTGGATGGAGGCCCAGTGGCAGGCCGCTTGGGAGAGCCAGAGTTCTAAGTACTTGTAAATAAATACAATTCCCCAACTTTCTCATGGCGTTTCAAATCTGCCACACAGCCTTCTCCTGCCTCTGCCTCCCCAGAACCCATTAGCGCTCCCGGACCCAATCAAGCAGCCAATGCAGTTTTGTCAAGCAGCGCCGGCTGCCAGGCCTGTTTTTCTATTTGGATAGCTGAATGGGGGCCAACCTGCCATCTGTCGAACACGTTAGGAGCATAAGCTGGGAAAGGAGGTCCCGGGAGGTCTGAAGATGCCAAACATCCTCCTCTCTCTCGCCAGCCCCTCCTCTCCTGAGTAGCCTCCCGTTGGCTGGCCCAGCAGGGTGGGGACAGCACGGGCACCGGCTGGTCACTGTTGGGGTGGTGGAAACATCTGGATTCTTGGTCGGCTGGGGCCAGCTGGGAGCCAGGGCCACGGGTGGAGGCTGGCTAGGCAGGGTAGCCTCTTTCAGCTTCTGGAAAGCTCCGTCACTCTGCCATGCACAGTGCTCAGCTCAGGAGAGGGTGCAGGCAGGGGGCCCGGGGTCTTTAGCTGGGGGTAGCAGGGACTCCAGCCCAGAAGAAATGGGTAGAAACTGTGGAAAGCCATGTCTCAAAGATTCCCCCAGGCAGCGGTTCCCACTGTGCCCCAAAGGTCCAGGTGCCGGGGAGGCCTCACCACTTTGATACTGGGCAGGCTACGTTGGTGGCAAAAGTTCTCTGAGCCTCATCGCTACTGTCTCAATGAAGGTTCTGATGCTGCAGAAAAGCCTGGAACTACCCTCTTCACAGATGGGAACTCTGGCCAGAGGGAAGTTGGGGTTTGTGAAAACCACCACAACAACGGTTAGTTTAGCTGACCTCTCCCATTTAATGACAGTTTATGATGTTTCAGCTGCTTCACCAAGTACCTCCTCTAATACCCACAGAGACTGTGTGACTGTGGGCCCTGTGGCCAGCTAGCCCTGCTCTGCTGCATGACATTGGGCAAGTCACTTAACAACTCTTTCTTTCTCATCTGCAACTGGAGCTGTGAAAAGCACCTGGTCCTCCCATCCTGGATGTGAGGGGGCTCCTGAGAAATTCTTAGGAATTAACTCATCCATTCCCAGCCCCATCAGATGAGTTGTCATAGCCCAGGTGATGGGGGAGAGAACCAAGGCTGGAGTTTTTCAGAAGCCCATAGTTGGAGCCAGGGTTTGAGCCAGGTGGCTGCCCAAGCTGCACTCTCAGCCACAGTTCCTACCTCTGCAGTGCAACAAGGGCCCCGCCATGAGGGTGCATCAGCGCTGTCCGCACGGTAGGCCTGGTGTACTTCCACTGTGCCAGTGAAGGTCACAGAGGAGGAACTGAGGAGCACAGTGGGCCGGGCAGGGGTCACTCCCACTGGGATCCCCCACAGTGCTCTGTATTCTAAAGCAGCCAGGGCTCCTACAACATGAGGGTAGGAGCTACTCCCCAGGCAGGACCATGGCACCAGGCCAGAGCCTTGTCAACCAGCCCTGGAAACGGAATTGGTTGCACCCCAGGAGTTGCATGTCCGTGAGAGGAGTGGAGTCTGTGTCCATGACAGTCCGGTCCACCCAGGGTCCTGGTGGGGTCCCAGACCCTGTGTGTTGCAGGCAGGCCCTGCACCCTATAGGAAGAGCAGTCTAGGTACAAATGCCCTAATAACACACGAGAACTGCTGTGGGCAAAGGGGAAACTGAGGCAGAGAGGTACCTCAGCAGGCAGTGCTAGGCTCGGCACATCCTGTCCAGTACTTCATGGGGTGTGCCTGGGAGGATGCTGGGGTGCATGGTGCAGTGGGCAGTGAGCGGGCAAGGCCTGGCTGTGGTGAGCAGGGGACACGGATGTCAGCCCCACCCCTGCTCCTCGAATAAACAAGGACAGCTGATGCGGGCGGGCAGGACATCTGCTGTAAATATTTGACCCAACAGCAGAAGCAGGCGCACTGTGTCCCCAAAGATGGGGAGCGGTGGAGTCAGCAGTAAGTTGAAAGGAGGAGTGAGAAGGGAAGGGCCCCTAATGAATTGCAAATGACTGCCAGATGGGCCCAAACCCGCTCCATGCCAGCAGCCTCTTTGTCGCCAGCTCAGGGTGTGAGCTCAGTGGGGTGTGGGTAGGAGGGCAGGAAGGGGGGGGGGAATAAGCAGATGTGGGGGCACAACGTGGGGCTCCCTTGGCCACGTTGGGGGTGCAGGAAACAAGGTGCTGACCTGGGGCATGCCCTGCAAAGGCAGGGCATTTGGAGTCCAGTGGATCCAGGTTACAGCCTTGGCTCCATCTCTCCACCAGCAGGGGAGACCTCAGGGCCTCAGTTTCCCCACCTGTTAATCGAGAACTGAGCCTGTGCTGCCCCTCCTCACAGGGCTACTGGGGGTCGGCAGGGGTGGTATCCAAAGAGCTTTGTAAAGCATGCCTCCTTTGCAGAACATTGTAAAATCCCCAGTGATGATAGCCAATTCTTCACGTGCATTGCTTATGCAATCTTCCCTACAGCCTGAAAATGATTCCCATTTTACAGCTGTAGGAACTGAGGCATGGAGGGGTGAACCAGCCTGGTCCAGGTCAACAGGGGCTCAGTTGAAGGGGCAGCGCTCAAACCTGGGAGTATCTGGTCTGTCCTCAAGACCCTCTGGAAGGCAGCCCCACCAGGGCCTGCCATGCAGTGAGCAGGGCCCGCTCTGGATGCATCTCAGAGGCCTGGGAAATGAGAGCTCCAGGGGCAAGCCAGCAACACTCCATGTGGCATCTCCTGAGTGAGTCCTGTGGAAACCTGGCCTTGGGAGGTGCACAGAAGCAAGGGGTCTTGGGGGAAAATATAGTTGGGAACTATTTTACCTGGGCTCTTCTGGGAGGTAGCTGAGAGTTTGTGGGAGTGAAGCCCCTGAGAAGCAATGCAGTGATGACATTGTTCTAACATTGTCTAGACCTGTGCTTGTTCTTGTCAAAATGCAGGTTCTGGTTCAGTGGACCTGCATTGCCCATAAGACCCTGGCACCACTGCTGAGAGGCCCTGGTCAGGTATTTATCCTCCATGTTTGACCACATGACCTTTTTTATATCTGATAGCATTCAGCTCTTCTCCTTTTCACCAATACAACCACCTACCACCTGTCTGTCACCCATCTGTCCCTCCATCTGTCCACTCTCCCTTTCCCCTTCACTGTGTTCCAACTACACAGCAGGCACACCCTGCCTCAGGGCCTTTGCACATGCTTGGAAGGAAAGCTCTGTGCCCTGCCATCCATCAGGCTCCCTCTCGATCCTCCTCAGTCCTCCTCATTTGCCCCTTCCTCACATCACACACCACAGCGTTTATAGCTACTGCTGGTTGGCTGCCTCTCCTCCCTCCAGGCCACTGGCTGGCTCCCGAAGGGACTGTGTCTGCTTCGCTTACAGATCTATCCCTAAGCTTCTACAGTACCTGGCACATAGTAGGCACTCAAGAAACAGCTATCCAGCAGATGAGTGCCTTTGGCCCACAATAACAGGACTGACCGGGGAGTTCTGTCTTAGAGCACTTGGGTCAGCAGCCAACTCATCCGGCCTCAGATGAGTTGTCAGAGCTGTTCCCCAGGGGCACTGGTGGACTGAGCACGATGCAAGTCAGAGCGGCAGGGAATGGACCTGGGGCTCCTGGGGGAAGCCTTGGCACGAGGGAGTAGGGTTTGCTGTTACCTTCAGGAAAGGGATGACAAATGGGCGCAGTGGAAAGTTGGTGGCCTCCTGGAGCTTGGAATGAAACTCCTCAATGGTCAGTGTAGAGTTCTGAGGGGAGAAAACCACCAGGCATCAGCCTGAGCCCCATCCACCCAAGCCCTCCTGGGGCGGCAGGCCCCAGGGCTGGGCATGGCCCCGTGTCACATGTCCTTGCTCAGCAGACACACATCCTCTGAGGCCACACTGCCTGGACTCACCACAAGCCCCAGCACAAGTGTGCGCACACGTTCCCCAATCTCTGGGGAGATGTCGCTGCCGAACTGCTGCAGGGTGGTGAGGAAGCGCTTGAGTTTGCTGAGCTGCCGTGCCCCGCAGGCTGGGGGCAGGTGTTGTGTGGACAGTGAGGCCGTGGACGAGGTGGCCGGGCCATTGCTGAAGCCGTTGGGCGTGGATGGGGTGCCGTTGATGGCCGTCGGCGAGTGGCTGCTGCCGTTCATTACTATAGGGGAAGAGGGAGGCGTGAGGAGCACAGCAGAGAGCTGGAGTCCCTGAGTAGAGTCACAAGGATGCGACGGGGGCACCAACACCCTTTACAGATGCGCAGGCTGGGGCCTGAATAGGTGCAGCCTCGCCCCAGGTCCTCAGTGGGTGGGGCTGCTTGCTCAGGCCCTCCATACCCCACGGGGACGCCAGGCCCCTGTGCCGCCTGGCATCCACCTACCCCCAAGCCAGGCTGTTCAGTGTCTACTGTGGACGGGCAGAGGAGCTTCTCCAATATTAGGGGTCTGCTGGCCTACTTCAGTCCTCAGGAGGGGTCACTCATCCACCCTGGGGGGCCGGTGACCCCACGTGCACCACGATAGCTCTGAGAGGTACCCACTCCCAAAGAGGTGCTGTTGCCCACACAAGGCTCCCAATGCCTTTGCCTGAGGCTCGGGTAGGGACATCCCAGGACAAGTGGGCTTGGAGCTGGGCAGGGGATCCCTGGGCTGGCTTGCTATACGGCTGCCACACAGGCAGACGTGGGCACACAGGCCCCAGGCTGTATGTGGAGGACAAGCAAGTTGTCTGCGAGGCCCACCATGAGCACACTGCCGGTGCCCCAGGAGCAGCGCTGTTAGGTGCCCAGGTCCTCCCAGCGGGGCTATTGTCCCAGGGAGTCCCAGGACTAGCAGAGGCCAGGGGTGCTGTGAAATGGTCCCAGAGCAGGATGTCCTCCCTCACCTTTGGGTGACAGGGCCTTCACACTAAAGTCTGGGGGAGCCCTCTGTGTCTGACCACTTGTATGCCAGTCCCCCAGCCTCAGAAACCCTAGTGGTGATCTCTAGGGTCTACAGAGAGGTCACAGGTTGCAGGCTTTCAGGGCCCTTGGTGATGGTGGAGGGGGCCAAGGGTTGGGGGAACAGGACACCTCTGGAAGGCCTGAGGCTCGACTGCTAAACCTAGGGGCCCCTCACACCTTGTGATCTCAGCTGCCACACAGGCAGCTGCTCTAGGAGGCTCACTTATGTTCTTACACACAGCCCCTTGTATGCTCATCTGCCTGTTCCCTTGTCTTGCTCGTGTGGGCACTCCGGGCACAGGGGATGGGAGTGGACCTTCTGCCTGAGGCCCCAAACTGGCTGGACTAGCCTAGATGTGGGTTCCTTCATATGCAAATAGCCCTTGGCCCAAACCAAGTGTGGAGCTTCTCCACTCCACAGGTACCTGGCCCCTCCACTCCAGGCTTCTGCATTGAGAACCAAGGTTATCCTTCCACCACTGGAAGGAGCTGGAAACGCTTGACCTTGATTGCTTTTATGCGTGGGTGATCACTCATCAGTAACTGGCCCCTACTTGGCAGAAGTTTGGAAACCACTGACTGAAGGCCAGGTTTGCACAAGAACAGATGTGCTGCCTCCGTCCTGAGGAGGGACGGTTGGGCGCAGGGACAGAGCCCAGAGCCCTGCTGCTGAGGCCCGAGACCTTCTCAGCACGGCTTCCCCTTCCCCGGATAGGGAGCCACCATGCAAGCTGAAACCTGTTTGCCTCCCAGGTCTGGATGATCCTAGAAGTGCTGTGTGGGCCCCAGCAACGACATGCTGGCTCTGGGTCAGTCCCACAGGAAAGGTGCACCTCGCCCAGACTGTGCTCCTCGCTGTTGGATGGAGAGTAAACCCCAGACACAGGACAGGAAGAGGCCCTGCCCCTCACCCTGTCTGAGGCATCATCTAGAGGACGCTTAGACCAGAAGACCCCGCTTTTGTGCTAATTTTCTGTCTCGCCGGTGAGCTCCAGCCAACCCCATGGTGGACCCTGACACGCACACACCCTGGTCAAGACAGATGACAGCCACTGGCGGTCACGAGATGGCCCCTTGCCACAGAAGACCTCTCTGCAGCGGGGGACTCATTCCTTGTGGCAGAGTTGGGCTATCACCTGGGGTCTGGACCTTTCAGAGGCTTCTAAGATGTATGGCTGTCCACACGGCCTGGGTCCCCACCCAGGGCCCCTGGCCCGGCCTGGACCTGGCCTCCCTGTAGCTCCCTTACCAGCCTGCCCTCGGCGCCTGGGTCCTCCCGGAGGCCTGCTTGCCCTCGCTGGCCCGTGTTCCCTCCCTCGGGCTGCCGGGCAGTCTCAGCAGCTTGCTAAAGAGACGCCGAAAATAACCCCAGCCGCAAGTGCTTTCATTCCACAACAGGTGTGTTACTAAGTTAGACTGCACACGTGTCCCCAGCTGAAGTTTGGGGGCACACACTAGCACCCCCGCAGCTCCCCCAGCCCTGGGCCTGGGTGGGGGTCAGGCTGGGATGATGAACCAAAAACAGCCTCCACGCCAGCCCTCTACCTGCTGCAGGGTGGCTCTGGAGCTGGGAATCACGCAGTCTAAGAGCACTGTGGCTCAGCGGACGAGCTGGACACAAGAGTGAGGCCAGGCGTCACAGAATAACGGCAAGGAGGACTGCGTGTCACAGGACATGAACACCACACAATTGTTATGTCACCTCTTCTTGGAGCCCAGAGTTACGCAGCAACCATGCTTGGGCTGTGCAGCCCAACTGGCTTGCAGTGGGTACCTGTCCTATCGCTGGCTGGCAAACACTCTGAGCATCGCCCCATGAAAACTTCCCATTATGGACATCGGATGTGGCCTGAGCACTTTGCCAGAAAGGTCCACTAGTGACTAGTGCCCACTGAGCACCCAGTGTCTGCCACACCTCCTGCCGACTCCACTAATGACATCTGATAACTTCCAGGTGGGGAAACCAAGGCACAGATGGTGGTACCTGCCCAAGTTCACTCGGCTGGGAAGAGGAGGAGCTGGGATTCAACCCAGGCTGGTGTCTGCCCTTGAGATGCTGAGCTACCAACTTGCACTGACATTTACCTTCTTATAAGTCCAGGATCTGCCATATTCACCCTGTTTGTGGATTGGGAAAAAGGAACACTGAGAGGGTGTCCACCTGCCTAAGGTCACACAGCTCATGAGGAGCAGGGCTGGGCTGTGCCTGGGGTTCTGAGGACTCTGACTGCTCTGCTCTCCTGGGCTTGGCCCTCAGACCTCTGCTAAGGCCTCACCGACATGCAGATGCAATGGCGGGCTGTGCAGGCAAGTGGGACCAGCGGCACACCCTTCTCAGGGCAGAGGGTGCAGGTGAGAACCTCCCACGAGGCCTGTGGTTTTTGTTATTTTACTTACAAAGACAGACCATAGACCATTTTAAGCAGCCATGAAAACGGCCATGGGGCAGAGACATCGCAGGCCCATCCTCTCGATCTGTAAGCAAAATAAGAAAAACACTCTGTGAGGAAAGGGCCGTGGGCAGGTGGCTCTGCCCTGTAGGGTGTCTGCAATTGGCCCGCCCCTCTCTGCTTCTTGACAGCAGTTTTGGGGATCAGGACTGTCACCACCTTAGGCCAGTCATTCCCTTCTTTGGGCCTCAGTTTTCTCTGTAAAATGATGAAGCTGGATGGTGGCATCTCTCAGGGACATTTCTGGCAGGACCTTCTAGTAAGAGGTTTGGCATCTCCATCTGCATGGGTGGGACGCCCTGGTCCTTAAAAAGCTCTCTTCCTGGAAGGCACCTGGTGACCCCATTCAGCACCATCCTCAAGGGACCTGGAGCCTGAACTGACTCGTGAATCAGGGCGTGGGGTCTCCATTGACAGACAACCCAGTGGTGGTTCCAAAATGAGCTGCCAGGAGGGGAGAAAGCACCAAACAGGAAGGGAGATTTAATGTGTCTGAGCTGTGGAAGTTGCAAGAAGACAAACTGTCCTGCTCTAATCAGAGAGTGAGCCCCTTGTTAAAGGGAATAATCAAGGGCAGGATGGAGTGTTAGCCCTTTGAGGGTCCTCCCAGCTATAGAGTAGCTCCTTACATTCTGCCCAGACTTCTCTTAGTCCTCCTGCCCACCTCCCTGGCCACACGACAGCTTCAACTCCAAAATGAATTTGTGCCCAGGGCAGTCACTGGGCAAGAAAACCACAGCTTGGTTCAAGGCCAGCCTCTGGTCAGCTTGGCTCACAGGCTGGTCCAGGGGAAGCTGGGGAGGCTCTTGGCAGGGATCTGTGGCTGAGCGCAGGGGCACCTCTTATTTGGGCTGCCACCAGCCAGGTGCAGGACATGGTTAACCACCCTGCTTTCAGGGAATTCCTCGGTAGGGAAAAAGTCTGAGGCCACCTTGGAGGTGGCCTGACACTTGGATAGATGGTCCCAGAAGCCCGATAAAACTAAGGTGTCTGCTTAAAAAAGAATGCCTTATTTCTTATGACCTCTGTGCTCTAAATAGAGCCGGGACCTCGGATCAAGGAGCACAAGCCCACAGTGGTGGGGGTGCACAGGGATGCACAGGGTGTGAGGGGAGGACCGCGAGCCACACACAGGCTGGCTGCCCGCATGCACATCTGTTCACAGGCCTCATCAAACACACAGGGGCAGTGTCAACTGACCCTAGCCCCATCCCCAACCTGGAGCATCTGGCCCCCAGACCATGGCTTTCTGCAACACGGACTCCTGGACCAAGAAGAAAAGTAGGCTGAGGGAGACGCACGTGCCCATCAGGGTTGGAGACCCAGCTCAGAGCCTTGGCCTGACTGCCAAGTGCCTGCTGGTTTCTTCTGCATGGAGCGAACACAAGCTCGGTTGTTACTTTAGATGGGGGCCTGTGGCATTTTCTCTTGGGACCTGCTGCTGCCCTGTCATGGGCAATTTGTTCCTCTTCCCCACAGCTGAAGCCCAGGCTGTGAAGTTCAGCACAGCTCGTGCCTCCTCTCTCTGCCTATGGGGCCCTGACCAAGTGGCAACTGTTGAGTGGACAGAGATGCTGTCTATGATTCAGTCACAGGTGAGGACTGACTCTTCTGAAAGAGAGGACAAAATGGCCAGGCAGCCACAGTGGCCTTGCAAGAATGATGTGTGGGAGAAAGCCCAGCCTCTGGCCCCTTCTGGGGTGGCTGATACAGGCAGACAAGGACCTGCAGGCTAAGAGCAGTGCAGTGAGCACCCTGCTGCCCGGGGCCCTGTCCTGGCACAGGAGGCAGGGCCGGGACCTGCTCCCGTCTCTGTGATGCATGGAGACCTTGGCCTAGGCCTGGTAAAAATGGGGAGCTGGTGCCTTCTCTGCCAGGTGAAGGTGCAGAGAAGGGTGTTTGGTCACTAAGCTCCTACTGTGTGCTGGGATTTCTGTGCTTTCAGGCTGCCACATGTGGAATCAGGTGGTATCACCCCATTTATCAAACTGAGGCTGGGAGAGACCAGGAGACCAGCTTAAGCCAACATCCTACAAACAAGGGGCCGAGCCTGAGCCTACGGCCAATGCCTTTTTCCTGAGGGAGGCTGGGCCCCGACGAAGCTGGGGCTGGCTTTGGGTGGCCGAACCAGCTTCCTTTATGTGGAGGCATAAAGGGATCCAGGCTGGGCCCTGAGGCCCACCCCAGGCTCTGGGCCGTGGCTGGAGGCAGCAGCTCTTCCTTCCCAGCCCAGTGGGGACTAGGAGCCCCAGGCTAAGGAGTCTGAGGCTCCTGCCTCCCCTAGAGAAGCTTCGTTTGGGTTTCAAAGCCTGGAGAAGGGTTCCCAGGTATGGGGCTTCTGGCCTCTGAACATAGGGGTGGGATGGCACATGGATTCTCTCCACTGCCCACCAGAAACCCCTAGAACACACTGCTAAGCCCCTGGCACTGGGGTCAGGGGACACCATCCCCACATTGGCCCAAGCCCAAGGGTTTCCTTCCCACCTGTTCAGCACCCAAAGTCACCAAGTTCCCAACTTCTCTGACTGTGTGGATTAGGATCCAGTGGTGGCTGTGGGCTCCGGAGATCCCAGAGCTGTGGTGAGTGCCAAGATGCTCAACCTGGATCTACCCCGGGCTGGTGAGACACTGCCCAAGGGTCTGTTCTACCCACTCTGCTGCTGGTAGCTGAGGCCCTGCTAACCCCAGTTTCTGGCTGACCTGCTGAGGCCTGGCTGCAGAGCCCCTGGTGTATCTGAGCCATCGTGGAGCTCCTCAAAGGCCAGAGCCGCCTCTGACAGGCTCTCTGACAGGGCGCAGGCCTGACTGAATTCACCTGTGCTCTGGTAACCTGCTGTCTGACTGTCTGAGCTGCACACACAACAGCCAACTTTGATGGGACGCTCACAATGTGCTGGCCACTGGGCGAGAACTTCCATTAACTCACTTTTATTCACAGTAGCTGGGTGAGGTGGGGCTATGGCTGTCCCTGCTTTATAGATGAGGAATGCCAGGTCCAGAGCGGTTAAGTAGCTAACCCAAGGGCACACACACCTGCAGAGTAGAAGAGCTGGGATTTGGACCTCAGCTTGGGCTCTGAGCCATGATGAGATCCTCCTGCTCGAGAGCCTCTTGGGGAGTGTTTAAGGGTTTAGGGTGGAGGGACCACAGCGCTGGCTCTATTTGCATGAATGAGGTTTGGTGCCTCAGACAACTTGAGGGGCTCTGGAGGCACCTCTCTGCTCTGCCTAGCCCTGGAGTTACTCACTTGTGTGGGGCGTGAAGGAGGGGTGCCGCGTGGTACCCTGGGTCGCAGAGGATGGAGGGGGCGGCATGCTGGGGGGTGTGGATCGGGGCTGTGTCTTCACCTCAGCGGGGGAGTCGGGCATCACTGCAGCCTTCTTCTCCTTCTTGTCCGCTGCTGTGGGGAAGGTGGGGGGAGAAGAGAAGAGAAAGTCAAGCAGGCTGAAAGGGAAGGGGATCAGCAACACCCCCGACCTAGTGCCTGACCAACGACCCTCTCCTACTACCAGCAGCTAGGTTTGGGCCAGTAGGGGACACCCAGCTGGACCCAAGGTGGCTCCTGTCTCTGCCCACAAAGCCAGGTCCAGTCCCAGGACCTGGCCAATTGCAGATAAGCCCCAGCTGTGTTCACAGGTGGCTGACATTCCAGTCACCTGGGCCAGAGGGTGGGCTCGGGTCAGTCCATTCAGGTAGGCTAGAGGGTGTAGCTGCAAGAGGCCTGGGCTGGCCGGAACAGGGCTTCAATCCTCACTGGAGGAGTGGGTGGCCCTGATCCTGCAGACCAGGGGTCGGGCAGCACCCCCCAGGGCAGCCTCCACCAGTACTTCCTACAGGGCCTGTTCAGACACACTTGCAGGCCTCCCCACCCCCAATTTTCATTCAGCAGGTGAGGGGCGGGCCTAAGAATCTGCATTTCCATCAGAGTCCCAGGTAAGGCTACTGCAGCAAGTTGGGGCCCCATTCAGGATGGTCTGGGTGGTGGGAACTCAATTTAACCATCTCCTCGCCCTGGGTGATTCCTGGGAGCAGCCAGGCTGGGGACATAGTCAATTTCAGGCCGTTTGAGGCCTGGCCACTCCAAGTGTTGTCCATAGACCAGGGGCTGTGGCCCTGGACACTGTCAAGAGTCCCACATGGTCAGATGTGTGGAGAAGGGTTGGAAGTGGCAAAACGAAGTCTGGGTGGTGGGTGGGGGCCTGAGCCCCTGGCTTCACAAAGCAGACCGGGAGGAAAAGGCTTCTGAGTGAACCTGACTGGCCACACATACCCTGAGCCAGCAGGTGCCTGGGCCTTCTTTGCAGGTGAAGAGCAGGTAACACTGGGTCTCCCCTTACATCTTAACACAGGTCAGCCAGGGCCCAGGAGAGCCGCAAAGACCTGGGAGCAGCGGTTGGGATTCCAGGCAGCCCCGCTGCTCAGGGATGTTGAGGGGGATGTTCTTTTCCTGATATGTGAAGAGGTGCAGCCCCCACTGCCCTGAGCTCATCTTGCTAACCCCGTGGGGGTCTCAGGGCCCCAGGACCTGATGGGGCAGAACCACTGTCAGGTGCAACACACCTTAGCAGTCTGTGACTACAGTTCTTATCCCCTCTGCTCTCTCCCTGCATTGTTCCTCCTAGAGGCCCCCCGTGATTGGGGGGTGTCAGGGCAGATGCACAGACACACGTGAGTGTTTGGGGTGGCCTGCCTTTGGGGACAGTGATTAATAATGCTAACAAATGGCATTTACCATTATCTCATGCCCAATGCTGTGAAAATTTCCCCTCATCTGCCCCTACCTCCCCCTTCACAGAGTGGAGATGCCCACCCATCTACAGCACCAGGGAGGGGCTCTCAGAGTTCTCCTCACTGCAGAGCCGCGTGGGGTGACAGCAAACCCCTCCCTGCTGGGCCCCACGCAGGG
The DNA here is from genome assembly GCA_004027475.1 of Anoura caudifer. NCBI lineage: Eukaryota > Metazoa > Chordata > Mammalia > Chiroptera > Phyllostomidae > Anoura > Anoura caudifer. The sequence goes on from PVKU01000853.1 coordinate 253,553, forward strand.
GAAGCAGGCAGAGTCGGCAACCACCCAGCCTCGAAGCACCTGCTGTCCACTCAGCTGCAATCGCTGGCCTCCCTCCTGCTAGGCGCCCCACCCCTCCCCCACAGCCTGCCTGTCAGGAGTCTGACAGCCCGGCACAGGTGCATCACAGCTGTGGGGCCCATCAACACCAGAGTTGGTTGCAAGGCCAGTGGCCAATCCCCGGTGACAACCAAAGAAGGTAAGTGTGGCTGGCCGCCATGGACCTTGGGCCACCCCATGGGTGCAGGCTGTCCCGGCCAGCCCTTTATCTGACTAGGCCACCCCAGGGCAGGCAGTCCTACCAACATATTTGGAAGGGAGTTTCAGATGTGAGGCTGGGCCACGGGATGAAGGGCCTGTTCTGGCTTTCCAAAGCCCATCCACACTGGGGCTTGGCAGGAGCCTCAGAGATCAAACAGACCAGAAAGGCAGATAAAGGAAAACCCAACCTGGGAGGGGTGGGGGGACCCTGCCAGGGCCATCTCAGTGAACTGACACTCCTTACACGGTGCTTGTTTAACAGTCTCAGGGTCAGCAAGAGGTGAAGGAAGGAGCCAGGCAGGACCAACTCCACACGTGGCACTATCTTCACGGCCTTTGAGAGATGGGCTCTAGACACACTCATCCCACAATGCCTGCTGGGGCCTGAGGATGGAGCAGGCCGGGCTCCACGGGTGCCCAGTGACCTCCTTTGGCAAAAAGGGAGAAGGAGACAGGCCTGAGGCCATCTGCTCACTTAGGAGAGGACGCAGGTCCTGCTCTTGGCCCCGGACAGCCAACGCTCTGTTCATTCTCACCCAAGCCCTGTTTACAGGCACTGAGCACACAGGGCACAGAGAAAGTACGGGGCATGCTGGCAGTCATGTGGGTCTGCAGGCTTCAAAGTACCAGCTGTTTCCAATAGGTACTCTTCTCGCTATGCAAGAGGCGTCAGGTCTGGGATTCAAACCTAAGCTGACTGAGTCTGCAGGGGGAGGCTCTGGGGTCTGAGTGTGGTGGGACCACAGGTGCACCCCAGGACCTCATGAGTCTTCCTTGAATCTTGTTTGAGTCCCAGCTCTATTGCCTCCTGGCTATGTGACCTGGGGCAAGTCACCGCACCTCTCTGGGGCTCTCTACTTCTGCATACAGAGGGCAAGGCTGTGTACCTTTCGCTGGGCAGGTGGGAGGTTAGATGAGACTACCAGGTGATGGGCTGGCACACTCGAGCCCTCAGTGAAATCCAGCCAAGGTTTATAGGGCAACTTACATGTCATGAGGGCCCTCAGGGAGAGGTGGAGGTGGGGTGGAAATGGTGAGGAACAGCACTTGTGGTCAAGGAACAGAGAACGCAAAGGCCAGAGGCAAGGGTGTTCAGGGCTCTAGCTGTGCAGGACAGTCAGGAAGGTAGGTCAGCTGGGGCTGGGCTGGTGAGGGAGGACCGACTGCATGGCAGTGGGAGCCACTGAAGGCTCTGTACAGCAGCTGGAGTGGGTCTGGAGTGTGCACATCGTTCGTCTGGCCTAAATCCCTCTGGCAGCTTCCATGTACACGGAGTTTCACCGGGCCTTACCAGGCTTGTGTGGCCTGAGGGCAAATCAGGTGCCTCTCTAGGCTCTAAGGAGTCACCAGATAGGAGTAGCCCCATTCTCCTGGTGCTGGCTTCCTGCCCTGCCCCCTTCAAGTCCTCATATGGAGAGAGCCAAGGCTGCCCTGGGGGACCCCAGACCCACCTGGAGGCTCAGATCCCTGGCAGCTCTCCCTCGATCTCTCTGCCCATGGTAGCCAGGAGGGACCCTGTGCCCATAAGCCAGTGAGAGCAGAAGCTGGCCCGGGCGTGGGGGAATGCAGTACAGGGGAGGGGCCCTACTCTTGGATGCTGGGTGTCAGTGAGGGGTATAGTTGACGCTTCCCACCAAGGCGGCTGAGGGAGCCAGCATGAGCTGGCTCAGCTGGCAGAGCTCCCAGCAAGTGCAGACCACTGCCTGGAAAACCTGGGCGAGCTCCGTAAGGTACTCTTTTCCTCCCCATTCTTGGTTCCCCCATCCTCCAGCGTCTAATCTCAGGTGTCCTCAGACCCAGGTGGAGCTGGGCCTGTGCCCTGCACAGCCACACAGTAGCTCACTGAATCCTCACAGCCTCCCCAGAAGGCTCTGGCAGGCCCCCCCGGTCACCCACCTGTGAGGGGCAGACCAGGCCTGCCTTATCCACCAGAACCACAAGCTTACATTGTCCCCTCTGTTCCCACCCAGGCCCCTTGCTCCCTGGCTTCAATTCTGGGGTCAGCTGGGGGCTCTCAGTACCCACAGACCCTTCACCCAATAGTGGGGGTCCCCATGAATATGCCCCCTTTCTAGGGGCCCCTGATTCGGCGGGTCTGGGGCAGGGCCCAGGCAGCTGGACGTTTGTCTTTCTTATAAGATGAACATATAACAGCTGCCTCCACGAAGGGTTCACCAGGTGCCCCACACACATCAGGTCACCCACCACTCAGGTCAGGAAAAATGAGGCAACCCCCAGAACTGGCTTGTATTAGGAACCCCGTATTCCAGCGACTGGACTCACTGCACCTTCACAGCAGGAGGCAGGCCCCATCCATTATCACGCCGATTTTATAGCTGGGAAAACAGGCTCAGAGAGGGCAAGGGACTTGCTCAGGGTCTTAGAGCCGAATGGACAGCGGGTCCTGAGCCTCGGGCATCCACAGCCCCTCAAGCTCCCTGTGCACGGCAGTCATTGGGGAGATCAGAGAGTTCAACTGCCAGACCTGCTGGGCTCAGACCCAGCACTGCTCAGGACGCCACGTGGGCTGACTGGAGCAAGGAAGGGGCAGCTGCCTCAGGGCCTGGGGTGGGAGGCAGGAGGCCACCATTGCTTTGAGTCAATGGGTGATGCTCCAGGTGCCCCGACTCTGGACAGGCGAGTTTGAGGACCATCATCCCAAGTCCACGGGGCCCTCTCCGGATCTCAGAGCGCCCAGGGAAGAAGAAATGAGAGTCAGCCACCAGCATCCCCACGCCTCTCTCAGCCTGTCAGCAGCCAGAGGGCACAACCAGTGCTGGCAACAGTCCCAGGACCCTGCTGACATGGGTACCCTGGTTCTTTCTTTCTAAATGTCCCATCAGTCCCAGCTTTGCAAGTGCAGAAACCTGCTTAGCAAAATGAGGGCCTAACTTCTTGGGGGCTCAGAGCCTTGTCACCTGACACCGTGGGTCCTATCAGCCCTCCTGGGGTGCTGCATGGTGTCACAGCCAGAGGACAGTAGCCCTGTACTGATACAGGTGAGACACAACTCTGGGAGTGCTGGACCCCTTACCCTATGGTTCTGACTCAGAGGTGAACAGTAGGGAGGCAAGGAACCCGCTGCACCAGGGAGCCCCAAGAGCATATGGAAAGGAATATTTGTTATGTGGCAAGACTGGCTGGCTGCCTTGTGTAGCCTTCCCACAAACCCTCGGAGGCAGAGGGTGCGCCTCTCCATCTTACAGATGAGGAAACTGAGGCACAGAGAGGCTCAGAGACCTGTCCAGCTCAGAGCCGAGAAGGGGCTGGACATGGACCTAGTGTCTCACCCATCTGCCCACAAGGCCTGCTGCTCAAGGTGCCTTTCTTTCAACTGTCTGTCCCCCTAAGGGGTTTTCTTTGTCTTTCCCACCATGGATGCTCAGGGATGGGGGCCTGCTAAGTGGTGTTTTGATCTTGGTTGGAGAGTGCAGGAGCCAATTCACAACATCCTAGGGAGTGAGAGGGCAGGGGGTAGGCAGAGGCGCCCTGTCCTCTCTAGCTCCTGGGATCTGGGCTTCCTCCTCCAGCTGCATTGTCAGTGCTCCCCACCCCCTGCCCCACAACTCACAGCACTAAGGAACATTCCCAGACCCTGTGCTCCCAGGGCCCGTGGGACACCCTGTCTTTCCCAGACAGCATATCCAGTTCCCAGCTAAATGTCACTAATCCACTGACAGAGGAAGCAGTGCTCCAAGGCCAGGCGGAGTCGGTGGGAATGAACACAGCATGTGCCGGAACAAGCCACCCCATCCATCACTGTCCATGTCTGCCTGTGGTTCCCAGCCCGCCATGCCCAGCTGAGAACTGGCTGCAGCCCAGTGCTCCCAGCTCTGGGGTTCTAGAACCGTCTGCAGGAGGAGGGCCTGCTAGCATCAGCATAGCTATTCTCCCGGCTTTGCCCTCCTCGAATCCACACTGCCACGAGATAATAAGGTGCTACTTTAACCTTTTATAATCTGATTTCTGCTGCTACCTCATCTGACTCTTACAAAAGCGGTAGGATGTAGGATGGTGGCAGGTAATGACAGGTAATAATAACAACTAATCTCAGGTTTTTCTGCCTCAGGCCCTTTGCACAGGTACTGACAGGTAACAAAGCTAGGGCCCTGACCTAAGCACCCTGCATAAACCACTTCATCCTGCCCCCCCCCCCCCACAGCAGGCTATGAGGTGAGCAGCTGAGGAAACTGAGGTACAGGGTAGGGAAGACTTGAAGGCAGAAAGCCAGGCTGTCTGGCCCCAGATGCCACTCTTTCTGTGGGGTCCTGGGACACGATCCTGTGTGGAGACTGAGTAGGTTCTCCCTGGGGTGCACGTAGGCTGCACCCCCTCGCAGGCTGCTTTCCAGGAGCTGGCCTGCAGGCAGGGGTTCCTGAGGCCTGTGGGAGTGAGAGGAGGGGCCCTGAAGGTTTTGGCTTCTCTCAAGTCCCCAGCATCATGAAGAGGCTGGTCTCAGTTCTGAGTGTATGAGCAGATGCTTTTCCCGGGGCTGCTGGGCAGGCAGAGTGCTCGGTGCTGGGCCCTGCACCAAAAGAAGAGCACTGTGCCTCAGTTTCCTCCTCTGTACATCGGTGGGACATGGGGCTTGGTGAGGTCTCTGGGCACTCTGCCTGCAGCCTCAGTTTCCACTTCTGCTAGTAGGGGTAAGGAGAGAGCACTGAACATGCACAGGAACAGTCACTGACGATCTCAGCAACTTATGGTGGTGAAAATAAAAGGAAACCAAAGTTGTAACAGTTGCCCAATTATTTTCCTTTTACAACTTGCAGAGTGTGTCTTCCTTGTAGGGAAGGTGCAGTGAGCAGAAGGAAGAGAAGCCCCTCTGTGAGGTTGTCTGGCCAAGACCACCCTCACCACGCTCTCCACAAATAGGTGACACTGACCAGCCTGTACCCACATGCCCACCACCCCCACCACCTCCTGAGAGGTGAGGGCTCTGCAGGTGGGTGGGGAGCAAAGCTGGGAACTGGGCCCCAGCCTCTGAATTCCCAGCTTCTGCCTCAGTGGATACTGAGCCACTCCCCTGAAACTCCTGCCAAGGCAAACCTGTCTGTTTGGCTTTCTTGGGAACCAGAGTGGTAAGAACTCTCCCTCTAAGGCACAGTCCCAGATGAGTGAAGGTGGCTGCCTTGCACCTCAGCCAGCGCCCTGAGAGCCCACAGGGTCCTTTGTGACTGGCTGTCCCCTCTGCCCTCATCTCCCTCAACACCCCCTTGCATGCTTACCTGCTTCTGCCTCAGGTCTTTGCACTGGCTGTTCCCTTTGCCAAGTGTTCCTTCCCCCAGACATCTGGAGGTCTGCTTGCATCCTCCATGTCTTTGCCCAAATGCAAAAGCGAGAGTCCAAGACAGTACCAGGCACACAGTAGGTGCTCAATAAATACTTGTTGAATTATGAGCAAGGGGACCCAGGGAGATACTCCATCAATGCAAGATTGTTCCATGCTTCCTGACCCCACAGGCTTCTTTTTAGCAGACATGAGAACTGATCCCTCTCCCTCAAAGTCCATCCCTAAACACTGCCACCTCCCCAGGCACCTTCTCTGTGGCAAAGTCCCAATCCAGGTGGGTGTCAGGGGTGGGGAGGTCAGGGGTTCCTCCAAGACCACAGCTCAACAAGGCTGTCTGGCTCAGAGTTCCAACTCCTCCACATGTGGTGTCCACCAGGATTTTCGCCCACTTGCTCCTTCACTCCCTCCCTCACTCAGAGACCTCCTGTTACAGCGGCCCTTGACCCTCTCAGGCCTGCAGCCCCCTGCTAATTACAAATAACCTTGACCCCCCCCCCCCCCCCGTGAGCCCATCACTAAATTCATGGGAAAGATAGGAAGCGTGAGTGTGTTTGAAGAGAACTCAGGCCACTCGGTGTAGAGAGGCCGCGCATGCGTCAGGGTGTCCCTCACGGGCGGGACGGGACAGAACGGGCTACACTGCCAATTCCCAGACAGGCCTGTCACCAGAGCATCTGGAATTCAGGATGCAAAGGGGGTGCTGGACAGCGTGGGGGCCAGATCTCTCTCACAGAGGAGGGGTACTTAAGCCTCCAAACCTTTGCTTAGGCCCTGAGAATGCCTTCCCTCCTTCCTGCAAGGCCTTCCTGCAGGGTGGGTGGGGGCTTCTCTCCTGGACCCTGTGGTCCACCCACACCTCCTGGACCCTGGGGGTCTCATGTAAGCCTGATGATCTCCCCACTGATAGCAAAATTCCTGGTGGGAGTGGGACACTCTGACTCTTCTGGACCCTCATGATGGGAATACACGGAGGGAAAAGTTAGGCTGCAGCGCCCAGGCAGCAGCTGTGTTGCAGAGGTTCTGAGTACAGAGGTGGCAGGGGGCTCCCAGGCTGCGGCACCGGTGAAGGGGTGTGGAGGGGCTGCTGTGTTCGGGGCAAACCTAGGACATTGGTGGCCCCCACATCCAGATGGATGGGTCTGACGAGGAGGGACCCACCCCCACTCCCCAAGGCCAATGTCAGGGGGACACTCATTTTTGATTGCTGGCAAAGCAGGGGATTTGGGGGTGGTGAAGCCTAATGAGTCCCAGGCACTGGAACTTGAATTACTTCCCACATCTGGTTTCCGTTAAGGCCTCTGCCACCCAATGAATAAGTAATAATATAAAAATACAAGGATTAGTATTTTCCCTAACATTGGCCCAGCCCGCCCAGCCCTTCCCAGTCCTTGGGGCCTGACCCAAATGGGCTATTCCTCTGCCTGCCACCACCCTTCCCACAGTGCTCAGCCACCCCGGGCTGTCTGGACCCTGACCCCTAGGCCTGTGGGTGATGACTGTGAGGGATGCCGGTAACCATGGCACAGTATGGGGCCAGGACTCAGGAAACCAGGGTTCCCATCCTTCTCTGTGACCAACTACTGTGAACTTGGGGAAATTAACCTAGCTTGCCCCTGAGCCTCAGTTTACCCATTGGTAAAATGGGGCCCATAACACCTGCTTCTCAAGGTGGTGGTAGTCTCAGACAAGGAACCCAGAAGGGCTCCGGGAACTGGAAACCACCTGGCTCCTGCCCTCGGGGGGCAGGTTCTGGTTGGCCCTCCTCCTCACCCATCTCACTATCTTAGCCAAATGTCAGTGGCTTTTCTCCACTGGGCCTGAGTTTTCTCACCTGTAGAATGGGGGTGAGGACAGACCCCTCCCCACAAAACGAAGGTGGGGCAAAGCTCGCTAATCCACAGAGAGTGTCCAGCAGGCATGAGGCACAGAAGAGGCCCTGCTGCGGGGTCCCAGAAGGAAGGGTCTGTCCTCGGCATGCGTGCCCAGCTGTGATTCTGAATAGTCTCTCTTTTGCCAAGAGCTGTTTCTGTGCCCAGCTCTGAAACCCCTGTCTTGTTCAACTCTCCTGACAAAGCCCTAAGGGTTAGGGCCCTGAGTTAGAAATGGGGAAACCAAGGCACAGATTAGTGGTGTCACCTGCCCAGGCACATGGCCGTCACACAGCAGAGCCCACCGTGTGTGTCTAGCTCTGGGGGGGGGGCGGCACTCCCAGCTGGCGGTGGCACAGCTTGCCTCTCACTGTGGATGTGCTCAGTGCCTGCCCAGAGGGGTGACAGCAAGCCTCTGTCCAGTGCTGAGCGAGTCCACATGAGGATGTCCTGGGGGCAGAAGGAAGCCCCTTGCAGATACAGGGGGCACCTGGCGGTGGCCAGGCTGCCTGCCATCATGACATCCCATGAATGGTGAAGGGAGCTGGTATGCTGGGGTGGGAAGGTCCTCTCTACCACCAAGATGCTGCAAAACCGGACCAGACCCAACCTCAGCAGAGATCCCCTCCAGCTGGCCCCCCACCCCTTTGGAACTGGAGAAGCACAGCCCATGTTACACCTGCAGATGAGCCTGGGGCTCATTAAAGGAGCTGGGAAGATGGGGCAAAACTGCTTGATGGGTGGTGGGTGGATCGAGAGCGCCCTCAGCACCCCTCCCCATGCTCTGTCTGCCCCGCAGTCCCTCCTGCCCAGCATGCGCTTGTCCTGCAGGAATGCTTCCCCCATACCTGTCTCCTTCTCAGTGCTCAGGTTTGGGCTCAAATGTCCCTCCTCAGAGCAGCTTTCCCCACCCACTCAGTTGAAACTGCCCCCACCTTGTGCTTCCTGCTACATCACCCTCTTTTACCTGCTTTGGGGCACTTGTCAGTGCCTATAATTAATCATTGGCCATGTGGGTCCTTGTGTCCACCGCCTGTCTTCCCAATGGCGTGGTCTTGTCTCTCTGTGCACTGGCCCCAGACAGAGTCCGGACAGTTGCCTGATACTTAGTAGCTGCTCCGTGAAGGCTTGCTGGCTGACCACTAAGGAAGAGTGTGTTTCCCACATGCCCTCTGCTGCTCTGGACACCGTCTACGCATGTTTGAGAGCTCAGCTCACGGTGGTGGCAGAGAGCCTGGGCTGGGCTTGGGTCAGACTGGCACTCCTGCCTTCCTCTTCAAGCAGCTCCCCCATGTAACTGAGCAAGACACCCCTCCATGGTGTCTGAGGACCAAGGAACCATTGAAGTCTAACCCTTGACAATGAAGCTTGGTTATGGCTACTAAGATCCCCTCCAGCTGTGGGGCAGATGCACTGCAAAATGGCCTCAATTCTTTGCTCTTCCTGACCCACACCCCTTTGTGATGTGACTGCAGCTCTACTCAGCCAGAGACAGAGTTGCCTTCCTGCCCTTGGATCTGGGCTGGCTCCGGGACTTGCTGTGGCCAATGGGATGTGGCAGAAGTAGGGTCAGCCAACTGTGAGTCTGGATGCACAGGCTGGCTGTCAGCTCCACTTACTCTCTTGCTGACCCTCCTGCTGGAGGCTGAGACATATGTGCGGTTGTCCCAGTTGCCCTAGCTGAGGCCGCAGTCAGGTGGGGGCCCTGGCCACAATCAGCAGAGCTGCTCATCAGAAATCCACAGCTGACCGCAGTCCCAAGAGCAAGCCCAGTTGGGACCAGAACCACCCAAATGAGCCTGCCTAAACTGCCAGCCTAAAGAACTGTTGGCCAAATAATGGTGGTTGTTTTAAGCCCCTAAGTTTTGGGGTGGTTTGTTACACAGCAGTAGCTAGCAGATACATTTTGGCATTTAGAATTACAACATATTAGAAATGCGGGGGAGCTTAGAGATCAACCAATCAGAATGTACAGATGGCAAATTGCAGTTGAATCAGGCCGGGCCTGATTGGGGGGGGGGCGAGGGCCCTTTGGTGGTGGCTTGGCACAGACAAGCAAAACCACCTGAGGGAATGTGATCAAAGCACATCATCAGGATGACTGCCAACACATACCTTCAAGTATGCTCAGCACAGCATTATTTATGAGAGTGAAAAATGGGAAACAAATAAGATGACTCCAACAGAGGGCTGGTTAAATAAACTCTCTGGTCAATGCAACACTGTGGAGCCTTCAAAACCATGCTGTAGGTACATTCACTTTGGAAACTTTTTCAGCACCTACCACCCTGTACTATCACAACTCCCCCCACACAGAGGTTTTATTCCTAGGCCCAGAACCAACAGATGTGCAACACATGGGCACCAACAGCAAGAAACAAGAGCATTCATCAGCCACCTTGTCACAAAGACCCAAGTGCCCATCAAAAGTTGAAGAGTCACAAGTCATGGCAGATACACACAGTGGAATAGTACACAGCAAAGAAAAAGGAGGGGTGCACCTATATTGATGCATCTCACAAACATGTGGCTAAGGGGCTGACACGAGACTTCAAGGAGGACAGGCCACATGCTACCATTTATATGAAGGTCAGAAACAGACAAACTGGTCTATGGTATTGGAGTCAGGATGGGCGTTCCCCTGACAAAGAGGGAGGGGATCAGGGTCTGGGGGTGGGGCAGGTAATGTTTGTTATTTGGAACAGTTTATGAAGTTCAGGCTGCATACTCTTCTGTGTGTGTGTTATATTTCAAATACCCACTTACTAACAAAAATGATGCATAATAGATGGAATACTATCTAATGATATGGAAAAGTGACCCATTCGTGAAAATCAAAAAAGGTGGCAAAAGCATGTAATTCCATTCTGTAAGTAAATATATGCGCAGAAAAATGACAAGAAACAAGTTGTGGCCATGATTCCCAGTTAGAAAGTGGGTCAGAGCCCTTATGTTCTTGCTGGTGTCTTCAAGAACAGACTGTGGTTTTGGCTGAGCCATGGAGCCCAGAGCTCCGATGGACCACCGATCCTCAATCCCTCAGACCTGAGTCCCAAATGGTTCTGGAGTCCAGCTTCTACAGCATCTGGGCCTTGAACAAAGAGTTAAATGGTGGGGGGTGGTGGAGAGCTTAAAGTGCTGGAATGAAACCCTTCCCTGCTCTCCAAGGGGCAGCAAATACGATCCAGATGTCAGGCTGCTCACCCTGCAGCCAGCACACAAAGGAAGCACATTCCTCACCCAGCTGCTGGGGCTGTGAGCTTCGGGGGAGGCGCCAGACATCTGGGCCCCTGCTGCAGAAGGGGGGCTGCCAGGCTGGGGGAGGGACAGTGAAAGTAGGGGACACCCTCCTCTCCCAGCACCGGTCCTGGTATTCTGGAGTCCCCTTTCATCCCCTCATGCACATTGGAGACCTTGGAGACCAAGGGGAAGTGGCCCTTCTATACTGGTGCACCGGGCTGAGTGTGAATGGGACTAGGACAATGAAAGTGGTGGTGTGGCTGCCTGTGTAGCTGGGCACAGGGGGGTGTGGGTGTATAGAGAGAGATAAGTGGGCAAATAGGAGGTGGGTGGATGGGTGGGTGAATGATGGACTGATGATGGGTGGGTTGGAGGATAGATGGGTAGATAGGTGGATGGGTGGATGGATAGATGAATGGATAGTGGACAGGTGATGGGTGGATGGATGGAGGAATGCATGGATGAACTTGTGAATGGATGGATGGGTAAGGGGTGGGTAGAAGGATGGAGGAATGGGTGGGAGGGTGGATAGACAGATAGATGAGTAGATGCATGGGTGAGTAGACGGGTAGTGCTGTGACCTAAGTGTGACGGAGGTGGTGGGGAGGTGGGGACACAGGCCACCACATGGGGTGGTGCAGTAGTGGGAAAAGCCCACTTTGGGCTCAGGCAAACCTGAGATCAGCTCCTGACCTCATCTTGGTGGCCCTGGGCAAGGCTCCTTGCTTCTCTGAGCCTTGATTTCCTCATCTGCACACTGAGGATGATGTTGCGAGGATGACATAAAGGCCTGTTAAGTGAACGCCCACAACTGCTTTGTGCACACACGTGTGAGCACACACTCGGCGGGCTTGGGGGACTCAGCGAAGGCCTCCTGGAGTAAAGGACACCTACGCTGAGATTTGAACAGAGTCCAGTGGTAGAGTTTGTCCCCCCAAGGGCTGCGACAGAGGGACAGCACATGTAAAGCCTGTGTGTGTGTGGCGTCTGTGTGCGCATTTCCTATAGGGAGGGGATGTGAGCCCAAGAAAGGTTGCTGAACACCCCTGAGATGCTGAACGATGATCTAGTATGTACACAGCATCCCCGGAAGGAACAGAAATTGCACCTGGGGAGGAGGGGAGCAAGTCTTCCTTCTCTCTGCCTTCCCTTCGTATCAGACCCTCCTTTTAAACTATGTCCTTGATTTATCTTTGAATTGCTTGCTGCCCACCAGCCCTGTGCACCCGACCCAGGAAGGAGACAGTCACATTAAGTAACAGATAGATAATTACAAATTGTCTTATAAGTTAGCAAACACACATTAGTATACTTTACTCATTTTAGAAAAGGAATTGATGAAATCTGAGGAGCTCATGATTTCGTGGATGCTGCCCTCTGAGCTCAGAGTTGGGATGAGGCGGGAAGTCTCACAGGCAGCTGCAGACACACCCTGGGAGTGGGGGGGGGGGTCGAGTGTCAGAGAAGATTCTTAGGTTTCTAGGGAGAGGTGATGTGGCTGGATCCTGAAGGCTGTAAAGTCTGCACACCTGAAGGCAGGCTGAGGGCACGGTGTCCCCGGCAGAAGGCACAGCTCAGTCGCAGGCATGGCAGTTGGAATTCAGGAACAAACCAGAAGTATAAAGTTCCGCCTGCAGGTGAGGTTGGGGAGCAGGCAGGAGGCCGGGTGGAAGGTCCAGCCAGTCTGTGGAGGGTCTGGAAAACCAGGCCAAGCAGTGAGGATTTTCCTCAGCCGGCAATGAGGCGCCACGAAGGCTTAACCAATTCCCAAAATGTTTTCATTGTTTAAAAAACGTGCAAATTGGCTGCATATCACCTTGAACTCTCCAGAGAAATGCTGCCAAATTTTAAAATAATGCTGTTCATATGAATGCTAAAATAATAATTAGGGCCTGGCGGCCTATCCTGCACGTGTCTCTCCGAAGTGCCAGACGGCCCTCCCACCAGCCTCAGCCCAGCCCCTCTGCTGTGGGGCCTGCCCAGCCCCATCCACCAGGTGCAACATGAGGCACAGAGGTGGATGAGGGGTTGTGGCACCTAGGACATGGCGACTGTGTGGAGCCTTATGTCCTGCCCTGAAGGGTGGGGACACAAGCCCCGCTAACAGGGCCTGAGGGACCGCAGGCCGCAATGTATGTGAAGTCTTTAAACACAAGCGGCTGAAACAGATTTTTAGAAATAACTTCCTGGGAAAGGCAGGCAATGAAAAGGCAGTTCAGGCTGGTTTCACTCCCAGGGTTATCTCTCGCCTTTTACCTCCCCTCTTGCATAAGGGTGACCCTTGAGCTGGTATGACTGAGCTGTGGCACCATCCACCCCAGGTAGCGCTGCCTGAGACCACCCCACAGGGAGCACCCTGTAGATTGAGGACCTAGGAAGGGGCACACTCGTCCCCAAATGCTCCTCTGTGTCCTCTCAGTTCTCAGTCATCGAAGGCACCAACCAGGGACCACCCTAACCCTGCACACCCAGGGACGAGGCCAGGCCTACAAGAAGGCCCCTGCTTTGGGGGCCCTAGGCCCTTCCGCCCCTGTCATCACAGGGTGGCCCTCCCGCCTTGCCTTCTTTACTCTTCCCATTGCAGAGGTGGGTGAAGGCAGCCCTCAGGGGCCGGTCCCATGCTGGGGCTTTTCAGCTAGGTCATGACTGAGGTCAATGCTCACAACGCAGGGAGGCCACTGCTGTCTTCACTTCCCTGATGCCCAGCAAGGCCAGACCCTCACTGAAGGCACACAGTGCTGGTCCAGGGCTGGAGTCCTGAGGACGCCACAGGCACTGCTGGCCCCAGCCGCTGCTCGCCTCCTCGGGTATCCTTGGCTGCCAGTGATTTTAGGATGTAACCTCAGCAGCACCGGAGAGGCCTGACACCCTTCGGGCATTCTGAGCTTGGTACTCTGGGGCACTGACTTCCCAGGGCCTTTCTTCTTGACCGATTCCAGAGTGTTCCATCCTCTTGTCCCAGGGGCCAGCAGAGGTCCCAGAAATTCCAACCGTGCCTCACCGTTAGCGAGGGCACAGCCCAACACCCCCACTGCGGACGCACTGAGAGCCTCAGGAGCACCCCACAGCCTGGTTTCAGTGCAGAGCTTTTGCGCATTTGCTCTGGACCTTGGGCCAAGGTTTTCTCCTGCATCACCTCTCCTAAGAGCACCACGATATAATGACTTCCTGAGAAGTCAGCAATGTGTCTTTGGTGAGCCTGGCAGCCTGACCCCGGCTGGAACTGTCACGATCACACAGGGCAAACCCACTCCTGGCAACAACCCCCAGCTGAGAAAGAGACGGGGGCAAGGAAAAGGGTCCCCACTCCTCCCGAAGTCACCTCTGTTGACAGTTCTCATGGATCCTCCCAGTTACTTCTGTGTAAATACAATCCTGTGCAGGCTCACCCTGTGAGAACAGGCAAATGTAGGTGCCAACCAGTCAGACTCTCGTTATCAGCGTGGCCCCCGCTTCACAGTACGTGTGTCTTTTCTGGTGACAACCTGGAGGCTGTGCTCCGCGTCCTCACCTGTACGACGAGTATGGTGATCTCGTCCCTTGAGTGCTAACAGGAGAATCAAAGCAGGCTGTGCAACACAAAACCTACTACTGAGGCCAGGCATACAGCAAGGGCTAAATTAGTGCCCGCTTACAAAGAGGCAACTCCCTGAGCACTTGCTCTCTCGAAGGCCCTCCGCTGTGCTCTCCAGACAGACAAACTCGCCTGCCCTGCCCCTGAACCCAGGCAGTAAAAGGGATGGGCCCTGCAAAGCCAGGGCAGGTCAGGCTGCAGGCCCACCATTCTCACTCAGCACATGCTGGACACGCGACATGCCTACTTGGTCACCGAGAGTCTCGGCGCCGGCGTGGACCGGCTGTGTGACACTGGCTGCCCTGGGTCTGCACTATGCATCGCGGTCGCCACGAGCAAGGTGGCCCTGTGGGTGATGGAGGAATATGGTGACTCTCTGCGGGTTTGGCTCCACCGTGTAACAGCGAGCCACTGAAAACGCTCTGGAAAAGGCAGCCTTCCCCTCCCCATCCAGAGGGGCACCAAACTCAGCAGGACAGGGGCCCCTGCCCTTTCCCAGCCCTGCTGGCATCCCCATAACCTGGGAACAACACCTCCTTTCTCTGAATTTAAGGAAAACAGCCTCCTCTGGAAGCAAAGCTTTTAAACAGATGTTTCCTCTTGGCCCAAACCTCCCGCACCTCTCCCAGCCGGGCCTCCCCTCCAGGCGGGGCCTGCTCGGCTCTCACACTAGGCAGGGCACAGGGGAGACCAAGTGGTTGCAATTCTTCTTTTTCAGCAGGGGGAGGAAAATATTAAAAAAACGTGTTTTACAAGCCTGCCTTTGCCATTGTTTATGTAAACAGGTAAATTGTTTCCTGCCTCAATTAAAAACATCTGCCACATAAATGAATACCAATTAACTCATCCTGTTTTTAATTACTCTGTTAATTACACGCAGGCAGCAGAAAGGATGGCTGGAGTAGAGAAGCGGAGTGCCACCTCCCCCAGCTTGGCAAGGATCCTGAATGTGTCTGGCTCCTGGAGGACGAGGGTGGTAGGGAGGTGGTGGCGCGGTGCCAGCTGGGATTCCCCGGATCTGGGCTGTCGAGCGGGCACCTCCTCCCAGGGTCCTCCTGCATAGGGGGTCAGTCGGTCAAGGGTGTCCAGTGTCCCGGCTCACCCAGGGAGGGTGGAACCCCCTCCTGCATGCTCTTTCTGCTCATCTCTTCCTGCCCCTCAGCCTTCTCCAGCCCCAGGACTCTGCCTTACGGCCTTGTCAGTGGAGAGGAAGGAGGAACCTCAAGGGGAGCCCACTCATGTCCTGGCCGCACTTTGTGGGGCAGGGAGGCAGCTGGGGGCCTGGAGGCCTGGATCACATCCAGTAAGGCCTGCCTCAGGGGAGGGGCAGCAGGGTCCCCCTAACGGGCACCTCTGCTACTGAGCACCTGCTGAGTGCTCACAGTGTTGTACGGGGCTGCAGGCCTCCCAGGGAGCATCCTTACCCACGCCCCTACACACGCATGTCATTTGGCTTGTCCTTCCCCCTCAGCCTCCTATCTGCTTCACTGTCACCCAGCCCAGGGCACAGAGGAGGCTCTCAGCACAGGAACCTCCCCTGCGAACACTCGGCAAGGGCACATTATTCCAACTTATGGCAGAGGCCAGAGGGCAACGGCCTGTCCAGGGTCACATCCCCTGCGCCTGCCAGAGCAGGACCGGAACCCAGGACTCCAATTCCAGGACTCGTGGTGAGCACACCATTTATTTCACAGTGGGCCAGACTCACGTGCCAATGCTGTCCCTGGGAGTTAGGTGTGTAGTAGGCCCTCAAGTCTGCAAGTCTGACAGGTCTCGAAACCACACTGGGCAGCAGGCACTCCATCTCCATGACCCAGGCCTCTCTTTCCACAGGCACCTCCCAATCCTTACTTGGCCCAGATCTGCACATCCTCCCTCCCACGGACATGAGTGGTTGTCACTCTCCCCATCTTGCCCTTGGGTTCCCATGGCTTGTAGGTGCTGAAATGATCACAGCGGACTGCCCTCAGAGCCCATCCAACCAGAGTGGCTAACAGGGTTCTGCTCACATGCAAGTCCAATCACGCAGGTGCTGGCACGGCCCCGGGAGTAGGCTGCCGCCTCAGTCAGGCTCAGAGAGGAAGGGGTGCCTCGATCAGCCAGTGGTGTCTGCCCCACTGTCACAGTGGGCAGAGGAGGGTGAACCTCATCCACCACGAGCATCAGATTAATAGCATGAAAGGTACCCCACACACTGGTGGGTTAGGGTCCAGTCCACCCCTCACTCTATAGATGAGAAACCAGAGACCCACAGTGTTCTAGAATAGTCTGACCCTTCAGCGACCCACAGGTGTCTGCTCAGGGGGCTGTCTGCACCAGGGTCCCTCTCCGAGGGATGGGTCGACAATACACAAAGGGACAGGCCAGAGCCCACCCCACACCTATCCTCAGGGGCAACCCGCTTCCCCAGGCTGCTTGCATTCTTCAGACACCAGCTGTGAGCACCTGCCTGAAACCCTGTCCCAACTTTGGAGAGAGGAGAGGGGAACAGCCAGCACTCAGTGGCCAACAAAATATTAACTCACTTAACCCAAGAGCCCTGTGAGGTCATTCTGTAACACAATAATAGCGATGAAAAAGTGAAACACATTACATTCCCATTTTATAGATGGGACAACTGAGGCACAGGGAGGTTAAGTAACTGCCCAAGGCACACAGCTGGGAAGGGAGGTCAGAGCTGGAATTCGGGCCTTGTCAGTACAGCTCCGCGGGGTCCCCAGCCTGAGCTCACACAACTGCCTGGACCCACTGCGGTCTCTCCAAATGTCAAGTCTCCCCAGTTTGGCAAACAGGGAGGGAGAGACCTAGAGGAGCTTCACAACATGCCCAGATGGTGAGGGTTGATTGCAGGCTGGTGCCGGGCAGGCATAACTATGGGTTTGAAGTCAGGTGTCCATTCACTGTCTGGCCATGGGCTCTGAGTGAGTCCGTTGGCATGGCTGGGCCTGAACTCTCCTCATGAAACGGGGGGACCCTCACCCCTGCCTTTAAGTGCAAGTGTGAGGATTCTGGGGCTTTCCTGCAGCCCTCTCGGCCCTCCACTCCCCACCTGCCTCCCTTCTAGGCAGGCCCCCAAACTGACCCCCAAGCATGCTGCCTGGTGGTTTCCCAAGCTGCAGTGGGCCCACCCTACTCATGGCTGGGAGACTTGCACCTTGAGACCTAGATGAGATGGGAACCTCTTTCAGACCTTCTGCAATGAGTTTCCTTTCTTCCTCCTTCTTTTTTTTTAATCCTCACCAGAGGATATGCTTATTGATTTTAGAGAGGGGAGGAGTGGGGAGAGAGAGAGAGACGTCTATCAGTTGCCTTCCATATATGCCCCAAACGGGAGTTGAACCCGCAACCTAGGTATGTGCCATGAATGGGGAGCAAACTCTCAACCTTTGGCGTACAAGATGGCGCACCAATTGAGCCACCTGGCCAGGGCAATGCACATTTCCTTTCAACACCCACCAGCCATTGTAAGGGTCCCCTGTTTCTCTGGAGCCTTTTAACCAATTTGAGTAATAAAGTAGCCTAATAGCAGTAAAGTCATTAAGGGCAGGGGACTCCCCACAGTGTGTTGGGGAGCCCCCCAGGTCGGAGCAGCAGTCCTGGGCTGGCTCACCCTGACAAAGCCAGGGTTGTGTCCGTACTGGGAAGGCTCTGTGAGGGGCAGCCAGGAAGCAGAGTCCATCCCCAAGGCCTGTCCTTTGGGTGAGAAACACCCCGCTGGCGGTCCCACAGCCCTGGGTGGTCCAGACATCAGGGAGGCCTCCCTGCTTGCAGGGGGGAGCCCAGAGACTCGCTGGTTGGGACCTCAAATTGGAGATGGCTGCAGGGAACAGGCTGCGGGGATCTTAGGTCCAGCACCTCCCCCACCTAGGATCTGAGTGCTGAGGAGTAAATGGCTGGGCAGGGACTCATGGGGTAGATCCAGAGTCAAGGGCTGGGGCCCGTACCCAAGAGGTCATATCTGCTGTGGAGGTGGCCACACTGTCAGGTTAAACCCCAGTGACCTTGGACAAAGACTTACGGGTAACCTCTTGTGAAAGAACTGGTGCAAGGAATTTACCTGTTGAGTAAATGAATTAGTGGTGGTTGACCTCAAAATCTGAGTCCCACCTGGCTGAATATTTCTCATCCAGAGTCACAGAATGATGTTCTCCATCTCTCATGGGTGACTAGGGCAGTGGGGTGGACAATAAAATAGAGGGACAGTCCTGGGAGAAACTAGAGGCCACTGATCAGTGAGCACTCACTGTGGCCAAGTCCAGAGTTCCAAGTGTCCACACACTGCCCTAGCCCCCAGGCAGAACCTCAGCATTGGTTCCCACGGCAGGGGGGCAGGACCCTGCTGGGGGGCACTCAGCGTGGCCTTGCCCATGAGCCCTCATCCCCTGGCCCCAGAACAGCAGGCCGTGTCCCCAGCGGCAGAGGGTCTGTCTCCAGCCCTGCCTGGGCCCCTCCCCCTAGTCTTGGGAAGGTGCCAGGCAGGCAGATGGGCCTGAGGCTGGTGCAGCCGCAGTGGCAGCTGCTCTGGGGGAGAAGAGCAAGGAGCCAGGCTCCACTACCTCCCTCCCAAGTGCGGGAACCTTCTGGATGTTTTGACTCTTTCCACCAAATGGTCTCAGAACCTCTAAGGAGATCTGCTGAGTCAAAACAGCCCTCAGGGTTTTTTTTTTTTTTTTGTGTGTGGGGGAGGGGTCGAGGCTGCCTTCCTCATGCTCTTGTCATCCTAAGGCAAGAGGCTTAGAGGCTGGTGGGGGGGGGGGTGCCATCTCTCATTTGACAACAAGAAAAACTGAGGCTTTGAGAGGGTAGGGACATGCCTGAGGCCACCCTGCTGGCTCCAGCGTTTCTCCTCTGACCCCAGACGCGCTGTGCCAGGCCATGTCCAGAACTGGGCCATGCATTTTTCTGGAGGCTCCAGAGCTATATCTACTTCTGGGGCCACTGTACCCTTATCTCCGGGTGCCCCTAAGGACAGCCTGCCTGTGGCTAGGAAGTGGGGAGGCCCTGACTGCTGCCCAGGCTGAGGGACGCATGCCCTTCCCACCCGGGGTGTGAAAGTTTTCATAGGGCTGCTTCTAAGACAGAGGCTGAGGAGGACAATGGGCAAAGGCAAGGCTCCCTGTCCATCTCCAAAGCATCCTTACACTGGCCTGCCCCTGCCAGCGGGCCCCTGCCATGGCAGGAAGAGGGTCCCTGGCAGCAGGGTGACTCTGCTGCAGTGCATGCCCCAGGAGTGTTTGTAGGGCTCACTTTCCCCTTCACTCAGACAAGACTGTCCAACCAGGACACAGAGCTTCCAGAAGCTGGGGTGAGTGGGTTTGATCAGAGGAGTAACATGCCCAGCGTCCACAGGTGAGGGGCAGAGCAGGGGTTACTCTGGCTCCTAAAAGGGGTAACGAATTTCTCCTCCGACATCAAGCTGGACGAACCTCCCCCTGAGCACCAGACTCTAGTAGAATGCCTACAGGCCCTGCCTGGTCTCTGAAACATCCACCTTGTTCCCATCAGTATGCAGTGCAGGTTTCAGGGGACTAGCAGCTATCCTTCCACCTCCTCTTGCTTGGTGGTGGTCACCAGGCCAAGCCACATGTCACATCAACACAGATGAACTGCGGTCAGCCAAGAGTTTTATTTAGGAAGAACATGGGTAAGGCCGAACCCACCAGATGTGGGGTGGAAGATGGGCCAGCAGGACTGCCCTGTGGGGCCTCACCATGGGCTCCTGCACGGAGGGGCTTGGTTAACCTGAAGGGTCCCCACGGGGCCTGCAAGCTGGGGATGCCATCCGGGAGGCCTGTGGGCCCAGCTGCGTGTGGGAGTCTGGCTCAGACTCTGGTTGCTGCCATGTAGTTACCAGGGGGGTGAGTCAGGCAGACCCCAAAGGATGATAGGGCAGGGTCTGGTTCACAGGAAACACTGTCTTTTCGGGCTTTAGCATTCATACGGCCTCCCACCAGACAAAGCCCTCGGGGCCCACAACTGGTTCCTGGCCTTTTGTCATCTCCCTGCCCTCCTCTCTGCACCTTCCCACCTACAAGTCCCCCTCGCTGGTCCTCAGATATGCCTCCTGTCACCTGTGCCAGAGAGGCTGTGCTCTGATGACCACTTGGTTCCCTCCCCTTCCAGGCCTCAGCTTACTGTCACTTTACGAGAGAGGCTGGACCTGACTGGTCAGCAACTTCCTACCCAGCTTGTGACCCTCCCTGGGGCCCTTGGTAGAGAAAATGTCACCCATCTCCTTCGTTTATTGTCTGTCTCTCTCCAAACAGAGTAGCAGCCCCTGAGGGCAGCGGTCCGCATGCTTGATTCCAGCACAGTGCCCGAGAGCAGTAGGCGCTTGATAGCTACTTGTGAAAGGGGTAAATGCGTACCCACACCAGCTGTATTCCAATGGGAGACTCGTCTCAGCTAAGTGTCACCCAGCTCCTTGCCAGCATCTAACAGGCTGGGTAACGGTGACCCCCCACCCCCATCCCAGAGTCAGCCTCCTGGAACGCAGTCAGGGAGAAGACCACACTAGGAAATTGGCATCGCTGTGGTCCACCGTCCAGACCCCCACTGTGACGTGTGGTCAGAGGAGGAAGGAGGGACTGGATTTCTGCTGCACATTGAAGGTTACACTGTCTTCAGATTTGGGGAGAAATGAACAATTATTATTCTCTGCACTCTGGCCAGGATCTAGGTGTTCCAATTATTCCCTGTGTCCAGATAGATTGGGGGAGGGGGGTCAATCTGTGCTTCTCCAGGGACCTCTCCAGAGGCTTCCTGCCCTGTGTGGCATCAGCCTGGGGTACTCAGAGGGACAGCAGCTACATGAGCTGCTGGGGCCACACGGCCAGGGTCCTGTCTGATTTCATGTCTGACAGCTTCCATACTTTTTTGGGCATCTCGCTGAAGGAGGTGGGCTGCGGTCCCCTCCCACCCATGCTACATGGGCTCCTTATGTATGAGGAGTCCCCTGTTCTGGGCAGCTGGGGGAGGGGCCATATGGAGGTGCTCTGTTAACAGCCACCATGCTTGGAACCAACATTAACCCGGGATGCCCCGCATCACCAGGCCCTCTGGGTGGGTAGCCTCAACTGCCAAGGCCAGTGGCCGAGGCTCTAGACATCCTGAGGCAGAGTCGTAGCGTCCCCACCAGGTCCTGTCCAGACTGCTGACCCTAGTACCCCAGCACATGGTGGGTGCATAGTTGTTCCCTCCGTGCTTGGGGTGGGCTGTTCCATAGCAGCAGGGACCGGACGGCTTCTCTGTAAGTGCAGACACCCATTCTATGAGTGTTTCTGGGATCACTTGGTGTGAGGATGTGCCCTGCCCAGTCTCTGAGGGAGGGCTGGCCTGACTGAGCCCTTGAGAAACATTTGCTGGGGAGCCCACAATGTCAGGTGTGTAGACTGCCCAGGCTGACCCTCCGCTGCCTCCCTCTGTGGCCCCGCAAGGGCAGGTCCCGGCAACGCCAGCACTGGGAAACAGACTGGGTGATGAGATAACTGTTGGTGGAACCAGATACAGTGACAGCTTGCAGACAGACGAGCTGCTGTTCAAACAAGCCTCTCCAAGCACCCGGCAAGGACGTCCTCACTGGAGAGGGACCCTGGGCATCAGCGCTATGAGATGCAGGGTGTGGGGGCCAGGTGGGACCTGTTCCTGTCCCTCTGGGCCTCCTGTGTCAGGTACTTGTCTGGGCACTGGGGCATAGGGGCGAACACACAGACAGAAGTCCCGCCCTTACAGAATTGGCCCTCTAGGAGGAAGACGAGCAGTGGCATGCAGAAGAAAAAGCATGGCACAGGGAGATGGGGGTGCTGTGGAGAAACAGCAGGGACAGGCACTCACTGAAAGGAGACCCTTGAGCGAGACCTGGTGGAGGCAGGTGGGAGCCATGCCGGTGTTGGGGAGAGAGCACTACAGGCAGAGGGACTGCCAGTGTGAAGGCCCTGGGTGGCAACGTGCCTGCGAGTTTGGGAAACAGCAGGGATGGTGGATTTCAGTGAAAAATGGGGTGGGGGGAGTGTTACGTGACCTCAAAGCTATGACAATTTGGTCTGTCCCTGGAGGGGCCACATCTAACTGGTTTTGAAGAGGGCCCCTCTGGCTGCCATGCAAGGACCCCAAGCTACCTCCCAAGTGAGGGGGCAAGGATAGAAGCTGGGAGACCAGATGCAGAGTCTTGTTCATGCCACGGAGGTTAGACGCAGGTACTGGGGAGATTCAGTAACTGTTTGTGGAACCAAATACAGCGACAGCTTGCAGGCAGACTAGCTGCTGCTGTTCAAACAATCCTCTCCAAGCACCTGGCGAGGGTGTCCCCTCCAGCTAGTGACCCTGGGCAACAGCGTTCAGCACCCCAGGCCACGATGTGGTCACCTGTGAAAAGAGGATGGCCGTGACCACCCTCACAGGCTGTGGAAGGACCCAGAGACACATGCAGGGAAACCTAAGCAATCAGGGCAGGTAGCTCCACTTCACTCGTCCCTCGACACCCAGTGGACAATGACTTAAGCCTAGAGTAACCACAGGACCCAGCAATTCCTCTCCCAGGGTGGTAACTGAGAGAACTAAACACACGTGTCCATGCGAAAACTTGCACATTAAACATTCACAACAGATTATTCACAACTGCCAAAGGGTCGAAATGGTCCCAATGTCTGTCAGCTGCTGACAGACACACAAAATGTGCCCATCCATGAGGTCAAAGCTTAGTCAGTCACTAGAAAGGGGTGAACTGCGGACACGTGTGACAAGGACAGACCTCAGGAGCATTGTGCTGAGTGAAAGAAGTTGGTCGCAAAGGCCACAGTTCTATGAAATGTCCAGACCAGGCAAATCCACAGAGAGAGAAAGATTAGTGGCTGCCAGGCACTGGGGGAGGGGAATAGGGAGTGAACACAAACGGGTGTGAGGTCTGTTTTGGGGGTAATAAAAATTTGGGGGAACTAGACAGTGGTGATGGTTGTGAATGTGCTAAATGCCACTGAATTGCACACCCCAAAATGGTTAAAAACAGTGGAGTGGTGATTCCTCAAGAAATTCAAAATAAAACTATCACATGACCCAGCAATTCCAGGTGCACACCAAAAAGAATTAAGAGCACAGTTTTGAACAGATATTTGTACATCCACATTCATAACAGCATTATTCACAACAGCCAGAGGGAGGAGTGACTCCAGAGTCCAGCAGCAGAAGAAGGGATAAACCAGATGTGCTCTTCCGTATAATGGAATATTATTCCACCAAGAGGAAGGACATTGTGACACAGGCTACGACACAGGCGAACTTTGGGGGGACACTATGCTCAGTGAGATGAGCCCGTGACAGACAAACACGAGTCCACTCCTACGAGGTCCTGAGAGGAGTCAGATCCACAGAAATAGAAAGTGAAATGATGGTCACCAGGGCCCAGGGGTGGGGTGGGAACTGGTGTTTGATGCAGACAGAGGTCCAGTTTGAGAAGCTGAGAAGGTCTGTGGATGGAGGAGGGTCATGGCTGTACAACGATGTGAAGATACTTACTGCCACCAAACACTTAAAAGTGGTTAAGACGGTGAATTTTATGTTCTATATATTTTAGCACAATTAAAAAAAAACCCAGTGCAGAGACTGAGACAGGCAGGCTGCAACCCCTCCATCCTCTCCCTCCAAGAGCCTGTCTGTGTTCTGACCGCACAGGACTGGGGAGCCCGAGCTCAATGTTAGGGGCACAGGTGTGTGAGGGGCCAGGCTGACCCTCCTCCCTCGGGGACTAGGCCCCTACCTGCTGGCAGCGCTGATGTGGGAAAGTCACAGCTGCCCTCCTTCCAGGTTCTGTGCTCTTGTCCATGGGGGACCGAGCAATTCCACAAGGAGAGTGGCTGCCCTGGGCTGGTGGTGCGGGTGTCTTATTATCTCTACCTAAAGACACACTCCCCTATATGCAGACATGCCCTTAGTGAGCCAGGAAGGGCTCTATGGCATGGTCTGCCCCAGTAATCTCCTAAACCAGGAGATCTAACTGGGCTAAAGGCCATGGTGATGTGAGGCACACCACACAGGAAAGGGCTTCAGGGCCCCTGAAGGGGCCTCCGGCCCTCCGGGAATCAGATAAAAGTCCTCTGACCATGTGACCTTAAGGTTTACCAAGTCCAGGACTTCACAGTTATCTCCCCTGGCTGCTCCCAACTTAGAAGCTCCCAGGGCCACTGTAAGCTCTGACTTTGACTCAGAAAGAGAAAGGGAGCCACCCTGACCAGACCATGCCACATGCTGTGGTGGGCCCTGTGACCAGGTGTGCAGCAGCCACAGTTGTTGAAATTCCAAAGGAGGTTTTTATGTGGACAGGAAGAAGCTGAAGCTCCAAGGAGCCACTAAAACACCACAGTGAAGGGCTAGCAGGTAACCTGGTTTAGAGTTTGGGCATCTGACCTCCAAAACTAGGCTCTCCCATGACAAGCCCATGCAGATGTAGAGTGGAGTGGCAGGTGTCCTGGGACAGTGATATGGATATATAGTGACAGGCATCATGGGACATTCCACGTAGGTGTGTAGCGACAGGCATTTTGGGAAAGAGCAGGTAGACGTAGAGTGACAGGTATCCTGCAAGAACCCATGTAGGTGTGTACTGACAGGTATCTGGGTACTGTCTATGTAATAGTGTGGTGACAAGAGCCATGCAACAGCCCGTGTAGCTCTGTAGTGAGAGGCATCTTGGGACTGTGCATGTGCGTGTATAGTGATCGATGTCCTGAGACTGTCCATGTGGATGTGTAGTGACAGATGTCCTGAGACTGTCCATGTAGGTGTGTAGTGACCAACGGCCTGAGACTGTCCATGTGAGTGTGTAGTTACAGATGTCCTAAGACTATCCATGCAGGTGTGTAGTAACCAACGGCCTGAGACTGTCCATGCAGGTGTGTAGTGACAGACGTCCAGAGATAAGGCCTTTGCTGGTCCCTGCAGTGGATGCTGACTTCAGTCTCTGGGGTGCAGGATTCTGGGTGGGGTAAATCTGTTCTGACTTCTCTACTGCCTCCCACCCGAGCCTCAGTCACACTTAGACCAAGTTGCCATGTTGTCACAGTGCAGATAGGCCGAGACATGCAGGCGGGGATTGAAATCCAGCAAATACGCTTCGGCTGTTATCGGTTCTGGCTGCCTAGATTGGCCTGGGCTCTCCTGTGAGCATCCCGCTGCGGTCAAGTGGAGGCCACACTTCCTTCTTCTGCCTGGTTTTCACACCCGCACATGCACAGGCAATACATGCTCACCCTCGCACACACCCATGGGTTCAGTCACACATACAAGGGCTCCTGAGGCCAGGGTGACAGTCCAGCCATGGTCCACAGAGGAGCTGCTGCCCCTCTGGCAAGAGACCAGGACCTCGGAACCCTAACGTCTGGGGAGAAGTCACTACTAGCTATTTGGTGACCAGGTATGGCAGAAACACAAGGTTCTACAATTAGATGACCAGGTTCTGAAGTGGAAATCCCACCTCTGCCACCAAGTAGCTGTAAGGAGTGATGACCCCAGCTTCAGTTTCCTCTCTGTGAAAGGGAAGGGAATGAAGCTGTGTCCTTAGGGGGCACAGAGCTTGGCTCTGAGCTTGCTGTGTCCCTAAATGTGAGGGGGCAGGTCAGCAGGTGCAGGGGCCTGGGCTGTGCAGGAGGACAGAGGCGTACAGGCTGGCAGGGAGGGAGAAACCGGTTGGGTGCAAAGCCAAATAATGCCCCACCCGCCAGTGAACCCCAGGATAGCATACTCGGTGTCCCCCCCCACCCCGCGGCAGAGGTGACACCACATCCACGAGCCAGAAACCACATGTCAGACACATGTCAGATCCACATGTGTGGATCTTTCATACCTTATCACAATCTGAGGAGACAGGAGCCCTGTGTCTGCATTTTGCTTTTGAAACTGAAGACACCCAGAGGGTGAGTGATTTGCTGATGGTCACGCAGCCACTGGGAGAGGAATCAGGGGTTCAGATACAGCCAGTGGGACTTAGAGAAGCCAGCATGCTGCCCGTTCCCCTCCCCACTGCCTCAGAGAATGGGGAAGGGGTTCCTGGAGCTGAACCAGGAGCTATGGCCTCCTTTGGTCTTGAAGACCCCCCTTGCCTCTCAACACCTCCCCTCCCTGCCTGTAAGAGGGACCCAGGGCAGCCGAAGGACTTCCCTTTCCTGGCTGCCCCCAGGTCAGGACTACAGGGAGAGAGCTTCCTTGTGAGTCCCACGTGTCACCCAGGGCCATTGGTGCTCGAGGACTTTTCCTGACCTGCCCCTGAGAGGTCTAGAGGCCTTTTGTCTTGCCCATCCTCCTCCCGCCCTGCCCTCACTGTAGACTTTCCTCTGCTCAAGTAAACAGAAGAATGCCCCAGAGCTAGGACGTCCTCTCCAAACCTCCTCCTGCCACGTCTGCCACACTCCTGGCCCCAGGGGAATCCTGGGTGGCTCCCAGCACCTCAGGCTCTGGAAGGCTGACAGTGTATGTGGACAGCAAACAGGACTGAGGCAGGCAGCCGAGAGCGTGTGGCTGAGCAGCAGAGGGGCGCTGGCGCCTTGGTGAAGAGACATCTTCCTTATTACGCATCTTTGTTTCCCTTCCAGTGACATCTGGCTCACCGTGAGGTCCCACGAATTACAAAAAGCAGAAGTCTTAACTTCTGTTTTATTGCTGCAGGAAACCGTGCTGCAAACAGCGCGAGGCAGTGCATTCTGGTTCTTGCATGCCTGAGGCTCCAGCCCAGCCCTGCGCCCCGAGCCCCGTGCCCTGGGTCTGGCTGTGAACTCAAAAGTGGGAACCAGGTACCAATTATTTATCACTTTCATCATCATAAGTTTCCATCCTGAACGCCAGGTCTCTGCCTGGTCTTTCCACTGATGCTGCAAGGGTGGCTTCCACTCCAGGAATTTGTTTCCAGACAGCAGAGCCCTGCTTGCATTAGTGTTCTTGGCTAAAGGTGGCCCTCAGAGGCGCTTGGGGGCTGGGCCTTCTCCTGCAGCCCCTGCCCTCCATTCAGCCTTATCGGGGCCCCATGTAAAGGCAAGGAGGTCCCAGCCTTGGGGAACACGGAAGTAGAAACAGACCTGCTCTTTTTGCCAGTAAGACTGGAGGCAGGACCCCAGGAAAATATCTGGAGGTGTGGTTCATTGTTCCAAACAGTCCCAAGGAGACTGAGCGCCGCAAGCATGAGCCAAAATAAGCCAGAGAGTGACTGATTTCTTATAATACACAGCGTGGTGCTCGCCCAGCCTGGCTGTGGACCTGGAAGACCCAATCTCCCGGAGGCTGTTACACAGTCCCAAAAAGAGTCTGCCAACCCTTCTGCGCTGCTCCCAGTGAGCCCTGACCCTCCAAGGCCACACCCACCAATCAGGACTTCCCAGCCTCCTCCTGCCCCTACTTGGACCAGGCAGTGGCTTCAGGCGTGGGTGCACGTCAGATCTCCAGGGGCTCCGAGTGAGCACGTGCCTGGGGCTCCCACACTGGCCCTCAGGGTTCCAAACGGAGAAAGCTTGGGGGGCCTGGCTAAACTCCACCCTATGGGAGTAGCAGTGTGGAGCCTTCCCACCTATCTCTTGCGAGCCTTTCTGACCTTAGCATCCCTGTCTGGAAAATGAGACAGCCAAGGTACCCCCCTTCAGGGCTGTTATGAGGTCAAATGCCAGGGAGCTTGCCAGCAAAGAGCCTAGCACGGTGAGTTTTTGTTGGTACCACATTATTCCTGCTCTGCTCCTGCCTGGTGCAGCACAGGTGTTCACTCACTGTCTGCTCAGTGAATGGGCAGTCAGTGACAGCTACTTCCTGGAGCCAGTTCTGTGCAATAAATGAAATCATGGCAAGGCTGTACTCTTGCATTACAAGTGACAGCATTCAGGCCACCCGCCTCCTTCCAGGCCTGGGAGGTGACACCAGCTGCCCACATGTGCTTCCTATCTATGTGATGCTGCATTTGGATGCCAGACAATGTCCAGCAGCTTCTCAGGGGTCTTGAACAGCAATGATCCTCTCCCAGCTCCGGTGTGAACTGGCAACAGCTGGGATGGGGCTGGCCTTGGGCACCCATGACCTGGCCAGGGCAGAGGTGCTTTTTCCTCCCCCCTGACCTCAGGAGCCCTGTGTCAGTCACAGCTGTGCGTCCCATGCCTGAGGCAAGTCCAGGTGAGAGTTCCGATATCTGAGGCATTAACCCCTGTCAGCACAAAGCAGTCAGCCACCTGTCCCCACAGGTACAGAAGGAATGCTGACAGGAAGGCCAGGGATGAGGGCAGGAGGGCCTCAGGCAAAGGGAAAGGAGCACAGCAGTGGGGGCCAGAAACCAGGTGGCCACTTTCACGCTGTGTGGGGAGAGGGAGGGGACAGTCAGAACCTAGACTCCCCTCCTGTGCCTGAAGAGCCTGCACCTCTCTTGGGCATCTGTGAAATAGGGAAGGTTCCACCAGCCTTGCAGGTGTCGCACAGACTCAGACGGTGAGTGCAAGTGCTGAGTGGGGCTTGGCCAACAGTAACCGCTCGACAAGGCACTGGCACTCAGTGCTGTTGTGGCGGACAGACGGCAGGGACTGGTCAGAGCAGTGCAGTGGGCAGCTGAGTGCAAGAGAAGACGAGCAGGACAGAGCTGCCCCATGGAAATGCCAGCTCCCTCCCTGAGAGCTCCCTTAATGAAGCACCTACTACGTGCAGCTAGCTCTTCACCATACCCCAGGGAGGTGGGTCACAAAGCCTCTTCCCTGTTTTGGACTCCTAACACACACACGTGCACACCCCACTCACTGACAGGGGAGGTGATTCAGATCAGTTGAATTCAACCACTATCCTGAGTATCCTGGTGCCATAGCAGGCTGAGGATGAATCAGATGACCCCAAACACCACTCACTCATGAAGCCTCAGGGAAGGGGGAGATAGGCTGGGAACCCTAGGAAGGTTTTGGGAAGCAGTGAAATGCTTTGCTCAGACCCCACCCTTCCTGCTGCCCTGGGGGAATAATCGACTGGCTGGTCCTCTGAGAAGTGGCAGCCCTGCTGGCTTGAATCTTTCGGATTAGTGACCCAGCCTTCCGGCGTCTCCAGATCCTTGCGTAGGAAGGAAAATTAATTTCTTCCAGTCATGCAGAAATGAAAGTATGTGGAGCCAAATCAGAGAGATTTCCTGGAGGTGGTAACTCAATTATGTGGATAACCTGGTGACAGAGGAAGAGAGTGCAGACCGAAAGGGCCGGTGGGTGGCCTAAGGCAGCCCCAGAGGGTCCTGGAGGGAGACATCTTGTTGAAATCCTCCAGCCCACCAGCCCTAGCTGGGCTTGTGAGCAAGCAGGTACCATGCATGTGACTGTCCCTTCCTCCCATCACACACAGATCAAGGCACCACCAGAGAGAACCGGATTCCGCCAGAAAACTGGCCCTAATATGATGTTCTCCTTCCTCCCTGCATCTGTCTAGCTCTTGGGGAGCACGGAATGCCACATCTGTCCCCACTGCTTAAGCTTATCTTCTTTCTCTCCTTTCCCCTTTCAACATATGAGAGTAGCCCCCCACACAGCCCCCCAGAGAGCTGCTGTGCAGGCATGACAGCACTGGCTGCACAGAACAGACCCTCTGCCTCCCGGGCCCCGCTGAGTTTTTGAGCTTCCCTTGTCCAGAGGACAGAAGGGTGGGGTGGGGCAAAGGACACAGCTTGACCCCAGTGCATGTCACAGTGCCAGCTTTCTATGAACTATTGTGCCCAGGAACTGAGAGCAGGACCTTCCTGTCCCTGTGCTGCAGCCAGGGTACCAGGGGCCGCCTTGCATCTGGCAGAAGTAAAGGAGGGACCCTCTCAGGCACAGCCCACCTTTCTCCTGGGGTCTCAACCTCAAGAAGTTTCTCAAACCTTGCAGCAACTTGTAATGCTAGGATGCAGAATAGCTATCTCCCTTTGTTCCCAGCCAACCCCTGTCCTCTGAGGGTGGCTGTCCTGGGAACCTCCTGTTTCTGGGTCTAGGGGAGGAAACACACACCCAGTTAGACATAATGAAGCAGTATCCTGGCCACAGGGTCAAAGACAGGGCCCGACGATTATTCAGCTCACCATGCACCAGCACATAAGGTCTCCTCTATTCTCAAAGGAAATATTTTTCTCCCTGGCCTCTGGAACAGGCCCTGGCTCTAATAAAGGTGAATACAGTTTTTTTGGGGGGGAAGGAAAGGCAAGGGTTCCCACACATACAGGGGTCTACCCATTTCTCTGTGGCTCCTGGGCCCAGCACACACACGGTTCCCAGGGACTGGAAGGAGGGACAGCCGGGGTTGTATTCAGAGGCCAGTGGCTTACAAGGTGGCTTGCCACCAGCCCCACTGTCTTCTGCTTCACGTAACCCCATCTAGGGCTGAATTTCCAGCCATCTGTCCCTCCACATCAGCTCACACCTCCCTCCCTGCGGTTCCCACAGCCTGGCTCCCAGCCTGCCCTACACACAGATGGACCTGCCCCAAAGGGTGTGAGCATAATCGCTGCCACGGGGCTGCACGGAGGCACCAGGGGCTGTCAGAACCCCTGGAAAGCTTTCAAGCCCCTCCCCATCCATTCAGAGTGGGCAGGACCCCCTGGGGGTGTCTGAGAAGACTTCACCCCAGGACGGCCTAACTCCTGACCACCACTCTCCTGAAGGACAGAGCCAGGGACCAAAACAAGAGAGGGAAGGGTTCGAGGGAGCTTTGACCACCCTCCTCAGCCAGGTACTGGCACCTCCATCACTCTCCTAGGGTCACCCTTTGCGCCCCCTCCCAGGCCCGTGTCACCTGGCCCAGGGCCTTTGTCAGGAAGCCCAGATATGTCAGGGAGCCTGTGGGACTCTTCACCTTCCAAACGCAGTTCCCACCTTAAGTTTGACCACATCCCCGGCGGTCAAGCTCTCAGTTCACCTGGGGCGTATGGCGGTGGGGATGACAGCCCAAGTGAGTGGGCGCTGAGTGGGCTGGCCCCACCCTGACATGGGCTCCAACTTTGCAAAGTGGGGAGGGGGGTGCTGTGGGCCGCCGGTGCACTCGGTGCAAGAAGGGCTGCAAGAAGATCCCAGAACTGCAGCCACGGACGAAGTCGGGGTGACAGCAACGGCGGCGCGCGGGATGGACGGGGCACTTACGGTCCGGAGGTCCGGCGGATGGAGGCGATCGCACTGTCGCGACCTGGCTCCTGAAGTGGCTTTTCCTTCGAACTCAATCCCCACCTCCGTAACTTGGGGGAGGTCCACGCGCCGTCTTCTCCCGCTGTGCCAGAATCAGGCGCGCGGCGGGGCCGAGGCGCGCGGGGCGGCCGCCTGGGCCATACCCCGGCTCCGCTCAGGCTGTTCGCTCCGCCCGCCCCGCAGCCTGCGCGGGAACAAAGCGCGAGCACCACCCCGGGCGGTCTCTGGCCTCCGCGGCCGCGCCGGGTCCAGCCGCCGCGCCTTTGGCTCGCGGGCGCCCGGCTCCGGCTGCCGCGCGCTCGCCCGACTGTCTCACAGGGCCCCGCGGCCCCCGCCCCGCGCGCTCCGTCTCCGCCTCCTGCCCCCCGCCGCCGCCGCTGCGCCACCTGCCTCCCTCTCCGCGCGCATCGCACTTGGCTCCGCCCCGGGGCGCCGGCCGCCCAAGAGGGGCCCAGGTTCCGTGCGGGCCCGCTTCAGGGAGGGCCTCGGCCGGTTGCCTCTCCTGTCCTTGCCCTGGGGAAGCCGCGGACCTCGAGGCGCGCCCTACCAACTGTGCCAGGGGCTCTGGGGGGTAAAACCCCCTGTGGGGGCTGCTCCAACGCGTGGGAGTGGGATGTGTGTGCTGGTGCGCCGGGTGCCGTGCGGGGGGTGGGCTCGGGGAGGGGGGTGCCTCCGGATCCTGGGGGGAGCGCTTTTCTGTAGTGAGAGAGCCCGGGATGCGGTGAAGAGAGGGATGCGCGCTGCTTCGAAGCGGGGGATGCCCGAGATAGTAGCACTCAGTGCTGCGAAGTGGGGAGCGCCGAGCGAATATGCGGGAGCGCGGGGTGCAGCGGGGGGAGACGTGGGTGCCTTGGGGTAGCAGTGTGGACGCCGTTCAGGGAGCGCAGGTGCCGCGCGTGGCGGGCCCTAGGCTTGCGCCCACCCTTGCCGGCTCCACAGGCCGCGCCCCGGGCGGGCGGGCTGGGGCCTGAAGCTGAGCCCGTAGCCGCACACACCCACCTCTAGCAGTCGGCGGCCGCCTGCCTCGCAGTTTTAGGAGTCGTAGCGTCTGGCGTCCGGGAGGGAGGCGGGCGGGAGGTGGGCGGGAGGCGAGTGGCAGGCGCCCCTCCTCCCGCTGCCCTCCCGCCCGCCGCTTGGCCCCGGAACGGCCCGGTCGCCTCCGCGCTGGGCCGGAAGGGGGCGCCCTCCCTCTGCCGCCCGCCTGGGTCCGCTTACCCCACGCGCGGGGGGTTCGGGAGTTAATCAAGGAGAATATGCAGGAAGCGCGGAATCCCGTGCTCTTGGGCCTCTGAGGCCCCGGCAACTGCACGTACTTTGCGCTCATTTCCATATCATTCATTTTACTGCCAACCCGCAGAAATGCCCCAGGCCGCTGCCTGGGGACCTCTCGCACCCCACTTCACTCCTCTTCCCCCACGAATCCCCACCTCCCCATCCCCACCTGCTTTACCTCTTTACCTCAAGTGATTTGTGGCATATCTGATGTATTTGCCCAGTTGGTACATTTTAGTAAAATCGCTGTCTTTTTCTTTCCTTTCTCCCTCAACCCACACACACTTTATTTCTTAGAGGCAAGCAAGGGTCCCAGGGTCACAGTCTTAGGAAACAGAGAGGCCAGAACTTCAGAAGAGCAGGGCCTTGATTTGCATCTCATTTAGCATAAATCTGCATGCGAAGGTTCAAGGTCCCCAATTCTCAAGTATAAAAACAGCGATGTGCCAAATATGTCCCTCTTCCTCCAGATTTACTCCATAGGCCTGTTTCTCTCTAACCCTTGGCCTCTCTTTGACTGAGCTCTGCCCACCAACGTGAAACTGGATGGAAGAGGTAACCAGAAACAGACTGAGAGGCCCTGGGAGAGGAAAGGATTGCTCCTGCTCACCCCCGCCCCCAGGGGCATTGGGCAGAGGTCTGGTCAGCTGAGTCACCAAGTAGCCACATGGCCCCCTGCTAGACCCTTGACTTTCTGGGCTCTGTCCTTGTAGAAATAAGAGGGGGTGTGATGAATGACTTAATTGTAACACAAATGTCTGACATCTACTGTTCCCCTAGCTTCCAGAATGTGCTTCATTCTGGGTTCAGTCCAGTCACTGCAGAAGAGCAGAGGGTCTTGAGCCCATTTCACAGAATAATGCAGATCTACAAGTGGTGGGCATGTGCTTAAGGCCACATGCTTTATGCACCAATGTTTGTTGATGCTGGCTCCCTTACTCCATGGACTCTGAGATAGCATGGATTTTAAAGTGCGCCAATGTTTTATGTGCCTCTAAGAAATTGAGAACATGCTCCACGTTATAACCCTTAGATGTGTCTAGATTTCAGAGATGTCAACATGCAAAAACATGGGCCAGGTGGGGTGATGAGCAGTGAACAGACAGTCTGAAGCAGCTTCGGGGGGCTCTCAGCTGGGTAGGGAGGTAAGCGCCTCCCCAAACAACCACTGAATTCCCAAGAGCATTAGCTGAAGCTGGACCCAACCTGGGCCAGGGGTCCCCTGCAACTTGACCCCTATAAGCAACACATCATTGTCTCAGTCCTTTGTGCTAAATTACCAATTGCAATGTCCATCTGACACATGACAGATCCCAAAACCCTGAGAATAAAACTGCAATCACAGAGACCATGCCCTGAGCCCTGTGTGAATCTGAAAGGCTCCCTCGTTCCCACCTGAGTAAATGGTGGCTGATGGGAAGAAAGAAGACCACAGAAGTAGGGCTTCTTCCTCTGCTGTGACGGGTCAGACTGACAGCCAGTCCAGCCCAGACACATTGTAGCCTGGAGAGTCCTGACAGCAGCTGTCCAGCACGGAAGTGGTTTTGCAAGAGGCAGGCACTGAGCTGAGCACTGTCTCTTCATTTCCCCACTTCTCGCTCATCTGCCAGGCAGATGCTACTAGCACCTCCACATTACAGGTGGAGGGACTGAGGCTCTGACAGGATGCACAACTCTGCCACACAGCCAACACGGGTGGAGGTTGAATGCCCACACTGCCTTCTCACCCACTTGGTCTCCCTGTTGCCTCCTGTGGATTGGCTTCTATCATTACAATGGCCCAGTCACAACTCCTGGACACTGTGAGATGACATTTAGGGAGAAAATGCCATTCCTGCCCAAAATACATATGCAGTCTAGTGAGCAAGGCAAAATGCATTTACCAGGAGACCCAATCATGGACAAGTCAGCACCAAGGCAAGGCACCACCCTGAAGTACTAGACAGAGGGGCTCAGAGCAGGCGGGTGGCAGCAGAGAGCAGTGGAGCTGGGAGTGAGTGCCTGCCCCTTGCCGTCCCAATGTGCCAGTGTCCACAGAGGCAGGAGTCCAAGTCACTTAAGAGGAGCTACCCTCTCATCTTCCTGGCTTGTGGCCTCCTCAGGGGAAACCAGCTCTCCACCAGCATCTAGTGCCCTGCCCACTCCATTTTACAGAGGGAACTTCTACTCTGTAAAAGACACTATTAAGAGGATGAAAAGACAAACTATAGACTGGGAGAAAATATTTGCAAAACACATATCTGATCAAGGACTGTTATCTAAAATATACGAAGAACTCTTAAGACTCAGCAATAAGAAAACAATCAAAGTCAATTAAAAATGGGCAAAAGATCTGAGCAGACACCTCACTCAAGAAGATACACAGATGCCGAATAAGCACATGAAAAGATGCTCAACATCAGGTCAACAGGGAAATGCAAATTAAAACAAGATACCACTATATACCTATTAGAATAGCCAAAATACAGAACAGTAATAACAGCAAATGCTGGTGAGGATGCGGAGCAACAGGAACTCTCACTCACTGCTGGTAGAACGCAAAATAGTGCAGCCATTTTGGAGGAGAGTTTGGCAGTTTCTTTCGAAATGGAATTGTTTCTACCATGTGATTCAGCAATCATGTTGCTTGCTCTTTATCCAAAGGACTGAACACATGTCTACACACAAATCTGCACATGGGTGTTTGTTGCCCAATCTCGGAAGAAAATGAAAAGTCCTTTGAAAGGTAAAGAGATAAACTGTGCTCCATCCAGACAATGGAATATTGTTCATCTATAAAGAGAAATGAGCTATCAAGCCATGAAAAGACCTGGAGGAAACTAAAGTGCATATTGGAAGTAAAGAGGCCAGTCTGAAAAGGCTACATACTGTATGATTCCAACTCAATGACATATGGAGACAGTAAGAAGATCAGTGGCTGCCCTGACCGGCGTGGCTCAGCGGGTTGGGCGCTGTCCCACCAAGTGAGATGTTGCTGGTCTGATTCCCAGTCAGGGCACGTGCCTGGGTTGAGTGTGGTCCCTGGTTGAGAAGTGTATGAGAGGTAGCTAATCAATGTTTTTCTCTCATGTTGATGTCTTTCTATCTCCCCTCCCCTCCCGAAAAGAAAAAAAAATCAGTGGTTGCCAGGAACTGGGGGAAAGAAGGAATGAGCAGATGGAGCACAGAGGATGTTTAGGGTAGTGAAACTGACCTGTATGATACTATGATGGTGGATACATGTCATTATACTTTTGTCCAAACCCATAGAATGTACAATATCAAGAGTGAACCCTAATGTAAACCCTGGACTTTAGTTAATAATAATGTATCAGTATTGACTCATTAACTATAACAAGTTGTTACACCAATGAAAGATGTTAATAATAGAGGGAACTGGGGGGTAGCGAAATTTGGGAACGCTCCATGATTTCTGTTCAGTTTTCCTGTAAACCCCAAACTACTGTAAAAACAAATTATATTAATTAAAAAAGGCAGCATACCAAATTAAAAAGAGATATCAATGACATTTTAAAGGGTATGCGCAGTTGGAAAAATATACACGAATAGCCTCTTTAACACCTGAAATTTTACACAGCTCCTTTTTGTCTTAATGCATGTTTCCCTGTCACCTGATTGAATTTTATCCTATTACTTTTTTAGTTTAGAAGTCTTTTGACTCCCCTATCACAGAGAACTATGTAAATAAATTCAAAAGTCAAGATTTAAACACTTCCATGTTGAAATTTGTCTTCTGAACTGAATTATCATAATTATGAATAGTATGTAACTGATACAAATGATGTAAATTTAGTATGCATTTTGAGAGTTATAAAACAAAAAGTATATTTTTACTGAAAATACTTATAAAAAGATGCAGGGGTTTTGTTTTTGAGTAGTTTGTATATTTGTGCATGAACATTATTTCCAGGAAAAGATAGGGTTGGGCATTAATTCCATTCCTATGATGTATCTTTAATATGAAAACCGGAGAAATCTCAATCACATAAATAGATCAGGAAGAAAGACTGCTGTGCTCTAGTGACATAAAACTGTGGCCTCCTTCCGACAGTTGGATGCCCTGAACCACATGGTGACTGGTCATAAAATGATTCTGAATGACTATCAGCTGACAAGTCCATAGTTCCCCTTCAATTTTGTTGCAAGCAAAGCCTGAAAATCTCTAGAATTGCTAACAGATGTGTTGTTTGCTGCAATCACAGAGACAGAGGTGAGGCATCATGGCTGGGTCCAGGCCTTCTTTTGGAAAGTGAGGGAGAGGTGACTATAGAAAGGATGCTGGGAAAAGGGACAATGCTCAGGCATGTGTGTGTGTGTGTGGGGGGGGGGTGGGGAGGAACTGGAGGGAGGCGTCCTCTCCTTGCCAACAGGTTGGACATCAGATTCCAAGGCTTTAGGTCAACTACGGAGGGCAGAAGTCCTGTCTTTAGCTAGGAAGCTTCCTGACCTCAGGAGCATCTCTTGGCTTTCTCCCCTGGCCCCTTGCCCAAGACTGGCCCAACCAGGATCCAGGGTATGGTCCCTTATGCAGAAGAGGTCCATCCAGAGCCCAGGCAGAGACACACCAGGAAGGCTGAGCAGAGGGCCATGGGATCAGCCTGTCCACCTGGCGTCAGAGCAGCAGCAGCATAAAGCCGTACTGCAGCAGCCAACGGTCAGGAAAGGCGGGCGCAGCAGCATCAGGAGCAGCAGCACCTCCCTCTTACGCACAGAGGTGCTTCTGCTTGTCAGCAAGAAATAGGCTGTCAGACTCATCAGAAATGCCTTCTTGGGGTGTCCATGAAGAACCCTATCTGCCTGAGCCCTGGCCCACCACCCTACCCTGCACTATCTCCTCCTTCCTCCTGGCAAGCACAATCCCCAGTTGGTTTAGGTTTCCATTTTTCCCCACTCCAGCCACTCTAGGACTTCACCCAGCCCTTGACCAGCAGCTCCCACCCTTCTGGTTGTTCAGAAAGAAGTTCATTTCTTTGCTGGTGACTGGCTCAGGTGTGGGGATGTGATCCAAACTTGGCCAGTAAGATGTGAGGGGAGGGGCTTCTGGGTACTTCCCTAGCTCTAACTTGCAGGAAGGAAACTGCAGTCTCCTGGACTTCAGTGTCTGGAAGTGACCCTAAACTTGCCACTGCCTTGTGGCTACCATTCTGAGGATGATGTTACATTGGGGTGGGGGACACAGATGGACAAAAAGAATGGAGCTCCTCAGAGCACTGATCAAGTTACTGAATCAACCAAGCTTGAAACTCACCCTACTTCTGGATTTGCTATTTTGATAATAAATTTCTTTATTATTCAATATGGTTTGGTGAGGTTTCTGTTTCTTGCAACCAAAAGCACCCTGACAATATGGCTTCCTTGATCTCAGCCATCTGAGGGCCACTGTGACTTATTAATCATCACCCTTGATGTGCAGGGTTCCCAACTTTTATATACAGCTGAATTATGTGGAGCAACCATGAAATGCAGACTCCAGCAGGCTCAGGACTAGGGTGGCAAGTGCTCAGCAGCAAAATTTAAGGAGACACCAAAGAACTCAGCATTTGAGATAAATCACATTTAAACCCAATATTGAAAATATTAGAATCAATAACAAAAACCCATGATGAGTAAAATATCAAAACTTTAAATGAAGGCAGGATTTCCATTACAGATGGCTCAGTTGGCCTTGCCAGCTCCTTCTCCTGGGATGAGATTAAAGAGCTGGCAGGACAGGAACCTGCCTCTTACAATCAATCATCAGTCTGCGTTTTCTTGCAGGTTATTCTGGGTGGTCTAAGGCCAGAACAGCCCCAAAGCAAGTCTCAAGCCATTTACAGGCAGGCTCCCCCTTCCCATCACACCAGCCCTGCAGGTGGGCTAAACTCCTACCTGGATTCTGGGAATGGGTAGCAGGCTCCAGGAGGTGAAATGCCTCACCCATGGGCAGGGAGCAAGCAAATAAGTGGCTGGGCACTGTCTTTCTTGGTTCCCCCGGAGGCAGAAATGGACAAAGCCAATAGGTGCCTAATGGGTGCTGCTAGGAGGCCCAGGCAGGGGAGTGGGAGTGAGACCAGGAGGGAGGGAGCCGCCAAAGGCAGCCCATTCTCCTAGGGCTACTGGGGCTTCATCCCCTGGGGATCCTGAGAGACCCTAGAAAGGCCCTCAGAGCCATCACCAGAGAGGCTGAAGGAAGTGTACTTATGCAGCAGCTCCTGTCCCTCCTGAGTGAGGGCTGCCCAGGCCCTCATCCCTGCCTGCATCCTCCTATGTGGTGGCCAAGGAGAGCCATAGAAGATGGCAGAGGGGCAGGTGGCCAGGAGCCAGAGGGTGTACACAGAAGTGGGGCATGGCATGTGCGAAGGGACTAAGGATGTGGCTGGGGCATGGGGACAGCTGGCACCAGCAGTCCCTGGGCAGACCCTCACCAGCCCAGACCCCCAACCTAACTCAGCATGACTTGGAATCCTGAAGTCCTGGGAGATGCCTCTGGGGTTCCAACCGTTTGATTCCAGGTCACGTGTTTTTAGCTATGTCTAAATGTTAGTTAGGAACATTAGAGAAAGAAGCAGGATGGTGGTCCAGCTGAGAGAGTTGTGGAGTCGAGTTCTCCCAGCAAAGTCCTTAATTACTGTGCGTGTGAACCAGGCAGCTAAAATCCCAGTTCCAGGCTGGGCCAAACGCAACCTCCAGCCAGGCAGCCTCAGAGAAAGAGCTTTCCTGGGCAGAGCAGCCGCCTGCCTTCTCCCATCTGTGCAGGTGCGTTGCTAGGTACTTTCAAACACTCTCTTGTTCAATGGAACAAGACTTATGGCAAGTTACAAACAGGTAAGGAACTGAGGCCCAGAAGACCCAGCACTTGCAGGGAGGTGGCCGTGCTGGAATGGAGGCAACTCTGCCCAGGGCCACAGCCCACACCTCTGGGTTGCACTGCTGCACACCCTACCCTGCTCCTTCCTCCTGCTACCTGGCCAGTCAGCCCTGCCACCCCCTGGCCTGTCCATCCACACCAAGGGTGCTGATCACAGGAAGGAGGCTGTGGAAGGTGGCCCGCCTGCCTTCCAGGTTGCAGAAAGGAACCAAGTATGAGTGGCCAAGGAGGAGGCAGCTCTCAAGGGGCCGAGAGCTGCTGTGGAGGGTGGGAAGGCCCAGAAGTGGCGTCTGCACTGGGTGGCTACCTGTGCACAGCAGCGGCAGTGCCAGCACAGCCCTTGGCCGCCCTTTCCGGCAGGACCAGACACTATCACTGCAGTAGCTGGGTTCTGTGCATCCCTGCCCTCCTGGTGGCATGCTGACCCCAGGTCTCCCAAGGGATTCTGGGTGGAGTTAGAGAAGGAAGATTTTCACAGACTTCTCACCTAATACGTACCCTGAATCACAAGGTGTGGCAAAACACTGAACCTCACAGTTAGTTCAAAAGACCATGGGCTAAATATTCAGGGAGTATTTTTCACCTATAGAAAGGGCCAAATTTAAAAATGAAGCTATCCATGGTGGGTGATGGTGCAGGTAAACAGGCTGCAGGGATGTTCATTGGTAATATTCCCTCACTGGGCATTTTGGCAATAGTCATCAAGAGCTGTACACCAATCCATCTTTTCTATGCTCAGATTTATCTACAGAGCATGTTTATTATATAAACAGCACTGTGTAACAATGAAAGTTAGAAGTGATACAAACATCCGCCTGAAAGCTGTAGTTGGTAAATCCTAGTACCCCGTGGGGAGTGCCACCCCTCTATTTAACAAGGGAGCACAGTAAGCTTTGCTCATGTCTGTCATCAAATGAAGGGTAAGGAACAAATCTGTGTGGAGGTAGAGGCCTCCTAAGGATCTGAAAGGAATGCCCAGCTGCCTGAGGGTTCTGTGCTGAAGCAGCTGACGTTTTCCCCTAACTTTGTGCTTCTCAAATTCTCTGATTTTTTTTCTAGAAAACAGCGCTGCTGTTTCTGTGGCATGAGGCAGCCTCACTGGGAAGCAGCCTCATTCACATTCATTCCTTGCTCTGTTCACTCTCCCAACGTGACTGGAGGTGAGTTACTGAAGCTCTTTGAGCCTCAGTTTCCTCTGACTGGCTCCCACATTTGTGGGGTGGCCCAAAGATGAGTTCCAAGTTCTCTCTCATCTTTTTTGTTCCATTGCAGATGACAACCAGGCTATTCAGTGGTGAACTCTGCCACTGTGTACATGTAAAAGAGAGTGTCAATGGGACACAATGACGTTTAAAGACCTGGGAGAAGCATGCACTCTCTAACAGATGCTGTTGGGACAACTCGCCATTCCATTTTTTGGGAAAAAAACATATATTCCTTACTTCATTTGAAAAAATAAACTCCACTTGTGTTAAAGAATAAACTGTGAAAAACAAAACAATAAAAGTATCAGAAGAAAATATAGGGCATCATATAATATTCATTTAAAATGAAGGAAAGCCAGAAACCTGGTGGGGGGGGGAGCGGGGGAAGATGGATAGACTTGGCTACATAAGCACTAACAATTGTGTACCCAAGAGGCCATAAACCAGCTTAAAAAGTAAGGGGTAGGCTGGGAGAGGGTATTAGCAGCATGTATAGCAAAGACTAATAGCACTTATAGACAAAAATTGCTACAAAGAAGTAAAATATAAACATACAAGGTAAAGATGGGCAAAATATATGAATAGATGTATCTTACAAGAAAAAATACAAAAGAAACAATACACTTTCACTTTTAGGGTTTTCCTCCCAAACCTCCCTTAAGGGCCAGTGACTACAGTTGGACTGGGTCTGATGACAATGAAACAGTAATAGCAGTCATTGTTCTGACGCTCTCACCCTGCACTGGAACACAGCCTGCTTGCTAGCCCACCTGCACGTCCCTCGGGGCCTTGGCACAGACCACCGCCTGCACCAGGAACACCCTCACGGCCCTTGCTGCAGCCTCAGAGAGGCCAAGGGGCCTTCTCGTTGAGCTGGTTTGTGGGAACTTCCTTCCTTCATTGCACTTCTAGCATACTTGTCTGTGGTTGGTTTGTTCACTATTTCTTTCTTCCCCAGGCAGGGCATGCCTGTGTCTACCGCCATGTCCTCAGGGCCTCTCAGGTAGTGCATTCTCAATGAGTATTTGTTCAGTGATGATGTGATCTCATTCAACCTTCATGTAACTCTCTGAAAGGTATCACTATTCCCCATTTGTTTTATTTTCCCCTTCTTCCCTCTTATCTGCATATTTGGATTACTATTTTATTTTACTTTTTTTTTTTAAAATTTATTTATTTGTTTATTGTTAGAGAGAGGGGAGGGGAGGGAGAAAGAGAGGGGGAGAAAGAATGAAGTGAGAGATAAACATTGATCAGTTGCCTCTTGTATGTGCCCCTACTGAGGACCAAACCCGTAACCCAGGCATGTGCCCGAAGTGAGAATTGAACCTTTTGCTTTGCAGGATGATGCCTACCGAACTGAGCCGCACCAGTAAGGGCTATTTCTACTTTTTTTTTAAGTAAGAAAAATAGCAGCTGGTTTTAAAAGTGCACTTGGAGTATGTACTGGGCCACAGCCAGGTCTGGGCTTCTCAGCCCCCACTCAGGTCACAGGCCTGCTCCCAGGACCCAGGACTCAGAAGGCCAGTATCATGGCTCCACTCCCACAGCCGCAGTCATTGGGCCAAGAAGAGGGCATGTGGAGACTCTCAGTCAAGATGGTGGCGCAGGTAAATACAGCTCATCTCCTCACACTACCACATCAAAATTATAACTAAACTTTAGAACAACCATCACTCAGAACTGTCAGAAATTGAGATGAATGAAGTCCAACAACTACAGAATTAAAGAAACCACATCCATAAAGACAGAGGGGAGAGGTGCAGATGCAGAACGGGCTGGTCCCACATCTATATGTGGGGGATAAAAATTTGGCAGGGATCCCTTGGGAATGAGGAGTCC
The DNA here is from genome assembly GCA_004027475.1 of Anoura caudifer. Lineage (NCBI taxonomy): Eukaryota > Metazoa > Chordata > Mammalia > Chiroptera > Phyllostomidae > Anoura > Anoura caudifer. Next base: position 296,108 of record PVKU01000853.1, read on the forward strand.
CAGCCCCACACCAGGCCCCCCAGCCAGGGTTCCTATGCCAGGAAGATAATTCCCCATAACTTCAGACTGCAAAAACCAGTGGGGATTGAGTCAGTAGAAGAAACTTCTGGAGTCCCAAGCAGTTCCCCTTAACCCACATGTGGACTTACTCAGACTCACTCCCTCTGGGCTCCAGTACCGGGATAGCAGCTTGAAAGGCACCAGTGGCATATGGGGAGGAACTGAAGTATCTGGCATCAAGGGGAGACCTGGGGGGCAGCTTTCTTCCAGACAGAAAGTGGGGCAGAGGCCACTGTTCCTTTTCTGAACTCTCCCCCCCCACAGAACCACAGAACCAGCGGGTGGGTACCATATCTGAGACACCATCAATCTGGTTAACATTATTTGCCCTGCCCTGAAGATTCCCTGAGACTCCATTCCACCCAGCTTATGGGCCCACCCAGTGACTTTTCCATATGAATGGCTGGTCTTGGATCATCCTTCACAACTTCCTAAATCCCTTCAAATAAGCAACAATTGGCCTCAATGAGTCCCTAGTCCTCGTACCTCTTGCTAAGTGATCCCAGGCCTGGCACTAGCAGCAGCCATCCTAGATTCAGAGTTTGGCTTCACCTGGGAATCTCCAAGCCCAGCACAAGTGACAGCCATCTCAGATTGCTTTATAGCTCATGCAGGGTCGCTAAGGACTGAATACAGGTGGGGGCTGACCTTGGCCTGCACCATCCATGAACTCTGAGAGCCTGCACACCCAGTAGACATCTACAGACCATGTCAGATCACCACCACCCTGCCCCTGCACAGCTGATGCTTCATGGAGGGCGGAGGTTGGTGGTCAATGGTCACAGCCAGTCCTTACAGCTGACTGGCCTGGGTAAATCCCTCCTACTGACATGCCCACAGCAATCAAGTCTCAACTACAAAAGGAGGGTGTACTCAGCCCACAAGGAGGGTGTACCTGGAGTACCCAGCTTGGGTGATAGAGAGGCTGTGCCACTGGACCCTGCAGGGCATCTGCTATATCAGGCCATGCTACCAAGACACAGAGTCATAGCCACTCTACCTAATACACAGAAACAAACCCAGGGAGGCTGCCAAAACAAGGAAACAAAGAAACATGGCCCAAATGAAAGAACAGATCAGAACTCCAGAAAAAGTACAAACAAAATGGAGATAAGCAATCTATTACATGCAGAGTTCAAAACACTGGTTATAAGGATGCTCAAGGAACTTAGTGAGGACCTTAACAGCACAAAAAAGATCCAGTTAGAAATGAAGGATATACTAATTAAAATAAAGAACAACTTATAGGGAAACAACAGCAGAGTGGATGAAGCCAAGAATCAAAACAATGATTTGGAACATAAGGAAGCAAAAAACAACCAAAAAGAACAGCAAGAAGAAAAAAGAATAAAAAAAAATGAGGATGATGTTAGCAACCTCTGGGAAAACTTCAAGAGGTCCAACATTTGCATCATAGGGGTGCCAGAAGGAGAAGAGAAAGAGCAAGAAATTGGAAATCTATTTGAAAAAAATAATGAAAGAAAACTCCCCTAATTTGGTGAAAGAAATAGACATACAAGTCCAGGAAGCACAAGGAGTCCCAAACAAGATGGGTGCAAAGATGCTCACTCCAAGATACATCATAATTAAAATGCCAGAGTTTAAAGATTAAGAGAGAATTTTAAAATTAGCAAGAGAAAAGCAGTTAGTTACCTACAGGGGAGTTCTCATGAGACTGTCAGCTGATTTCTCATAAGAAACTGCATGCTAGAAGGGATTGGCAAGAAATATTCAAAGGCAGGAAAAGCAGGGACCTACAGCCAAGATTGCTCTAGTCAGCAAAGATATCATTTAGAATAGAAGGGCAGATAAAGAGCTTCCCAGGCAAGGAAAAACTAAAGGAGTTCATCATCACCAAACCATTATCACATGAAATGTTAAAGGAACTTATTTAAGAAAAAGAAGATCAAAACTACTAACAATAAAATGGCAACAAATACATATCCATCAACAACTGAATCTATAAAACAAACTAAGCAAACAAGAAGAACAGAGGCAAAATCATGGATATGGAGAGCATTTTGATGGTTGCCAGATGGGAGGGGGGTGTGGGGGAATGGGCAAAAAGGAGGGGGTTAAGAAGTACAGGTAGGTAGTTACAGAATAGCCATGGGGATGTAAAGTACAACATAGGAAATGGAGTAGCCAAAGACCTTATATGCATGACTCACGGACATGAACAATGGTGTGGGGATTGCCTGAGGGCGTGGGGGGGTTGTTGGGTGGAGGGACACAAAGGGGGAAAACTGGTACAACTATAATAGCTTAATCAATAAAATATAATAAAAAAAAAGAGGACATGTGATCCAAGCTGAGCCAATTACAATCCTTCTCTGGAATTTTTTGACCTGGAACAGAAGACTCTCTCTTTCCTTTGTTCAGGAGGCATGCCCAGAACTGCTGGGCCGCCTGTTTGGAGAGAGCAGGGGGCCGTCCCGTCCCGCAGTATCCTGGCTGGACCTAGGGGCCCTGAGGCAGTCCCATCCTGCCTTTCCTGGAGCCTGTTCCTCGAGCTAACACACTTTAAGTCCTGGGTCCTGCCTGCGCTCCCTTGAGTGACGTGGGGGCAGGGGTATTCTGTCACCTGCCACCATACATCCTGACACACACCTCACCCCATGGCCCCTGTAGGGAAGTAGTTTGTGCCTCGGCACTTCGCAGCCCTGACAGCCCCACTGTGCCCACTGAGTGCTGGGCGGGAGCCGCTGGGTGCTGCTGGGAGCTGCCACAGGCTGCTGAGCTCTGTGAGCATGAGCAATAAGAACAGGCCTCCCTGCTGCGGTGTCAAGGTAGAAGAGGTCCATTTGTCAGCCTGAGACCTGGGCAGGCCCCTGGATGGATGGATGATCTCCAAGCCCATATCCATCTCCCTCTCCGACAGGGCCGTTTATTATCTCTTGAGCCAGGATGGCCTCCAGTCCCTCTGCAGGGCACCTGGAGAGCTTTCCACAAGATGAATCTGGTCCTGTCACTCCACCTGAGGTAAAGTCCCCCGCCTCACTGCTCTCCAGCTCCAGCCCCCACAGGTAAGCACACAGCTGCCTCCAAAACATCCTGCTCCTGCCAGCAAGCTCCTCCCAGGGCTGCTGAGAGCCCCCCACCGCGCCCCCCCAGAACAGCCCAGTTACAGCTATTCCTGGGTCCCCCCAGGACGTAGGGGACTCCTGATGTCACAGCTCTGGCTCCCTGCCCCCACTGTGTTCTGGGGTATGAAGAATCCTGAACCCACAGAGGGCTAGCTGTGTTTGTTTGCTGCTGAATGAGTGGCTGAGGAAATGAATGGCCATCCTTGCCTACAAAGAGAAAGCCACCTGTTCCTGGTTTGTTCCTTAAATACGCCCACAAAAATCCCCCTTGCCCTAGGAGCAACAATAGGGGATGAGGAAGCAGAGCAGGAAGTGTGTGCTGGTGGTGCGGCCCTCCTGTCCTCTGGGCTTCCTAGATCTCCCTTGCCCTCCTTGTCCCTCAGTCTGTCCACAATGTATGCAGGGCACCGCCACCACTGTCCTCCGTCTGTGACCCTCAGTGGCAGGACACAGAGAAGAAAAGATGCCGCCAGCTGGGCTGTCCTGGCTCTGAGGATGGGAGGGTGGAGGGGGCTTGTCATACAGGAGAAGAGACCCCTGAGGTTGCCAGGTGAAACCACCGAATTTCGCAAATGCCGAGGCTGAGCCTCAGAGAGGGAAGCTGTGTGTTCAGGCTGGGGGTCTCTGCTCCCTCCACCCAGTCCCTGTGCCTCAGTTCTCTGAGGAGAGCCACTACTGGGGTCTGACGGGGCATGGGGCCCCCACTTGTTCAGAGGAACAGGACCCCATCCAGCAGAGGGTCTGACCATGGGAGCCAGGCTGCCCCTTGTGTTCCCACCCACCCGTTGTGGCCGAGGCACTGCCAGGAAAGCTGTTTTCTTGACAGAAGAGTTAGGCTATAGATGGCAAGGGCCCCTCCTCCTTTTCTCCTTGCCCTGCCAGGGCACCTGTGAGACAAAGGCTGGCAGAAAAGACCAGAAGCAAGCCCTGGGTCCCCAAAGTCGGAGACCCCCAGCAGATGAACCACCACACCTTACTTTTGCCTCCTGCCCCGTGTTCCTGGGCCAGGCAGCAGCAGGGATGAATGAATGAATGAATGAGTGCAGGAAAAGCTGATTCAGTGCACCCAGTTGTCTGCCCAGAAAGAGGAGCCTTGGATCCTGCCCTGGGATGCTTCTTTCAGTGGCTGACAGATTTCTAGACCAGCCTGGAAGCAAGAGCATCTGGACAGGACCTGACAGCAGGGCGGGAGGGGAGTGCCAGGCAGGGATGGCACAGGCACAGGGGCCCACATGGGGAGCGGGGCAGGGGCGCTGACAGGTGAATTTCTCTGTGTTTACGCTGAGTGTGAGAGCTGGATGGCAAAGCAGCTTTCATTGCTACACAGTGCTCAGGGATTGGAATCTCTGCCTATTAAAATCATAATTTCCTCTTGGGAAAATAAATATTGGGGTTTGTTTTGCTGTGACTAAGTCTCATGAATCTTAACATAAGGTTGTGGGGTTCTTTGGAGGGGTCTAGCCCCTACCCTCTCTCTGGTCTCTGGACCTCATGGAGTCCAGCACCTCTCTAAGCCTCAGTCCCTGTGTGCCACACAGGGACGTGGACACCCCTTCACCTGCTCCTACATTGGTGTGCAGACAGCACAGGGCATGGGGAGATATGGTTTGGGGTGCTCAGATGGCATGGCACCCCTTTTCTTCTGGAAATAGACCTGCCCTCTGGCTGTGAGGTGGGCCCCTGACCAGACAGGGCAATTGGAAAGGCACCTTCATTCTGGCCTCCTGTGGGCGGGGGTGGCTGGCAACACCTGGATCCTTCCTGGAGTCCGATACTGAGCATGGCCGAGAAGCTTTCCTTCTGCTCTGTTGCTCGTCAGGGGGATTATGATGGGGGCTGCCAGTGCTGCCTGCCTGTGGTGGGGCAAGTGCTGGTGGGCAGAATTGAGCCTGCAGGGAATGGAGATTAGCAGAACCTAGAGGCACCCACCCCTGCTCACAAATTCGAGTCTCTTTCCCAAATTCTGAGCTGAACAGTCATGTTCCTTAGTAATTGTGGTGTGCATCGTAGTTCGCACATGCCTGAGTGTGGTCGAGGCCTCTTATAGGTGCTGCCAACCACAGCGGAGGCCAAACAACATGACATGGTTCCCACCCGTGAGGACGAACCGCTCCCCCGCCTTCCGTCAAACAAACAGTCAAGAGCTACCTTGTGGCCCCACCCCTCAGCCACAGCAGACAGACCAGGACAGCACAATATGCTGTCCCCTGGGAATTTGGGGAAGGGGCTCTGAGGTGTCAGTCATGTGGTGGAGAGGACCGTGGCCTGGGCTCCCAGCTCCCAGAGGCTTGGCAACCTCTCTGCGTGGAGAGGCTGGAATGCCCGGGGGAGCAGGCCAGAATTTCTTCTGTGCACAGGGGGATAATCACTGAGTCGGGGCTGCTGTGCATGACAGTCCTCATCACGAAAAAGTCATCACAAGCGAAACCTCCTGGCCCCATGGACACAGAGTGCCCCCAGCTTCTTTCTGGGGGAACTTGAGGTCAGCTTTGTCCCCAGGGACTTCCCGGAGCATGGTCAGCCCCTGGCAGGTGGTCCAGGGCCGAGGGCAAGGCTCTGTAGGCTCTCCCACTTGCTCCCACAGGGCTTACCTCCTGGCTCATTGCTGCGCATCAGCCAGAGTGTAAATGCAGAACCCGAAATCCCAGAACACATGACTCATTCCCAGGGTAGTTAGTGGCTGAAGCCCAAAGTGCCTCTCTGAGAATCTGTCATACTCTCCCCCAGAATGGAAGCCACCCCTGGACTTGAGCCCCGTGACGGTGTCCCATGGCAGCTGTGGGTCAGACCCATGGGGGATGAGTTTCTGCCAGAAGCCCAGAATCCTCACTCTCCCCAAGTGCTCTGGAAGGTTCTAGAGCTTGCTCACTAGTCAGGAAACCCAGCCTACTGCTGGGACCCCTCACCAGAACTGCTGTGTGCCTGCTCCCCAAAAACAGCTCGGTTTCATGGCTGCAGTCCATGGGCCCCCTCTGACAGCAAACGCAATACTCGCTGAGGGACTGGGACACAACTCGGACAACAGTGCTGTGCACCAGCACAAACTCAGGGCACCTTCGGTCACCCCTGGCAACCCAGGTAGCATGGTGGTAGAGACGACAGCCTGCATCAGCGTCTCACCTCTCACCTGCACTGGCAGGCCACTCCACATGAGTCCTGCCCACCCCCACTGAGTCCTCAAGCCAGTCCTGAGTGCCTGTTCTGATCATCCCCATTACACAACTTGCAAGTCAAGGCCAAGAGAGGGGCAGTAACTCTCAAGAGAGTCACGCAGCGTGTAGGTGGCAGGGCTGGTTCACGCCCAGGATGCCATGCTCTCCCAGCCGAGCAATGCTAACTCGAAGGCTGGCACAGTCCCGGCAATGGAATATGGTTCAGCCAGAAAGAGAATGAAGCCCTTGCACATGCTGCAGTGTGGACGAAGTTTGGGAACATCATGCTGAGTGAGAGGAGTCAGACACAAAGCCTGCGTATCGTATGGTCCAGTTCTTGTGAGATGTCTAGAATAGGCAGATCCAGAGACAGACAGTAGATGGGTGGCTGGCCAGGGCTGGGGGTGACTTCTAAGGCTACACCGTTTCTTTTAAGGGAGATGAAAATGTTCTAAAATTAGATCATGATGCTTCGAGCACAGCTTGGATTGTGCTGCAGCCACTGAAACTGTACATGTTCAATGGCTGAATTGTATGCAGTGGCAGTTATCTCAAGACAGCAGTTTTAAAATCAAAGTACACCCAGAACCAAAGCACCTTCCGAAGTGCACATTCTTTCCCTTGCTGGAGGGGAGAAGCCACCAGCAGGTGGGGGAGGGGAGGGAGGAGGCCTGGGGAGGGGTTGGGTGCAGCCAGCAGTGCTTCAGGCAGCGAGGCTCAAGGAAGACCCAGGGGCGGGGAGCAGGAGTCCCAGGAACCTCGGCAAAGGTGCCTGCCTGGAGAGGAAAGGGCTCTGTGTGTAGGCCGTGTGGGGAAGAAGACCTAAAATAACTAAGAACCTGAAACTCCAGGGAGAAGTTGAGGGCGGTGTGGTCGCCTTGAATGGGGAACTCCTCCTGGAGGGAAAGGAGAAGTTTGTTTGGGAGGGATGTTAGGGTGAAGCCAGGCAGGGGATGGTGGTGGGGATGGAGGGGGAACGGTTTCTCACACGGAAACACTCAAGTTCTGAACATCCTTGGGCACCATATGCTGGTTTCTTTGTGGAAGAACCCTGATGGTAGAGGGGAAAAGATTCCCACTTCTCAGATGCAGGGTTGGAGTGGGGTGGGGAAGTGAGGCCCGGGGTTGGGGGGCAGATGGAGAGTCCAGCTCAGTCGCCCTTCAGCGGTCTGCTTTGGCCTGAGGAAGGGATGCAAACTCATTCCTGTGGTCTTGGGTGCCCCAGGCTCCATTGTATCAGGCCAGAGCCAGCTCTGTTGGCACCCACTGCAGGCTGAGGCCACCTTTTAGATTCCTCTCTGAGCCCCTGCCCCAGCAGGGCCTTCCAGGTGCTCAGTTGCTCACCCACTGTGAGCTGAGTGCCCAGCTGTGCCAGGCACCCTCCAGGGCTGGAGACTGAAGGTGAGCAGAGTGAAAAACCTCACCTCATGCCGTTCATGTTCAACAAGCATTCGAGTTCAACAGGACCGAAGCAGGAGGGGGGCCCAGACCCTTTCCTCAGGGGTAGGGTCACTCACAGATCTGTTGACTTGCAGTCACTCCAGGGCAGGCTGCGTGCCAGGTGCCAAGGGTGCTGACCTGTGGGACCTGCTCAGGTGGGGACCTGACAGTCACACAGAGAGGTGCTGTGATCACTGGGGGGCTGTGACAGTCGGGGGTACCTCCCCATCAGAGAGCAGAGGGGGCCTCCTTGGTGATCGAGGTCAGAGGCGCCCTAGCAGATGACGGCAGGTCTGTGGGGAGGGATGTGGCTAACAGAGTGTGAGTAATAAGCCAGGCCTGGAAGGAGCGTGGGGTGCTCAGGGCCTGAGTGGAGGTTCACGGCCTGCGGCGTTATCGTGAGGGCTACTGGTGAGGACAGAGGCAGGGGGTGGCATGGGGTGTGCCATACCACTAAAGCTGAGTCACAGGAGAGAATGCACTAGAAATAAATCAACACAATGCCATGATTGCCAGAGAAGCCAGGGAGGAGCAGGGTGGAAGGAAAGGGTTGAAGGAGAGAGAAGTTGGGAGAGAAAGGCCTCCGGGGGAGCTCCTGTCTCTCCTCTTTCCTCCTGGGCATCTCGGAAAGGTGATGGAAAGAAAACTGGAAAAGAGAAGCTCTGTTATCCAAACACACCTCTCCCCGCTCCACCCCATGCCAGCCCCAGTTTAAAGGCTGGATTTTTGTTTAAAAAGATTAGTACAACTCCAGGGGAGACAAGTCTGCTGCTCCGTTGGATGATGTTCAGTAGAAACCGGCAGAGAAAGATGCAGCCCTTCAGGGAAGAGTCAGGTCACTGCTGCCGCTGCCCAGTCTCTTGGGACAGCCATTTAGATAAGAGTGGTGTGGTGATGACGCCTCGGAGCAGGGGCCGAAGTCAGTACGGTCTCTCCTCATGCTCCAAGTTCAGTGACGACTGCCACTTGTCAAATTGCCATAGTGTCACCAGCTATGCTGACTCCATGGAGCCACAGCTGGGTTGATGGGGTTATGGGTGTGGGACTGTTTGAAGACAGTTGAGGAGATATGAAATTAGAAGCCAGAAAGTCCTGGTGTGAGAAGGGTCTTCGAGATTTGGACTAGGACCCTATCAAGTCTGTTGAGCTAGGTGTTTACAACAGTTTCCTTATAAAAAAGGACTAGCCCTCTGCACCTTTTCTCTTGCTCTTTCTTTCTGTGTGGAAGGCAAATGTGATGCCTGGAGGTAGTGCAGCCACTCTGCAACTAGGAAGCTACAAATCAGAGGATGGTGGAAGAGAAGGAGCGAAAAAAAAAAAAAAAAAGCCTGCATTCCAGATGGCAGGGTAGCTGCACCAGGCTGACCGAATTGCCTCAGTGTTTTTGTTATATGAACTAAACCAAACAGCCCTGTTTATACTGCTATTTGTTTTCTGCTGTTTGCAGCTATAGGCAACCCCGCTATCGATACAGGGTTCAAATCCTTCATGTTTGGGGCTGGCAGATTTAAGAAATAAAAATACAAGATGCCTCGTTAAATTAGAATTTCAGATAAACAGTGAAGAATTTTCAGTGTAAGTGTGTCCTAGTCAGTAGTGGGGATATACTTACACCGAAATTCTGTTTACCTGGAATCTGACTTCAACTGCAGCCCTGTTTGTGGAGGAGACATCAGAACCCAGAGAGGTCTGTCCAGGGCCTTTTCCTGAGCTGAGCAGGTTGTGCCCTCTTTGTTCTGGGCCTCCCTTATTTCCATCCTGCTTGATGTAGCTAAATCAAGGAAAAAAAGTGCTTTCTTTCTTTTTTTAAAACTACACTTTTTAAAAAAGATTTTATTTATTTATTTTCAGAGAGAGGGGAAGGGAGAGAGAAAGAGAGGGAGAGAAACATCAGTGTGTGGTTGTCCACTGGGGACCTGGCCTGTAACCCAGGCATGTGTCTGACCGGCACTCAAGTCGGTAACTCTCTACTTCGCAGGCCAGCGCTCAACCAAAGCTGCCATAATGGGTGTGTAAAGAGGATTTAGAAAAGCCACGTGACTCCTCACCCAGGACAGAGTAACTAAGGGTGGTGCTCAGACAAGAGAACTGCAGAAAGTGAGAGCAGTGGATGCTTCTACAGCAACTTGCTGTGATGCAACATTTTAATTGCATTTTAAAAAGTATAGGTTACCCATGGGAGGGCAGTGGACAACTGTTCCCTGTGGATAGTGTGTGACTACTGACCCAGGACTTGCAGGAAGTGCCCTGGCCCGGGGGAGTACTGAGTTATGAAGAATGCTGAGACCTCATCCAAGCTCAGCAGAAACGTGCGGTGACAGATTGGCCACACCTGCAGCACAGACCAGTCAGTGTGGGCAATCACGGACAAGGCCACTTGAGAGGTGGACTTGGACTCAGATGTCCGAGTGGTTCTCAGCAGCTGCATTTCAGATGTGACACTGGTTGAGTCCTGCAGAGCCCCGTCATGCTCAGGATCTCCCTTGTCCCACTGGAGGCAATCAGCAGGCTCCCAACACAGATGTCCCCAGAAGCCTGGTATTATAATGGGGAGGACACACCCTGGCTCCCTGCACCCTGAGAGTCACAGGCTGCAGCCCCTGACTGGTTTCTGCACGCAGATGTACCCTGATCCCTCCTGCTCGGAAGGGGACATGTGTGTGCACCCTGCATCACAGGTGTGCAGAGGTGCCTCGGGGAGGTCGGACAACATGCACGGGCAAACATGCTCTGTGGCCTGCAGCGGAGGAGATAAAGAAGGGGCCTCTCTGCCCTCTCTTGTTAGCCCCCACCCTCTGGGGCACCAGGGAGGCTCCTGGGCTCATAAGCACCTAGCTAGGGAAGCAGGCAGGATGCTGGGGGCTGGCTCCTCCCACAGCAAACCTGGAATCTGCAGGGGAAGCCAGAGGAAGCTGCACAGGCCCAGAGCAGGAGGGAGATAACGGCCACATCCCTGGAGAGGGGAGGTGACTCAGGGTTCCCTGGGGCGAGGTCACTGTTCCCTGTTTGCAGGACATGCGTTGGATGGGTCAGCGGGAGCCCTGAAGCCTGGGTGGAGTACTCACTTTCCATGATTTTTTAGAAAAACAAATGGAAGATTTTTTTATTGTGATTGAATACACAGAATATAAAATTTACCCTTTTAGCCACTTAAAAAAGAACAATAAAAAAACATTAAAAAGAACCGTGTAGAGGCAGCAGTGCATCCACATGGCTGTGAGACCTCTGCCTGGCTTCAGGGCTTTTCCTTGCCCCCAGAGTGAACTCCATCCCCTTCAGCAGCTACTTCCCGTTACTCCCTCCCCCAAGCCCTGGCAACCACTGGTCTACTTTCTGTGTCTGTGGATTTGCCTGTTCTGGACTTTGTATGAATGGAATGAGGCTTTTTGTGTCTGGCTTCTTTCACTTAGTATAATTTTTGCAGGTTCATCCATGCTTCTAAACCAGCTCAGTCTCCCAAATTCTTTCAGCTAATGTTGCCACTTCACTGTTTTGGCAGTGAAATGACCAGGCAAAATGCAGACCTGCGTGACAATACCTCTGCTGAATTGCAGATAGTAGCAGAGAGTGGGCAGGGAGGCAGCAGGCAGGGTTTGCAGTTCAGCCCAGAGGTTGAAGGGCTCCTCATTTCTCTGAGTCCCTATTTCCTCACCATGAAGGGAAGGCTTGCAGTGGTGTCCTCAGAAAGAACAGGGGTTCTGTTTTCCAGTGAAAAGAGCATAGAGAATCCCCAACCCCCACTCCCCGGCCACCCAGCCCTGTCCCATGCAGCAGGCAGGATGTCTCTTGCCCTATTTCTGGGATATTCAAAATGAGCATGCACTCAGGACTTTCCAGGTACCTGGGCAAGAGAGCTTAAAGGAATCTGTGGGGTCCTCAACTTCTAGATTATTCTGGGAAAAAAAGGGGCCTGTGGTCTGCCCATTCCCATTTTGCACCTCACCTCTCCTGACCCTTCTCTGTGTGCAGCCTAAATCCAACCACAATGTTTTGCCTCAAGGCATAAAAACCACCAAGCCTCCCGAGCCCTCTGCTTCCCGACCTTCCTCATGTCCTCTTGGTGTCAAGCCTGCAGCTGCCAAGGGTCAGTGGCCCTTAGGGGACAGGCCTATGTTGACTTTCTATTTATTGCTGATTGGGCCCCAGACTCTGCAAGTTAGCTGTTAAATTGTAGGAAATGGACAAGTTGCAAATTACTTTTGTTCCATCGAAACGTTTGCGCTTTACTGACCAGCTCACCAGTCTTCATGCGGCATTATCCCTTCATGGAATCTACTTTGTCCTCCCTGGAATCAACTTTGCCCTCTGCTGGTTTCCTTATCAATGAGAGAGACACATCTTTGACACATGTTCTTTTAAGACTTACGTTTTTCACCTTTTTGAAAGATATACTTTGAACTTTTCTTCCTGCCTGTCTGCCTACTTTCTTTCTTTTCTACCAGTTCATCCATCCATCCATCCTTCCATCCCACCACATACTCCTCCATCCATCCATGCATCCATCCATTTACATCAGAATTGGAATTCAGAAGTGAGACAGTTGGGTCATTTAATAACAGGCTTATTTGAATTAAAAGCAGACAAGATCAGTCTGGGTAGAATGGTTTCCAGTGCAGACCAACCTGGCAGTTTGATTCTGTGGCAACATTTCCATTAATCAAGAGCACTAAAACTGTAGCTTCAAGGTTTCCATAAAATAGGTGTGCAGTGTAGTAGAAAACGCACAGCACACTGCACAATACAACCATTGTGACTGTTTAAACAACAATACTTAGACTTTGCAAACTGGCACGTGGGCACCATGGCCACAGGTCCTACCCTCAGGCATTGGTTCAGAACAATATTCGCGGTTCACGATCCCCAGGGGCCCTGGGTCCTTCCTCTGCTGAGTTGCTATGATTCATACCAGAGTGGGCCAGGCGCCTCCAGGGCAGAAGGTTTGTGAAACAGGAGTGTGCTCTGTTCGGCACTCACTAACGCAGGGCTGCGTGGGGGCAGTGGGGCAGTGCCAAGTCCTGACCCTGTGGCCAGGTTGTGGGATGTAGCTAATTGTTACTTTTGCAAACTTCTCTGGCACTCATGAGCCACCGTCATCCACCAAAAGAGAGGCAATCCTAGGGTTGGGTGTGACTGAGAAGAGCAAGGCTGTTTTGTAAGAAATACCACCTTAAAGGGGACTTGGTTTTTCAAGAACACTTCAGAAGGCCTGCAAGCAAAACCAAATAAAAACACTGAACCGCTGGCCCGGAGAATAGGTCCTGATGCCCAACACATGGCAGGTTCCTCCCTTCTCCCCCAGAGGTTGCTGAGCTGTCTTGGTGCGCAGGACCAGAGCTGGGCGCCAACACACCTCCCTCACAGACGCGAGGGGATGAAGGAAGGTGCTTCCCTAAGAGCTCTGCAACTGGGAAATGTGATTACAACCGCTGCCACCTCCTGGCCCAGAACCCCACAGGGTCCCCACTAAACTCCTACAGACCCCCGTGCCCCAGCTGGTTGCTGTGACATCAGAGGCAGCTGCAGTCTCCTGTATTGCCCACTCCAGGCCCAATCGTCGGAGCTGGGACAGCACTACCAGCAGAGTGAGGCACTGCTCTATCACATGTTCCCAGGCTCGTCAGGGGGCCGCAGGGGTGTCCTCCCACTAGCTCAGTCTCCTGACCTTTCCAGGACAGGCCAAGGTCCCCTCGTTTGTGCCATGGCTGATGTTGGTGGGGTAGGAGGCAGCGAGGGGCCCCGCCAGCAAATAGCAGCTGCAGAAGTCCCCTCAGCCTCCTCTTCCTTCTAGTGCCATGGAAGGCCAAAGCCTTTCCCCTGACCACCTGGAACCCTGTCTCTTGCCTCCTGGAGTGGAGTGGGGTTTCCCAGCTTACTCGGAGGCCTCATGCTTCAAAGGTCACATCTCTCATGCTCACATGATGCCAGGACTTTCCCCCGGAGCACTGCAGGTTTAACTCGTCCTCAGCAGGAGCGCGCAGGAGCCGTGGAGCGCTGACTGCTGTGAGCACTTGCGCACAGAGCAGAGTGAGGGCCAGGTGCCCCACCTCCGTGGCTGCTCTCCCCCGCTACTCCTTGAAGCTGGACTTCCCTCCATGTGCTCACCTGGGTTGACTACTGAATCTGTGTTCAGAAAGGATGAGGCTCAGTTGGCTGAGGCCCCTTATGTGCTCAGAGGCACCCCACTCAGCGCCCTGCCTCCTGCCTAGGCTTTGGAGAACTAGGAACTCCCCCAGGAGCCACGCGCTAGTGCTCACGACCTCCAGAAATTTTGCTGGACACTTTGTACAAAAGGCCTCTCCCCCAGAACTGGGAGGGACTCTCCCTATGGCTCCATCTTCTGGCCCTTCCTGGGCTTGTATGACCATGGGGACAACGTGAAGGAGCCACTGGCACTGACGCCCTGTAGAATGACCATGAGCAGAGAAGATAGAAAATTGCAAAAGAATGCATAGAATGCATAACAATGTAAAACACAGAAAGTCACCATGTACCTGAGAAAGACACACAGTGTGGCTCTGAGCGCTGACACGTGTCACTGGCGCCGCTTTACTGTCAAGAGAATGGAGACTGGGGGTGGGGGCCGAGCAGTGCGGCCAAGACCCGGCTGAGGATGCTGAGCTGGGTCTGTTCCCAACAGGCTGGCCTGAAACGGCTCATTTCCCCGTCTCACCACCCCAGAGTGGGGTGGCCTGTGGGTAGGGAGCACTGAGTCTATAAAATTCCTTTTTAATGAATAAGGGGCAGGGAGGGAGCCAGTTTGCTTGTCCTGTTGGCTTCCCTGCTGGGGCTTTTCTGGTGTGTGTGCGTGCGCGCGCACGTGCGCGTGCATGCCTGCGTGTGCATGTGAATTATTTTGTAATTTAAGTTAAAGATTAGCCACCAAGAGAAAGGGGTGAGACGCACAAGGAGCATGTTAGAGACCCAGATGCTGGTGACAGGTGAGGACTGCATTCCCTGTCTCCCGGGTCTGGTGGGCTCTGAGCAGCTCCTCCAGCAGGCCTTGAACGTGAGCCACATGTGAAATGTTTCATGTTCGGGCAGCCAGGGTGAAGGAGTAAGGAGAAACAAACAAAATTGGCTTTAATAGTCTGTTAAACTTGATCTATCTGAAATGCTATCATTTTTACAAGGGTTCAAGTTAAAATGATTAAGGCATTCTGCTTCCTTGGTTTTGTCTGAAGACGTTGAAACCTTTCGTCAGGGCGGCGTAGATTGGACTGGTAGCCCCACATGGAGGCAGGGCTTCGAGGCTCTGGTGCTTGCCCTCCCCAGGGGGCAGGGGCCGCCTCAGTCCATTTCACAGGTGGTGAACTGAGGCTCAGAGGTGCGTGGTGTGGGGAGAGGTGAGAGGCCAAGTCAGGGTGGACACAGGTGCTTGCCTGAAAGGGGACCTTCCTGACCCTGCCAGGGACAGCAACCCCTGAGGGGTGGGGCTGCAACACTTTGGGTCCAGCTGTCTCTGGGTCACCTCAGGAGAGAGGGAAGCACCTGGCAGTTTCGGTTTCCAACAGGAAGCTGCCTGCTCCTATCTCCCCTGCATCAGCTGCACTCTCTGCCCCGAAGTTCTGGGTGGAGCCCCTGCCTGGAGAGCCCCCCAGGTGGGGACAGTCCCTCCAGCTGCAGACAAGGAAGCCCTAGCTGAGAGTCTGGGGCCAAGCTCAGCCCCCCAGCTGGCCTCCTGGGCCCTGGAGAATTTCGGGGTGCAATGCTCTTGAGGGACAAAATCAGGAGAGTGACATGGGTTCTGACTTGCACTTTTTGTCACCTGACTCTCAACCTGCTTTTAGGTTGTGTGTCCCAACCTTGGTCTAGAAAATGCTATGGTGGTGGAGGGGAAAGAATGAGCTCTGACATCTTTCCATCTGTCTGTCTGTCCAGGACTGGGAGGACATAGAGACAACACTGAGGACCCCTGGGAAACAAGCAGGGAGAAGGAGGGAGTCGGGCTGCACAACATTTCTAGGGAGGAAGACTCCTTTCTCTCCCCGCTGAGACAGCAGTAGGTGTGAGGCCAGCAAGTGGGGAGTGGGGGGAGGTCCTGAGGGAGGCGGGACCTAGGGACTTCAGGCAAACTACAACCTCTCTGAGCTCTGGATTGAGCTTTGGGCATTAGGTTCCCATGTCCTGGCTGGCAGGAGCCCTGCCCAGAGCAGGAGCTGGAGACCTGAGATCTTTGAATAAGAGAACCCAGCCATGAGAAAGCCCCAGGTTCTCAGCCCCAGAACTCAACAGAGGGGCCCCATTTCTGAGGAAGCCCTGAGCCTCAGACAGAGATGGCTGGGCTGGCCCTGGCTGACCTGGAATCGCAGGCTGCAGCAGCCTGGAGGGTGAGCCAGTGCATAAGGCCTTTCCTGCCCCTCCTGCTTGTCCTTCCTCCCACTCCACTCCCCCCTCCTAGGGTCTGTGAACTTGGGGCTTTCCACAGCACTCAAAATGTACGTGATTTGGGAGGAAGGAGGAAGCACTGGGAGCCCACAGTGCAGAGCAAATCCCCCACTTCCTTCTCCATGGGCTCCCTCTCAGCTGCACCGGTCTCCAAGTGGCCTTTGCCAGGGGAGGGACTACAGGGGGTCACAGCCAGGATTCCAGGACAGGATTGGCATGAAGATAAGAGCAAGGTGGCTCTGGAAGGCGAGCTGGGCTCTGGGCCAAGTGGGTATGGGTGAAGGGGGTGTCCTTTACCATCCCCCTAGCCTCTGTGGATGCTGGCTGTCATACCCACATCCCAGACAAGCCTGCTGGGTCATGGGTCAGTATCAGAGCTGGTTCCTAGCCCAGTCCTCCCATCTCACCTATTGCTGTGGTCCAACCCGCTGCCCTTGCGGAGGAACAAATTGAGACTCAGGGAAGCCAGACTACAGAGACCAGAGCACAGAACCCTGCCCAAGGTCTTGTCCTCAAGCAGCCGCCTCTGACCCCTCCCTGTTCCTCTCAGGCCTCTTCACCTGCCCTGCACCTTCCATCCCCTCTATGTGCTTGTGAAGTTGTGCAGACCCAGGGGAGGGGTGTGGCCATGTGTCCCTCAGGGCTGTGAATGCCATGCTGGCAAGTGGCCCTCTCAAGGAGGGACTCCTTTCTGCACCTGCCCCCCACCAAACCAAGAGTGAAAGTCAAGTTCAGAGGGCCACACCCTTCTAGAACCCTCAGCTTGATGGAATGGTCACTCAAACACCTGTGTACACTTCAGTGGTGGGTGGTGTTAGACCTGGGCAGGGGTGAGCCCACTTTTAAAAAGGTTTCAAAACAGTAACCAGCAAAGGGGCATGGGCTGCCCAAGGATCCTGGGATGGGCAGGCAGCTATGCCCCATCAGCTGGGATGCGCTTAATCTGGGTGTCAGCTGTGGGCACCAGGCAGCATCTGCCTTGAGCTCCCTGGTGTGGAGCGGGCAGACCCTACTGAAGGCTCTTGGAGGGTCCAGCTGAGAGTGTGGACTGCAGGGGGTGGCTTTCACATGAGAAGTAGCGGGTGCAAAAGGGATCCCCATTCCAAATCCCACCTGGGCTACATCTCCTCCTGGAGAGGATGCTTAGCAGAAGGGGAGGTCTCCAGCCCTAACAGCAATGCTTTGTGACCTTGGATAGGTTCCTTGACTTCTCTGACTTGTGCCCTCCCCTGTGCCTTCTCCCTTGTGCCCTCCAAGTCAATGATGCCTTGAGGTGTGGCTGGGAGGAAGTCATACCTGGGGCCAGAAAGGAGCCTGGAATGGAATTGTCAGTCCCGCTCTGCCTGTCCCCTCCCCTCCAGCAGCCTGCATGTGGGGGGAACAACCACAGAAGCCCTCTCCCACATCCTCAGTCAGGGCTTCCCGAGTCTGAGGAAGATCATGGCCCACTCAGAAGACCTGTCTTGTTTGAGAGATGGGCCTCCTGGTGCATTCCCTGCTTGTCATCCATGGGTTGCTGAGCCCCTGGCAATGCCACCTGTGTCCTCTCATCTGCAGTAGAGGCAGCTGAGCCTGAGCAGGGACTCTTTCAGGTGTCCACGACTTCAAGTGTCAACTCAGGGGAGCGCACCTGAAGGTAGGCTGCACCCCATACCGCTGACCTGCCATCTTGGAGGTGTGTGCAAGTATGGGCCTCTGAACCAGACACCCTGGAGCACTGTGGTCGAGGGTGCTGGGGGCGCTGGGACAAGGGACAGTGGAATGTGCACAGTTTTGATGATGAGAACTACACTAGCACCTGCTGCAAAACAACTTTGGCTCTGTAACAACCGATACGAATGACTTGGAGTCCACAGACGCCTGGCCGTCCTGGAGGGCACTTAGAGGGTGGGTGGTGCTGGAAGAAGCCCCTCTTCTCTGTCACTATGGCTGTCCCTGGCCCTCTGCCCTCCTTCAGCCCCATCCCAAGTGGACATCTTGAGGAAGGAGCACTGGATGGGGAGCTTTGGCTCAGCTACGACCAGGCTGGGCCTCTCCCCAGGCCGCTTCTCCAGGCTGTGCAACCTCTGGTCAACTGCAGTCACAGAAGTGAAAGTGCACGAGAAAGCCCCATGCAGCCCAGTGCAGGCAGGTTAAGTGTGCCTTTCTTTTCAGGACCAGTCAAGAAGTGAAAGTGTTCTTTGCCTCCTCCAGTTGCCCCTGTGGGACCACTTCCTCCAGGAAGCTGGCTTGGATTGCACCCTGTCCCCCTGGGTGACACCCTGCCCTGTGGGGCTGTCTTCCTAGGCTCAGATTCAGGGTCTAACAGATGAGGAGGACATCGGTGATCTGTGGCCTCTTGCTGACTGGCCCAGAAGGCTTGCCCTGAGGATTTGAGGGATGGGGAAGGAATGGGAGAGTTTCAGCAGAAACTGCAGGTCCCAGCGGAAGAGCACTCCACACTTACCAGGGGAGGAAATGAGATCCACTTTCCTAGGATCTGGGATGGAGCAGAGTCCTCCCTCCACAGACTTCCTCCCCCTCCCGACTCAAGGACATGGGGGTGGGGGCTCTGCACTTGGAATCAGCTGTGGGACTCAGCCCAGAACATCCATTGGTCCCAAAGTTGAGCCCCTGCTCCACTGCTTTGTGCCCTGGATGCTGGTTCTGGGAACTGTCCAGGGGCTTCAGGAGATGTGGGGGGTGGGGACAGGAGAGAGGTGGGTGTTTGCTCTGCAGTTTACCTTCCTGAGAATGCCCTGGCTCTCTGGACATCCATAGCCCTTACTCCCTCTCCTGGACACCCCCGCCCTCTCTTCCCACTCACCCCTTTCCCAGACTTCTGTGCTGACCCTGCCACCCTGTTTGGCCTTTGAAAATGGCTCCTCTGTCAGCTGTCCATACTCCACTGCCCCATCCTTGCACTACTGGTTTCCTGCCAGGACCACCTGATCTGCAAGGGCTCTGGAGCCAGCTTTCCACCCTAAATGGGCCCTCACACTGAGTGCCTCTGCATCCGTTCTCGGGGTCGGCAGAACTGGGCTCAGTTGTGCCTCTGCCGTTGCCTGCTGTGCGCCCCTAGGAACCTCAGTGCCTCCTGTGGTGGCAGTCACAGAGGCTTGGCAGGCCCTGAGCTTTGGTCCTGACACAGGAGCCCCCAGCACTGTGTGATCGACAAGGAGGGAACAGGAGGTGGAGGACGAGGTGGGCCACTTTGGGAAGAAGCCCTGCAGCGAGTGAGCAGAGCAGGGACAAGAGTGATGATACAGGCAAAATCAAGTAAGTACTAACAGTAGTTTGCACAGACATGGGTGGACAGCCATTCCCGTGTCACAGGTCAGACGGTCACTGTGGGATTTGCATTCAGTCTCTCATGGCAGAGAGAAGCTGTGACTCCAATGTCCTTTCACACACGCTCTAATCCCAGATGCTCTGGGCCTTCCCTGTGTGAATCTACCAGCGTCCATAGCTGACCATCTCCCCACAGGGGCCAGGGCTGAATAAAAAGTGGGGCAGAGCCTGCTGAGACGGAGACTCCTCTGGCTTCAAATCGCTCACTCCCCTGGAGGCGCCCAGCCTCCCCTACAGCTGGGGGCCATGTGCCCACTCCCTAGCTATGCACTGTGAAAGTGTGGGCTGTGTAGGTTCTGGGCACCTCCCCCCGATCCTGCTGCCTGCAGTGCAGGCAGGACAGTTGGAACACTGGTCACCTGGATTGGAATGGCCCTAAATCCAATGACACGTCCTTATATGAGGAGAGGACATGGAGAAACACACGGAGAGGATGCATGATGATGGAGACAGAGACGAGTGAATCGCCCACAAGCCAGGGACGCCTGGAGCCCCCAGGAGCGGGAAGAGGCTGGAAGGAGCCTCCCCGAGAGCCTCTGGAGGGAACGTGGCCCTGCCCACACCCGGGTTTTAGACTCTGCCTCCAGAACTGGGAGGGAATAAATTTCTGTTGTTCTAAGTCACTGGTTTATGGTAATTGTTATAGCCCGCCCCCCCACCCCCCAAATTAATACAGCAAGAAGAGTATTCCAGGCAGAGAACATTCCAGAGAAAAGCCTGTGGTCAGGTAGCAGCTAGAGGGGGAGGAGCAGCATGCTGGAGGGAAGGCGAGGTGGGATGAGGAGCCCATGCCATCTGGTGACTGTGGTGGCCTCTGAACCCTGCCTCTAGACCAGGTGACCCAAGGCTCAGTTTTGGCAGCTTCAGGCTTCCTCATGGGATAGTGCCCTCCATGGGATTTGGCCTGACACCCTGAACATCTCAGCCTGCCTTGCTTGGAATTCTTCGGTGATAGGATGCCCACTATCCAGTGCTTAAGCTGAGTTCTGCTACCTGGATCTACCTAGCAGCCCCTCAGGTGATGCCGAGCAAGCATGTCTCAGAGTGGTCACCACTCCCAATATTCACACAGCGCTCGCGCGCGCGCACACACAAGCTTCCTCTGCCTCAGGCTAAATCATGAGCAGATTTCAAGGCCTCCACTCCCCGCACCTCTTCCAGGTATCCTGGGGTCCACCTCTCCTTTCTGTGGGGGCACAGCACCCTCACCTTCAGCTTGCGCATCTGGAAGGTGGGCTTGTGGGGACAAGCCTGCAGTTCCTGCATAGCTCCTAGTAAATATAGTAGGTGTCTAATAAACCTGAGCACAGCAAACTCTCCTCTAAATGGGACCATTCCTTCCTCTCCCAGGTTGTCACCTGCCTTGGGCGGCTCCTCAGCACCGTGGGGTCATGATGGGTCCCGGACCCTCTGCCACAGTGGGGCTGATGAGAATGCTAGTTCCTGAGGGCATTGGCCAGAGAGGGGCCAGGCTGCTCAGGGCTGCCCTGTATTTGGCCGTGGGGTCTGATGGTTCCCCCATCTTCAGCTCTGGAGCCCCCTACTCTCCCATCTCCTACCAAACAGCAGGACACCATTTATTTATGTTTGCTCTCAGACAGAAAGAATCTTACACCTCAGCTTTAAAAGATGGGATTTGCTGTTTTTTTCATAGTTTAGAGCCACTGAACATGGTTTTGGGTCCCAAAGATTTTCACAGACGCTGGGAAAGACTGCAGGTCTAGGAAGCTGCATGGGGAGCTATGCTGCCTGAAGGCCTCTCGTGGCCCCCTAGGACCCCAGGACCCCCAGAGGGCTCCTTGCAGCCCAGCCCACAGCTTCTTCCCTGGTGCTGCCTCCTGGCATCACAGAGCCCAGCATTTGTTCCCCTAGGGAAGCCCGGGTAGGGAGGCAGGACGTTTCCCGCTGTGGCTGTCTTTGGGGTCAGGTAATTTAGAGAAAATGGGACATGAGCTCCTAAAAGCCAGTGTCACAAAGCTGGGACCTTCGCGCCCTGGTAAACCCTCAAACCAACACACTAACAAAATACATACTGCTTTTCCTCCTCCCTGTGAACTCCCCACCCCAAGCAAGCAGTGCCTTTCTTGGGATGCACAGTGACCATGAGGTCAATAAACCAATGGCCGAGAATTTGAGTCAGAGGTCCACCCAGACCATTGGCCCCAGGTATCTGCAGCCCAACCAACACGGTGGGTGACATGAGTGCCGCTGGATTCATGGCCACCGCCTGGCCTCAAACTCTTTCAGAGGCCATTACCCCCCAACCCCCCTGCCATCTGAACAAAAGAGTAGCCAGCAGTTCTCGTGCGCAGCCCACCCTCCTTTCCCCTTCTCCCTGTCCTAGCCTGTGAGAGCCACTCCTACGCTCCATCAGGAAGCAGGAGAGTGGGGCTCGACACACAAGGCAACTGAGGCGCAGGTGAGGAGAGGTTGGCCCAGGGCACATTGGCAGTTGGCAGAACTGGACAGAGGGTCAGGACAGAGGGGTCAGATAGGGCTGCTTGTGGTGCCCATCAGGAGCTGGACCGGACCAAAGCATCCCCCAGGGCCAGCAACTTGGCACCTCCCTGTAGGCATCTTCTCCTCAATGAGGAGAAGACAACAAACACGCTCGTTACTGTGTGTGAAGTCAGGCCACTCCAGCTTGGGATGGGTCCGAGTGACTGGTGGAGTCCCAGCACAGCGGGTTGGCCCTTGGGCCCCTGAGCGGCAGCAGGTGGGAACCTGCTCCGAGAACGTGGTCTCTCTGCAGAGGAGGGAGGGCTGCCCCTGGGTTGGAGTGCTGAACAAGGCTGTCAGGGGCCTGCTTGGTCCCTGGAGAAGACTGCAGAAGTGAGACTTGGGGCTGTGAGCTCTGGAAGGTCCCAAAGTCTCCTTGGAGCATGGTCATGTGTCTGGGTTTAAGGAAGGGGGCCATCTGCTTGCAATTTTTCCAGCCCCTGTGTCCTGGGGTGAGGTCTTGCAGGACCCCCAAGGACTTAACAGCTGAAGTCAGGGGTGTTAGGAAGGACAGAGGCCAGGTTCTCCATGGCCCCCCACTTCCTTCTGATACTGGCTGAAAAGGGCGGGAATGCTGGCAGGGCTGCTCTTTGGCAGGGACAGGGGCAGGGTCCAGTGTGGACCATCACTTGCTCCTGGGGCCCTGGGCTAGGCCCTCTCCCCTCTGGCCTCAGTTTCCTCATCCAATCTCCACATCTTGGGGTCTCCCAGGAGAAGGGCTCTGTGCACCCCACCCATCTGCATATCACCTCCCTCACTGAATCTAAGGCCCTACCCACTGAGGAACACAGAGCCCACTCTCCTAATGGGGCTCAGCAGCCCCTGCCTCCAGCATCTGCCTCTGGGTGGGGCCCACACGCCCAGTCTGGCACCTGGTGGGTCCTCACTGAGCCACCTGCCCCAGCTGTGTGGGACGTGCCCTATGGGGAGGCTGTGTGGATGTTTGAGGTGAGTCAACACAGCAGGCTGGAGCTGTCAACAGAGCTGGGCAAGCAGCAGCTTGGAGATGTCACCCTCTCCGGCCACCTGCTCCAGCTGCTCTCCCTTCCCCCCATCCCCTTACCTGGGCTGCCCTTCCTGGGACCCCGGGGAGCCGAGCAGCTGGCAGATGCCAGGAGCCTGCTGTCCAGCACCAGGGACACGTAGGACATGGAGCTGGAGGTGGATCCGGGAGACTGAGTCCTGGGTGCAAGGTGGACAGCCCTCCAGGAGCTAGCAGGGGCCAGCGTGGGGCTGAGGTCAAGCTTAGCTCTAAGTGCGTTTACTGACTTGGTGGGGCCTCAGGGGTCGGATGAGGGGCCCTGGCCAGCTGGGGTTTCTGAGAACCAGAGGCCTCTGTGTCCCAGTCAGCTCTGGGCCTTCAGGCAGCCTGCCTGGGGAAGGGGTGGGAGGCCACAGGGGCTCATGTGATTCGGGGGCGGGCTTGGGGAGGCTGGTGGTGGGGGGAGGTCTCCCTGCAGCCTGCAGGCGAGGCAGCCAGCTGTGTCACTGTGATAGTGTGTCTGGGGCACAGGGAAGCAGTCATGCAGCTGTGCCTACCGCTTCCTCAACAGGAACCATCTGGGCCCAGCCCTGCCCAGCCTTCCCTCTCAGCCATTCCGGTCTGACTTTCCAACAACTTCCTCCTACCGCAGGCCGGTGACACCCCACCCACCTGGGCCCTAGCCTGCTGGGTGTGTTTTCTTGACGTGGGTGGGGGCTCAGAGTAGCACATGGGGCCAGTGTCCATCCCGACTGAGTCTCCACCTGCCAGCCCCACCCACCTGTCTTTCCACCCTCCTAGCCCTGGCCCTGCCTTCAGCCTGGAGTGGGTCAGAGGCTCTCCTCCCGCTCCTCCAGCCAGATTTTTCCTAGAGCGCCATCGTTGGGGCCAATCCTCTGTCAGCATTGGCTATGGCCTTGAGCCAGATCTCAAGGTGAGTTCTGGTCTGGTCTGGATGCTCTGGCTAGCCCCTCTCCACTCAGGGTTCTGCAACAGCTGCCTGGGGCTGCTGGCCCCACCCCCCTGGAATTACCCCCTGCCAGGAGCCCCCTCTTTGTGCTTGGCTATCTGCACAGCATTGTGAGGGTCCTGGCCTCCTGGCTGGGAGCTCCTTTGAGACCCTTATACCCACTTCTCAATAGATACATTGGGGGAACAGAGGCCAATTCTGGCTCACAGATGGAATTGCTGGGGCAGCTGGGGCTGCTCCCCAGTCTGAGGGACTCCACAAATCACATCAGAGCCCTCTGTGACCACTCGGATACCAGGGGATATCCTGGAGTCCCCTCCCTTCTGGGCACCTAACTGGCAAAGAGGAAGCAATCATAAGCACTAAAAAGGTCACCACTGTGGGAAGCCAGCAGATAACAAGCACCTTCACAAAGGAGACATGGGCCCCGTTACCCATGCCCCTCTGCTAGCCCTGTGGCCCACACCCTGGGGACCAACCACAGCTGCAGGTGCAGTGGCCTCACCCAGGCCACCGTGTGCAATTTGTAGACCCAGGGCTAGCGCATAGGCTTCTGGGCTGTTTTGACTGAATTGAGTTTTCAGGTAGTGCCTGCACATGATGACTAATTCAAGTAGTGCAGAAAGAAGTACTGAGAAAAGTACACGATTCCCCTCCCCCGTGTCATTATTCAGAGGCCAGTTCTGTCACAGTAGTTTGGGCATCCTTCTAGAGTCCGTGCAGGGTCAAGACTGTTCCTGGAAGGGGCTGCGACGTGCATGGCCTCCCTACATGGCTCCAGAGCTCAGGTGCAGAGGAGGATCTGTGAGCCCAGCCAGCCCCTGGGTATCACCATTGTCCTCGTGGCCCTTCCTTGCTTCCCATGCTCTGACTCAGATTGGGATTCAGGATCTGAGGGTCAGCCTGGCTTCCCTCCCCTGGCCAGTGTCCTCCTTGGCACAACACGGTGATTGTAGTGTTCCCAGCTCCTGGATTGTTTCTGGGAGAGGAGAGGAGGCACTGCACTGAAACTCTGAGCATGGTCTGCCACACGAGCGGCATGCAGCGATGCAGCTGTGACTCTGAGAGCTGGTGTTAGTATTCTTGTCGCTGTCATTGTTGTTTTCCAGGCCTCAAGAGGTGGATGGGGGTGGGTTTTTGAGGTGGGAGCTGAGAAGCCCTCTGTGAAGCCAACAGGATGGCAGCCTGGGTGGGGCAGCCCCCATGCCCAGCTCCAGGCAGATGTTTGGGTGTCTGGCACCTGTGGGAGCACCCCTCACAGATGGGATACTTCCACTTTTGTGATGAGTCCTCTGTCTTGCCTGGTTTTCTAATTATTGGGACTGTCAGAGTTTGGGTCAGAAAGCAAAGAAAGATCCCCATGAGTAGGGTCTGCCCTGGTCCTTTGGTGGCCACCTTGGTGGTACTTGCCTGCTCCCTGCTCCCCTACCCCCCGTCCCAGGCAGGGCAGTTGGTGTCTGTGGGGAAGCGGACGTTGGCTGTGGCTTTTGGAGCTGGGCGGCCTGGGAGATAAGGAGCTGAGGAGGAAGCGGCTGCAGCTGGAGGTGGTGCAAAGGGGTGGGGTCCTGGGCTGGTCCCTGTTGGTCCCAAAGCTGCTCCGTCAGAGACCATTGCCATCTGCAGGGGGACTAGAGTAGAGGGGGCCAGGGACCTCCCCTTTTCCTTTCCTCCCACCTCCCCTACTTTTTCCTTTACTGCCTTCCTGCAAATACTATGAGGGTTCACTCTGGGGTCATACATGGGCCCAGGACAGCCCTATTCCTTCTCAATAAGCCCCTAACAGGTGTGGCCCCTGAGGGTGTTAGCAGAAGTGATTTGGAAGCTGTGACTGAGGGATCAGTTAGGAACTGCCTGTAGGGAGGTGGGGAGAGCCCAGGTAGAGGGGCCCTGAGATGGTCTCACCTTCAGGCTTTCAGAAAGGTTCAAAATAGAGAGCTGGAGGGAAGCCAGAGGGGGGATGACCCTAGGTGGAGGTGGGCAGGGAAGCCCACCAGACTGGGTTTCACATTTCTGCCTTTTCTCCAAGCACATAAGAGTCCCAGGACTGCTGGGTAGATGAATAGGTAAATGGGTTGATGGATTCATGATGGTGGATGGATGGCTGAGTGGATGGATGGATGAATGGGTAAGTGACAGAAAGGGGTGGATGGGTAGATGGGTGGGTGGGTGGCAGGCTAGCTGGCTAAGTAGAGAAGTGGATGGATGGATGGGTAGGTGGGTAGATGAATGGATTGATGGATATATGGGAGGTGTGGGTAGCTGGATAGACCCCTGGTGGATGGGTGGGTGAGTAGATGGATGGATGGATAGGTGGAAGGGTGTACGGATAGGTAAATGGGTGAATGGGTGTCTGGCTGGATAGGTAGATGGGTGGATGGATGAATGTGTGGGTGGGTGGATGGATGAACAAATCAGTGGAAACACAATGCAATGGACGTCTTATACCAGTCCTATTTAAAGAGGAAGGTGCTTCTTTAGAGGGGTGACATCCACAGTCACAGAGCACCCAAAGAGGGATATAAGTCACCGGGCAGCCCCGGAAGAGGCTGAATGGGGAGATCTGGGCAGCTCCATGTGAGCCAAGTCAGGCCAGCACCCTCTAACCCAGCGCCTAGCAGGCAGCCAAACTCTGTGTCCAGGTCCCAAATGAGGTGTCACCAGGTGGTGGTGGGTGACAGGGATGGGGCAGGAAAAACCTGCCCCAGGCTCCTGCTCAGGGCAGCCTAGGGCTGGATGCCTCATCCACCACTCCCCAGCTCAGGGTGCTGCTGAGCAAACTCGGAGCCATGGGGAAGGTGCCACGTGTGTGCCTGAGTGAGTCGGAGGAAGGAAATGAAAATGCCAGCAGTGACAGCTATGACAGTAAAGCTCCAATTTACTGAGCACTGAAATGTGCTGACAGCTTTTCCAGGTCTTGTTGAGGCTGCTCGGCACCCAGGGAGACTGGAACTGTTAACACCCCATCACTAAGCAGCTCAGAGCAATCTCCTCAAGTCACCTGCTCAGACAGCTGGGGTTTGGGACCCAGCCTGGATTTGGACCAGACCCTGAAGGGTGGCCAGGGAATGAGGTGGAGGATCTTGCTGCCATGATGACCCCAACCTTCCCACACACAGCCCCTCTGGCCCCACCCTAGAGTTCTTTGCTCCTCACCAGCCATTCTCCTCCTTGAGTGGCAGGCAAGGCTGTGTATTCAGCAGAATGGGAAACTAAGGCCGAGAGAAGGATGCTGTAGAGTGTTACTTCTGTATGACCTGGCACTCCTGGGGGTGGGGGGGATGGGCCTGGCCCCAGACCATGTGCCTGCAAAGCCACATCCTCTGGGTCCTGGGGTCTTGCCCACTCTGCTCCCTTGATCAGCCATGCTTCAAAGGGGAAAGCCCCTCCCCAACACTTTCCCTTTGAGGAGCCCCAGGTGGAGGGTGGGGTAGGGTGAGACTCTGGGCACTGACTCTGTCCTGGCTCCTGGTTTCTCTCTGACTCTTTGGGCTGAAGTTTCCCATGCCCCTTGGCCAAGCTGCCCTGCCTGCAGAGAAGCCGCACCCAGCCCTTGCATTAGTGATGGGCTGTAACTTCATTCCCTTTGAGTCCACAAGGCCATGAGCTCAGCTGACCTGGGCACAGTGTGTTTGCTTCAGAAAGAACAGGAAGAAGCCTCTTCTGGACTTTGATATAGTGTTTTCCTTTTTGCCCTTTCTTTCTCCTCTCCATCCTGCCTTGGGGTTGGCAGCAGCTTAAAAGGGGAGGAGACTGGCTCAGGCACACCAACCAACCTTCTATAACATTTGCGAGATTGTCATCAGCTCCCCTGGAAGGCAAGTCCCTCCTACACCAGGCCTTGCCTCCTCCCAGTGTGTAAGGATAGACTTCCAGGTTGCTTAAGGCAAAAATATGGCATGTAGGGATGTATTTGGATGTAAATATTTGTAGCCGCAAGAGTAGCTGGGAGATGAGGTCCTGTTCCTGTGTGTCTCTCAGGAAGTTGGGAATCTGGGCCATATGGTTTCTCTTCAAGCTGCCTCTCTTCCTCATGAAGGTGGCAGCAGGGAGGAGGCATGCACGGGACAGATTGTCAGGGGTTGGTGGCTGCTGGGGCCCCGTGGGAATGTCTGGGGTCTGATGATATAGGCCTAAGCCCTGGCCCTCTGTCTCACCAGCTGCTTTGTCACCTCCCCAAGCCTCACTTTTCCCGTCTGCTGAATGGGGCAGAACCAAGCCTACAGCCCTGGTGCTGAGGATTGGGGCAGTGCAAGGAGCTGGGCCCAGCTCTGGCCACAGTGAGTGATATGGCTGGCAACCCCAAGCAGCATTGTTGTTATTTTTCTCTTTCTCGCTCTTGGCTCTGACCCAGGTCAGGGGAAGAACCAGGTATTTGCCTGTGGCCCAGTGGGTAAGCCAGATGGCCTGTCACAGGAGCATCTTCTTGAGGAAGAAGGTGGGCTCAGACACCTCCCCTGGCCACACGGAAGGCCTCCAAATTCCTGCCTCCTCCTGCCACCGGCCTGAGCCTCCTCCCAGCAGAGCTTGAGAGATGCCTGGGAATCCTGGAAGATGGAAACAGAGTTAGGACTCAGGTTGGACCAATGACATTCCTCCAGTCAAGAGCAGTCACTGGCTCACCATCTCCCATTGAAACCAGGCCAAGTGAGAGCTCAGCATTCCAGGCAGGCCCTGAGCAAACCATCCTCCATGTGCGGCTCTAGGTGGTTTTTGTGAAATCCCCTTCTGTAGGACGCCTAGCACCGCCTCTTTACGCATATCCAGCTCAAGTGTCTTGTCCTAAAGTCATGGGGTTAGGGTGATTTAAGCTAGCAAAACCCTCTGAGCTGGCCCAGTGTCACGGTTCCAGACTGGGGTGTGCTAGAGGAGGGTCTCCCAGGGGACCACAGGGCCCTCCCCAATTTCCAATGGAGAAAGAGGCCCAGTTAGGGAACGGGGTTCAGTGACTTGCCGAAGGCCACCAGGCAGTGAGTGGCAGAGCCACCTTGGTCTCCTTCTCATGTTCTCCCTCCATCATTAGTCCTCAAGCAGGGATGGCAGTGGCCCAGGTTGAGCCCAGGGGTTCACGGGCACAGAGCTTTGCATTTCTGTTGGGATTCTTTCCGTTGTAAGTACCAGAATATACAGCGAACAAGTGGTTTAACTAACATAGACATTTAATTATTTGGCAACCTGGAGGAAGGGTGCTAGATTAAGTGCAGAAAGTCACTGATGTCATCAGGGACCCTGGCTCCTTCCACCCCACCTTCTGCCATCTCTGGTGCGTTGGCTTTTGCCTCGGGCCTCCAAGTCGGCTGCTGTTGTTTCAACTACCGTGATTTCTGACCACTGCTTTCAAGGATGGAAGAAAAGGATCAAAGGAGGAAAATCTTTTCCAGAACCTCCAGGCAGCTCTCCCCTTTCAGTTTACTGGCTACCTGGGTCACATGGCTGTGCCTAGGAGTGAGGGAGGCTGGGTACATTCCTGTGGTCCTTCTCTTTGGGAGGGATGAACTCTCCATGTTCACTGGGGAGGGTGGGGATGGAAGGGAGGGCTCAGAGGAGGCAGGACTGGAAGGAGAGGTGGTGCCTCCCTGAGGCTGTGGCAGGAGTGGGTTTAGGAGAGAAGGGTAACCCTTCATGGTGGACTCTGGGTATGGACAATATATCTTCAAATGGTGACAATGGGGTACAGAAGTCACTCCTGGCAAAAGACTCAGGGTAGCTCTGCTGGGACTTAGACAAATGAAGCATGTACCAGGGGCCAGGCAGCATATTCACACCTGCAAACCGAGGGGGCCCTTCTCTTCCTGGTGGAGGGTTAGGAGGAAGCAAACTCTCCCTGCCAGACAGACTGCATAACTATCACCTCCAGAGGCTCCTTGGAGAGCAACAGCGGTGTTTCCCTCTGCTGGGGGTGGCCCCTGCCACCTGATCAGACTACTCCTCTGCTGGCTGTTGCTGGTGAAGAATATGTGCTGGGCACCTGCAGTAGCCTGGTATCCTCTCAGCAATGACTTCCTCCCAGACGCCTCCAGGAGGCCCATGTGGCTTCATGTTAATGCCAGGTCTGCTATCTGGTGCCTACAAAGAGCCCAGAAGAGGCTAGCTTCATTATTTCCACTTAAAATCTCAATTCTTACCTTTAAAACGATGTGTCCCTGATTCCTTTAGCTGTTCTTTCAATCACCAGATATTGATATTTATATTTATGGAGGGCAGGCTTGTCTGTTTCTTCACCACCGTGTCCCCAACATCTGGGGCCGTGCCTGACACACAGTAGGTGATCAATAAGCACTTGCTGAGTGGAAGAATGCATGAATGAATGAGTGAGCTGCAGTCTCCTCTGTACTGGCCTCAGGAAGCTGGATGTGACCAGCACGGCTCATGTCCAATTCCGTGTGGTGGCCCCTGTATGAATCTTTTCTTTCTCCCCTGGACTGGAGCCACAGGGAGGAGCTCATTCCCCAAGGCCTCCCCACGACTGAGAACCACACTTGCAGCTGCAATCATGGGGGCCCTGGGAGATGACTGGCTAATGCCTGAAGAATCTTACCCTTCTTAGGAACAAGGGAACATGCACAAAATACATCTGATCTCGTAGGACCATCAAGGCTGGGAAGAGATGCAACACTGCATACTGGTGGAGCAAACGGCCTGGCACTCAGCCTCCTGCGTCTGGCCTACATGGCTGTGATTGGAGCAGGCTCTTGGACAGCCCTGGGCCTCAGTTTCCCTATCATTAGCCAGGAATAACAGGGTGTTGTGAGAGGAAGCACATTGTTCTCGGCAAAGCCCTGAGTGCAGAAAGAGCCCTGGGCGATGCAAGCCTGGCGCTGCAGCTGACCTGCTGGAGGACCTTGGCTGCAGGACATCTTCCTGCACCGGGCTGCCGGCACCTCAGCTGGCACCATCTCCCATTCCCACCCCAAACAATTGCCCAGGGGTCGCTGTCTGCAGGATCCTGGTTTGAGCTCTGAAGTCTGGAGGCTGCATCCGGCAGCCTTATCTCGGTTCCTGGGAACTTCCCCTGGGCTGGCAGCAAAGGTGGCCCCCGAGATACTAGACGTGGGGGTGGGTGCTTTCCTGTCTGTGACATGATTAAGTAACAAAAGCAGTTGCTGGTGGGAAAATCAGCCTTGACACTCGAGATCTGGCCCTGCCCAGCCCTGCTCTGCCTCTCTCCCAATTTATCTCCCCTGGCCCAGCCCTTCTGGCTGCCCATTATCACTGCCAGGGTGGACTGGGAATTGCAATGTCCCGGTGTCTTTTTGAGAAGCTTCTACCCAAATCCTCAGCCAAATCCAAGGTGCAAAATGAAGATCCTTCCCCAGGGGCATCTTTAGCCAGGCTCCCAGGTACTTGCCCCAAGGAAGTCCCTGTCCCCTCCCCTCTGCCCCCAACCATGACAGTCTTCTCCCACCCCACCCTGCTGCACAATGCTGTTTTGCTCACACCTGCACTCAGTATGGGTTCACATCAGCCCCCAAGTCTAACCGAATCCAAAAATATTAAACCGAGGCCCATCTGTCAGCCAACTGATGAACGCAGATGTGCTCTGGATTTCAGAATCGACTGGCAGCCAGTCAAGGTTGTTAGAAGAGGCACCTGCTGCCCCAATCCCCTTACTTCCGCTGCCCCTCCCAGACCCAGGATCCTGGTGGCCAAAACAACCCCGTCCTCTGGC
This sequence comes from Anoura caudifer, assembly GCA_004027475.1. Taxonomy (NCBI): domain Eukaryota; kingdom Metazoa; phylum Chordata; class Mammalia; order Chiroptera; family Phyllostomidae; genus Anoura; species Anoura caudifer. Next base: position 327,678 of record PVKU01000853.1, read on the forward strand.
AGAGGTTGACTCCTCCCCACACCTGGGTCAGGACCCACAAACAGCCTCACCCACCAGCTGCGAGGCAGGACACTCCTGCCAAGTTCAGCTGGCCCCTTTGCCCTGAGCCCCCACTGTGTGAGCCTGGTCAAGGGGTTACAGTAGGGACAGGGCCAAGGACTCTGCTCTGAATGGAGATGTAGAACAGCCCAGCGCCAGGTACCAGGTACTGCCTCCTCAGGGACTTGCGTCTGTGGTTCCCTCTATCTGGAGCACTCTCCCCAGGGGCCCTGTGGCCCACTCCCCCATCTCCTTCAGATCTTTGCTCAGATGAGGTTGGAACTAAACAGATAGGACTGTTCCTATCTTGCTTTGAGGCTCAGATCAGACCTGTCTGCCTCATCTTATGAACACCTTTACTGGTGTTATTTCAGGAGGGGAAGATAAAGGAAAAAGGAAGATGTCCCTCCCTCCTCTAAACCCCCATGAAGGAGGACAACGGCAGAAGAAGGAGACCAGAGAGGAAGCTGTGATGCAGGAGTGGAGAATGGGGCTGGACCACAAAGGCCGTGGGGTGGGGGAGGCCTGGGGAGAAGGGGCTAGAATCCAGATGTACCTCGGGGAAGAATGACAGGACAGCCTGTAGCTGAGGACACTGAGGCCCGACATGTGGCTGCCCTGCCCCCTTCCTCTTGTCAGGTGCCCACTTCCTCCCAGGTACCTGCCCAGAAGACTCCCCTGCGGTCACTGCCTATTCAGTTCCAGGGACAGCCAAGTGAGTGGTGGCCCCAGGTCCAGGGGTTGGCTAGCTGGATGTGAACCAGGGCCTGTCCCAGAGGGAGACAGGCCATTGCAGCCGAATCCTGGGGGACTAGGCCAGTCATCGGACAGGCAGAGATACCCGCACCCAGGCCCTGGGAGAACACCTCAGGGCCTCATCCAGTCCCTCTGGGCCTCACCCTGAGTTCTCATTGGGCATGCAGTGGCCTTTTGCTGTGGCTATGGGGGCTGTGGCAGGCAGGAGGGTAGTCTCCTTTTAAGGCCCTTTCTTTTCTCCTATGTCCCCTTCCACTGAACCAAGGTGGGTACTGAGGGCCACAGTCTCCCAGGCAAGAGACAGCAGACTTGGAATTTGAACCAGAGTCTCCTCCAAGTTTCAGGCATCCACACCCTCTGGTCCCAATGACTGAGATATGGGACCCAGACCAGCCCTGCTCTGCTGAGCATCCAGGCTGGGTGCCCCAGGCTGTGTCCTCTCAGCAGTGGTCACAGCCAAGGAACCTGCGGGAAAGACTTTGAGCCAGGGGCCATCCCGCTCAGTGCTCCTGCAGACCCTGAGGAAGTTCTTGGAGCAAGGGTTCTCCACACAGGGACCCCAGACCCCTGCCTGTCACCCACCTCTCAGAAACCTCAGTGTCCTCATCTGTCAAATGGGCATCCTGATGTTTGTAAAGACTTTATTTATTTATTTTAGAGAGAGGGGAAGGAAGGGAGAAAAGAGGGACAGAAACATTGATGTGAGAGAGAAACATTGATTGGTTGCCTCTCATACATGCCTCCAACCAGAGGCCTAGCCTGCAACCCCGACACGTGCCCTGACCAAGAATCAAACTGGCAACCATTCGGTTTGTGGGATGATGCCCAACCCACTGAGCTACACCAGTCAGGGCCATCTTGGTGTTTTTATTAAGAACTGCCCAGATCTGTGAATGTCAAGCCTTTTTGAGAATAATCTATAGTGAAAAATACATCTTTAACAAAGGTGTATTTATTTATTTTTAGAGAGAGGGGAAAGGAGGGAGAAAGAGAAGGAAAAAAACATCAATGTGTAGTTGCCTCTCACACGTCCCCTACTAGGGACCTGGCCTGAAACCCAGACATGTGCTCTGACTGGGAATTGAACCAGCGACCTCTTCGTTCGAAGATCGGTGCTCAATCCACTGAGCCGCATCAGTCAGGGTGATAGTGAGAAATGCATTTTATATCCTGCCTGTCATTTACATGCTCATGTGTGTTGCATAAATAACACATTGCTTATATGTGTGGATGTATACGTAGACATAAAATTTGTATGTATAGTATATATGTATATGTTTATGTTGAAAAAGGTTGTGTAAGACAACACTATCCTTACCCTTCTGGGAGTGGTGATGCTTCTATTTTATGTAGCTTAGCATTTCATTAACCTTTTCATTGTGAGAAAACACACCTTTACGTCACAGTGGCTGACAACCTCCAGCGGCTCTGTCGCCTTCCCACCATAGCCTCTCTCCTGACTTCCAGGAGGCTCATGCCTCTGCTTTGCTTCACCCTCTGTTTCTCCCTAAATGCAGAGTGTAGTCTTGTCAGTGTGCGACTGGAACCTCGGCAGCTTTGCTTCCTACCCCGTGGTGATGAGTGTAGTGGCTGTGCACGCACAGTCGTCCCACCTGACGTTTTCTCAGGAGTGGCTTCGCTTTCTCCAGCCCCTGGGCTGTTCTGGGTTCACACTGTTACAAGCACGTTCACTGATGTTCTTGCATCTCCTGGTGCAGGGGTGACCTGCTGGGTCCTAGGTTTGTGCTTCCCAGCTCCCATATTTTCCATTTTATTCTACAGGATTTTGCTATAAAAATGCTGATCATAAAACACATGCTGAGTGAAACAAGCCATTCACAAAAGGCCACACGTATTTGATTCCATCTATATGAAATGCCCAGAAGAGGCAAATCCACAGAGACAGAAAGTGGATTGTGGTTGCAGGGGCCGGGGCTTTGGGGAAGACCAGGAGTGACTGCCATTGGTCCAGAGTTCCCTTTTGGGAGAGTGGAAATGCTCCGGAGCTCCGTGAAACGGCTCTGCGTGTGATGCTGAAACATCTGTGAACAGGCTTTGCCCATCCCTCTGAGGACCTTGGGACCCCCATCCTGTCCTAGCTACCCCTGCTCCTCCCACCGAGGCTCCCAAGACCCCCCATCATCCAGCAATTAAAGGGGTGATGCCCAGCCAGGGTTGGGGGTGCACTGGGACCTTGCTCCAGCCCCGCATGATGGCCAAGCCTGCTTGGATGGTATGTGTGGGAGTGCCTGGGGCTCTGAATCAAAGTCCCACACACTGGGTGACTTCAAGCACAGGAATGAGCTCTCCCGCAGCTCTGGAGGCCAGAAGTCTGAGATCAAGGGGTCAGCAGGGCTGGCTCCTTCTGAGGCTGTTAGGAGAAGCCATCCAGGCCTCTCCCCAGCTCCTGTTGGTCTGCTGGCAGCCTTTGATGTTCCTCGCTGGTAGAAGCATCACCCCATCTGTGCCTCCATTTTCACAGGGCGTCCTCCCTGTGGGCATCTGTCTGTGTCCAGATTTCCCAGTCATATAAGGAAACCAGTCATGTTGGCTGACACCCACCCTAGTGATCTCATTTAACTAATTACACCTGCAATGACCCTATTTTCAAATAAGGCCACATTCTGAGGTCCTGGGGGTCAGGCCTGCAACATGAATTTGGGGGAAACTCAGTTCAATCCAGGACAGTTAAATATCCTGAATTTCACCCCTGTGCCAACCCTTAGCTTCCCAGAAAATTAGTACAATGTGGGGCCAGGGTGAGGTTTAAACTGGCAAGATGAGTTTGCGCCCCTGGGGATGGGCTGCAGCTCAATAACCCACTGCAGCCCAGGCACTGCTCTGCCGGCCGGCCGCCGTTACAGCCTTTCACATTAGTCTCACCCAACAACAGCCTTGGACAAACGAACCCTTAAGCAGCCGGTCACACCCCATTGGGCCAATAGTATAGGTTTTGAGACTGAGTCAAAAGCAGCATTGATTGGAAATGCCCTACTGCTGCCCCTGAGGGGTTACTGATCCGGGCTGCAGCCCCCCACCTCCCAGCAGCCCAGCTGTGGGGCCTGGCGGATCCCAGGGCAGAAGGACCTCCTGCTGGAGCTTGGAAAAGGCTGCTGCAGAGATCGCCCCCTGGGCCAACTGGGAGTGAATTATTTCTTCATTACTGAGGCCACTTGCACTCAATATAAGGACCAATTTCTAAGGCCTTCTGGGTCTGTGATAGGGCTATTGCCAAGGTGGGCCAGGACTTAAGAGGGTGTCAGCCAGGGTCCCCTGTCCTGCCTCAGGCTGCCCAAGGTTCCCACGGTGGTTGGCCAGAGTGGAAAGGTAAATGGGCTGCTGTGGAGTTGACCTCTGGCCTTTGTTTACACCATTTCACCCACCTGGACGATGCCACCCACCACCTGATTGTGAGGTAGAGGCAGGCTGGCTCCTCAGAGCTTTGCCCCTTTTAGGAGGGGGCTGAACTCTGCCTCCACAGTTACCCCTCTATTCTCTTTCTCTGTCTCGCTCTCCCTGTCTCTGTTTTTCTCTCTCTCTGCCTGCCTCTTTCTGTCTGTCTCTGACTCTCTACCCCTGCCTCCACTCTCCTTGCCACATGCCCCCCACCCCTGAAGCTGGGCTAATGCAGTGCCATTGCTGTGTCACCCTTCCCTGCTGTGGCTGGCTACCGTCCCTCAGCCGGCCTTCCCTCCTGACTGGGAATTATAAGAGAAACCTCCCCCCAGAAGTTTCTGTGCGTCTGCAGGGCCTGTGGGCAGCACTGTTGCTGTTGTGCCCAATTCACAGGTGAGGAGGCTGAGCCCCGGCAGTGGTGGCACCTGCCCATGGCCCAGATTTGTTGGTCTCAGAGCTGGGGTTGAAACCAGCTTTTCTGGAGCCAGAGCCCACCCTCTCTCCACTTTGTCACCTGCAGTCCCTGCACTTAATGCAGCCATGAGTGCGCCGAGTGTGTCAGCCCTGAGGATGGGGTTTTAGGGAGGGCAGAGTATCCATCCCTTGAGCTGGTGAACCCACTGCTTTGTACAGGAAATTTGCCATGGCTGAGGAAAACCCTTCCAGCATTGTGGCTACTCATGTTTTCTGAGGAAGGCTTTAGGAGAAGTGTAGGACTACATAGACAACCATTGGGGGTGACCCTGGGCCCATGGCTGACCCCACCCCCTCTGCACACCCTCTCCCCTGATGAGCATCTCCTGCCTAGGCAGCTTGCCTGGTGGAGGGAATGAGGTTGTGGTTACCGGTCTCTTCTTGGGTGTGGCTGCTGTGCTGTCTCCACTAAGACTGGGCACAAAAACAGCACAAGGTACCCAGGCCCCTGAGGGTACTCATCTGCTTCTCTGCCCTTGTCTCCCAATGCTCAGATCAGAACCGGCCCTCCCACCCCCACACACCAAAAGTTCTGGAACTATGATCAATCCAGCATAAAATAAAAATAATAAAACAATAAAAAAGTTAGGAGACAGGCCAATGGCAAGAAAAAGCACAGTCTGAATAGACCAAGCAGACACCAGACCAGACTCAAACGTGGCACAGATGCCGCAGCTCTCAGCACACGCACAGGATTTAACACACAGGATGACTGTGATTAATGTGCTCAGGGAGCTAATGGAGAAAGTAGACAACATGAAAGAATAGATAGGTAATGTGAGCAGAAATATGCAAACTCTAAAAAAAAGAAAAGACAAGAAAAAATGCTAGAAATCAACACCATAACAGAAATGCAGAATGCCTTCAACAGGCTCGTTAGTAGATTCAACAGGGCTGAGGGTAATTAATGAACTTGAAGGATGGGGAACAGAAAATTCTTAAACTTAAACAAAAAGAAACAATGAAAACCAAGAAAACATCTAAGAACCATGGGACAACATCAAAAGGTGTAGTATACGCGTAAGTGGAGTCCCAGAGGAAAAGCAAGAGAAAACAGAAATATTTGAAGTATTAGTGGTGAAGACCTTTCCAAAATTAATGACAAACACTGAACCACAGATCCTGGAAGCTCAGAGAGCACAACACAGGATAAAAACAACACAATAACAACAACAACAACAACATAACACAGTTAGGCATACTATATTTAAACTGCAAAAAAAAAAAACAAAGGCAGAAAGAGTCTTGAAAGAAGCCAGAGGGGTAACCTCACCTGCAGAAAAACAATGGTAAGTGTGAATTTCTTATCAGGAGCCACACAAGCAAGAGGAGAGTGAAGTGAAATATTTCAAGTGTTTAGTGAAGAAAATCATCAACTTAGAAGTCAGTGAAATTATTCTTCAAGGTGAATGAAAAATAAAGACTTTTCAGACAAACAAAAACTGAGGGAATTCATCACCAGAAATGTTAAAATAAGTGCTCAGGCAGAAAGGAAATTATATAGGTCAGGAACTTGGGTCTACAGAAAGGAAAAAAAGGCATCAAAGAAGAAACAAATGAAGGTAAAATAAAATCTTTCATTTTTCTAATTCTTTTTTTATTTATTAACTTTAAGTAAAAGGCAAAAGATTCACTCTGAAGGGAAGCCAGAATATATATATTTTTATTAATTTTTAGGGAGCGAGAAAAGCGAGAGAGAGAGAACATGGATTGGTTGTTCCACTTATTTATGCGTTCATCGGTCGATTCTTGTGTGTGCTCTGACCAGGGATCGAATCTGTAAAACCAGTATCCTTCATGTATTGGGGCGATGTTGTAACTAACTGAGCTACCCAGCAGGGCCTATTTTTCTCATTCTTTAAAAAAAATTTTTTTTTTAAGATTTTATTTGTTATCTTTAGAGAGGGAAGGAAAGGAGAAAGAGAGGGAGAGAAACTTCAATGCGTGGTTGCCTCTCCTGCGCCCCCTACTGGGAACCTGGCCCACAACCCAGGTATGTGCCCTGACACGGAATTGAATTAGTGACCCTGTAGTTCACAGGCCGGCACTCAATCCACTTGAGCCACACCACCCAGGGCTATTTTTCTCATTCTTAATGGATCTATAAGAACTGTGTAAAGCAATAATACTAATAATGTTTTGGGTGATATTATTGATCAGTGAAGTGAATGACAGCAACGTCACAAGGGAAGAGAGAGAGAAATTTGAAATGTACTACATGAGGTAACTGCAATACACATGAAGCAGTATAATGTTATTTGAAGGTGGTTAAGTGGGTTTAAAATGTATGGTAAATTGTAGAACTACCAATATTTTCTTAAAAAGTAGAACTGATATGCTAAGAGAGAAGGTAAAATGAATCATATAAAATACTCAATTACAACTAGAGGAGGCAGGAAAAGATGAAGAGGAGGGGAATTACTCTTTATAGGAGAAAAATAGAGTCCAAAGTCTCCATAAGGCACCATCCCCAATACTCAAAATACTATAACAAAATAACTAGACATGTGAAGAAACAGCAAAATTTAACCCAGAGTCTATGGAAAAATCAGTTAGTAGTAGTAGGCATGCATATGACCCATATATTAGACTTAGTAAGTGAGGACTTCGAAGCAGCTATTCCAAATGCATTAAAATGGTTTTTTTAAAAAAAGATGTTCATAATGAGGTAACAATGGGATTTTCTAGCAGAAAAATAAAAATCAAAAAAGAAACACGTAGAAATTCTAGAACTAAAAAGTACATATCTGGTGAAATTTAAAAATTCACCAGATGGAATTAACAACAGTTACAAATCATAGAGGAAAGTGTTCATGAACTTGAAGACAGAGCAACAGAAATAATCTCCTTTAAAGGACAGTGATTTTAAAGAAACACTGAAAAAAAAGAACAGAGACTAATGATCTGTAGATTAATATAAAACTCTAGTATATTTACAGTCAGAATCTTAGAATGGAAGGAAATAGAAATTGGGCATAAAATATTTAAATAAATAGCAGTCAAAACTTTCCTGAATTTAGTGAAAAGCATCCATTTATAGACCTGAGAAGTTCAACAAACCTCAGACAGAATAAATAGAGAGGAAATCAGACATAGACACATCATAGTCAAACTGTTGAAAGCTAAAGAAAATCATGAAAGTAGCCAAAGAGAAAGGACGTGTGATAGACAGGGGGACAGTCTCAGACTCAGTCCCCACCCCCATATGTCCATCCACATGCCTCGGCCCAGACCCCAACTTCCAATCTCTCTCCTTCAAGGCCCATTACCAGGCCAGGTCATTGTCCGCTGCCCGTGTTTTATGCTTATCCTTACCCTGAACCAGTCCCCTCTCCTCCTGAAGTGGATGAGTAAGCATACCATTCAGAGCCCTGACCTTGGAGGATGCTGCTCACCACTCTCTTTGAAGGTGATGCCCTAGTGGGGCTGTAAAGCAGCAGCTTGCCACTGTCACCTCACAGCAACACCCAGGAATGACCCACCTGAGAACCTCCCCTGTCAGGTGATCATACAGCCCCCAGGTAGCCATAGATGTACACTGAGAGAGGGGTGCTGGTGGGTGAAGTGGGGGGCTGCTTCTTCATGCAGCTGTCTGCACCCACCTGTCCTGCCTGTACCACTTCCATCAGATGATGGATGGCTGCTGGCCTTAGGATTTGATGGGGCTGACACAGCCTTGCTCATGACGGGAAGCTCTGGCTACACTGTCACTTGCTATATCTGGTCAGTTGTTTGGTCTTTTCAAGACCTGGCAGCATGCAGGAGCTTCCTTTTGAGTGGGATATAGTTCGCTGCTGCAGAGGGCATGCCCTTCTCCAGAACCCTTGGTATCTGCCTTTCGGTTCTCCTGTTGGAGTTTTCAGTGGACACCACATGATGTCTTTTCTCACCACAGATGCCCCTGGGCTGTAGGATACACCAGACCAGAGGGTCAGTGGCAGGACTGCTTATACCACAGCCTGGGCCTGCTGCTGAGCCCTTCCCTGCCTGAGCCCCTCAAAGCTGACAGCATTTATGCCCCTGGATCATGGCCCCAGCACTGAAGCACTATTCTCCTGTACACTGCCTCCATACCTCCTGTGCCTGACCAAGCCCCACTTCTTAGTGGTGGGATGTGCAAGCTGAAATTGTTCTTCACTCTGGAGGGTACATTCTGGCACACCCCAGACAACGTGGTCCTTGCATTTTTTTTTTTTTTTTTTTTACTGATATGGTGCACCCTTGAATCTTTGCATGATTTATCTCCATGCTCTGGTGTGCATAAATCTCACCCAGGCCTCCAGTGTGCTTCTTGCTCATCTGGCTCATCTGGTCCAGATGGTGTTGTTGCTCTGTGGACCACTGTGATGTTCTGCTGGGTATCCAGATGAAGTAGATAGTGGGCTGGAGATCTACCATGGCGCTGGGGCAGACCTGAAATGCACGCTGTTGTCCACACCTGCAGACCTCTTTCCTGATGTAGTGAAAAGGACCCTCATTTGCTAGGTGAGTGGTTGCTTACCACGTTAGGTGGGAGCTGCACTGATGTTACCCAGCAAAGATGCCACGGCTGGCACATTTTCTACAACTCAGGCCACTTGCTTAAATATGTGCAGTCCACTGTTATCTGCTATTGATGATCTGGCTTTTGTAGGGACCAGACTAGAGGGTTAAATGGGGGTAAAACAGGGCTACCCCCTGTATTCTCTAAGTCTTTAAGGGTGACACAAATCTCTGCTATTCCCTGAAAATGGTATTGTCTTTGACTTACTGTCTTGTGGGGCATGGGGCTGAAAATTTAGAGACTTCCACTTGGCCTGCTCCACCAGGAACTAATGTAAGGACTCAGCGCCTCCCAAGTGTGCTAACCCAGTTACACAGTCAGCAGCCAGGGAGATGACCGGCAGGCCCCCACATGTCCCCACTCTCACAGGGCACAGGTGGTGCTTGGGCCCTGTTTCCAATGACCCTCAGATGGGTGCTGGCTTTCCTCAACGACTGGACATTCAGTCAATGGCCTGTGGTGCAGGCCTACAGAATTTGTGTGGACGTACTGCTGCACTGCAGTGTGGCAGGGCCTTCCTCGTCGGGCCCACTATTCCTGTCAGTGCCTTCTGGTTCTGAAAACTGGCTCAGTTTGAGAACTGGGTAGAGGAGCAGCACTTGTTTGGGAGGAGGGTGGCTACTCTCGGCACCCTGGCCTCATGGATTAGCAACACCTGTTGGGCACCCTGTTCTATTAACCCCCACAGGTCTCTGCAGCTGAGCCCCACCTGCCACTTCAACCTGTGTCCATTGCATCATCAACTTCTCATCTGCCCTCTGTTTTGGCTCCTGTAGTCCCTGTAGCTAGCAGGGAGGCCAGTTCTGGGCACCACCTCCTTTAGCCACCTGGCCTGCAGTGAACAGTGTCACTGAGCTTCTCCTGGGTTTTGGTGCCCCCCACCTGCACCTTCTTGGTCACTGCACACAGAGTGTCTTTGGCTTCATTGGCCCTCCCTTGGGATCTTTGATGCCTGTCAGCCCCATCCACATAGCAGGTGTGACCCTTCTGCACTTGGGGCAGCTCCCCTTTCTCCCCTCTTCCCAGCACCATCCTGGGTGGAGAAGCACCAACTGCCTCTGGAGTTCTCACTAGGGTGACAATCTTGTGTCATGGAGTTGCATTCACATTGATCAACTCTGTCATCCCACCTCCCTCTGTCCTGCAGCCTCAGGGTCTAATCCCGCCTGGCGCCTGGCTTTCCAGCATGGGTCAGCCAAACCCCACAGCTTCTTGGTGGGCCAGGTGCCCCCACAGGGTGGGGCGGGTTGGGGTCTGCCCTCATCATTGTCTGAGTCAGAAGGGAAAGGTAGGGAAATCTGGAGGTAGGCACCAACTTGGGGGACCTGCCTGGTCTTCTGGGAGGCTGAGTATCTGGCTGCATCCAACCAGGTATCTTCATCTACGTAGGACACACCATGCTGTGTCACACCTTAGCATCTCCCCCATTCAGAAATGGTCTTCCTGTGCATCTGTCTCCTTCCCCCCAAGTCTGAGCAATTATGAGTAACTAACTCAACAAAGGTTCATTGAGTACCTACTGTGTGTTGGATGCTGTTCTAGGCAGTGGGGACACAGCATGAGCAAAATGAACACAAATCCCCATGATGGGAGACAGAAAATAAACAAAACAAGCAAATGGGATCTACACTCTGCTAGTGGGTGATGCACTCACAGAGAAAATTGCAGCCAGGAAGGGGAGTGGGATGTGGGAGTGCAGCAGATGGAGGGGGCTAGGCTGGGATGATTGTCCCTGGAGTGGACATTAGAGCAAAGATGTGAAGGTGAGGGAGGATGTGGACAAAGCAGAAGGCACAAAGGACCTGGGGCAGTTGGTTTGGTGTTCACCGCTGCAGCCATCATGGTTGGAGTGGGGCATGTAGAAGGTGGGGTCAGAAGTCATGCAGAGCCACAGGGCCTTGCATGGGTGAGGCTGTCACCAGGGTGGAGCTATGGACTGGTCAAACTGGGACGAGGGGAAAGAGCAGCTGTGGTGAGAATCCCACAAGAGCTGATGGTGGCCTGGACCCAGGGGTGCCAGGAAGTGGGGAGGCTGATTCTGGGGCTGGTGAAGGGTGAAGAGCTGACAGGTGGGTGTGGGGAGTAGAAGGGGTTAGAAGGTCACTGAGGTGTGTGGGAGAGCAGACTGCCTAGCTGAGGTTGGCTGGTGGAGGAGGGTCGGGAGCTCACCTCCGTGTTCCGTTGCAGACGCCTGCTGGTAAGATGGCCCTGCAGCGGCGCTCAGGGACACTCTGGTCCTGCGTGTGAGTGAGGGAGTTGCCAGGGGGAAGGGGGAATCTAAGCCAAGCAGGAAGAAGGTGCAAATGAGAAGGAAAAGACCCAGGGACCAAGTCCTGAACTTTCCTAAATTATGGGGCCAGCAGAGAGGCTGTGGGGAGAGGTGGGGAGTGTGGTGTCCTGATGCCAGTTGGCAAAGGTGTTGCCAGAGAGAAAGGAGGGAGGAAGTCCAGGGAATGCAGACAGGGGTCTCAGGAGGAGAAGGGGCAGCCAGGCCTGGCAGGGTACCCTCTCCAGCCTGCTGGCCTCTCGGCCCATGGCCCCAACTGAGCTTCCCTGTGGTGGGCACCCCACTTGCAGAGCCTGAGCCCACCCCACAGCTCTCAGTCCTTGGCACTAAAAACAGGTGCCACCTGGGAGAGTAGACAGATGGGAAGCGGTGGCCCCTGGCCGCTGGCATCCTGGTTCACAGCTGGCCGGCCTGGCAGCTCGCTCAGCTGGCAGTGGGCCGGGCAACCTGGGCTGGCTCTCTTGCGGCTTGGTGCATCCCAGCACATTCCTGGCAGAGGAGGAGGCTGGCGTGCCAGCCCCGGGGGTGGCCTCAGCCTCAACTATACTATCCACACCCCAAGAACCAGCAGTGGAGCATGAGCCTTGAAGCCAGGCCGCCTGACTTCACGCAGGCCTCTCTGCTCACTGCACACTTTGGACAGGTCCTGTATTCTGCCTGTACTTCTGGATCCTCCAAGTAGTGCCTACCCTGTGGGGCTGTGTGAGAATATAGGAGCTAAAATACGTCATGTGCCCAGCAAAGGCTGGGGCATGTAAAGCTCGTTAAGTGTGGCAATTGTCATTGTCCCCAAGCCATCTGCACCTTCATTCTATCAGCTCTAGGGACAGCCCCCCTCCTGGGCTGCCTGTGTCCCCTCCTCACCTGGCCTCCCAGCCCCAACTCAGAGCCCTTGGAGGCCTTTGATGGTATCCCAGGTGGCGGGTGATACATCACCAACGACACGCTTCCTGGCAAGCACCTCCTTTCCTTATCAAGTTCCCTGGCACTTTTGTGAAAGTGACAGTGCGGGTGCTGCCACTGCCCCACCCCCAACCCTGGGTCCCTCATCAAATCCCAGTGTCCACGCCCCATGTGCTAAGAAGGGTGGTCCACATCCTGGGCCTGGGCTACCTTGCCCACTGGATGAGTGTCCTGGGGCTACCGTAGCAAAGGACCATACAGGGCAGCTTGAAATGTCTTCTCTCACAGCTCTGGAGCTAGAAGTTATCTGGGTGGACCAGGTCAGTGGCTGTGGGCACCTGGTCTGGACTCAGGCCCCAGAGATCAAGCACCAGGGTTGACCCAAGAGGTATTTGCAGGTGGAATCCCTGAGGCCTGATTACCTCAAGCAGAAACTAGGACAGGGAGCTGGATGGGGAGTCGAGGGGGGGCGGTGACTGGAGCAGGAGGCCGGGGTCTGACATCATCTGCCTGGCAGGCAAGGGAGAAAGGAAAGTTGGAGAGGTTGGGAAATTGGTCTGGTTCTGGGAGTGAGGAGCAGAGAGGGGAGAGTCCGAGGGTTTTAGTTCACTGGGGAGGCCCCAGGGATCAAATAGGGTGAGGCGGGAAGGAAAGGGCCATCTCTGGGGACTTGGGGTACAGGGCATGGTGGGGGGCTGGGAGGGGATGGGTGGGTGGGAAGAGGGAGGTGGGAGGGCTCCAAGGAGGATCAAGCAGGTTTAAGTTTAACTGGAAGAGCAAAAAGCCCTCAATTGCAGCAGACTGACCAGAGCTGAAGCCTGTATCCTGGCTGGGAGAGAGGGAAAAGTCCCTGCGCCCAGCTATGCTCCCCATCTTTGGTGGGAGGGTGTCCATAGGGAAAGGGAGGAGCAAGGAGTGGCCCTGCCAGGGCAGAGGCAGGTAGGAGAGGCTGGGAGTTGCCCAGCCCTGGCTTCTCTGTGGAGCTGTGACTGTGGCCTTTTGCAAGTTGGACAGAGCTTAATTAAAGTCCTGGCTCCCACTAATTACGTGACAAGGGAGGGCAAGCACTTTTTATTAGCTAATGAGGGCTTTTCACTTGGCGGTCTAATGGCCCTTAACTGTGGAGGGGCCCTGGCCCTGTCTGGGAGCAGGAGGCATGCTCCGTGGCTCTGCCTCATCCTGACTGATGGTACCTTCCACCTCTTGGCCCCAGCGTTTCTGGCAGCACAATGGGATGATGACAGTGTCTTCTTTGTGCTGGTTGTGAGGAATCGGTGACAGCTGGGATGCGATCCTGGGGGCTGTCATCTGCCCACTGACACCCTTGCCAGGCTACGGGAGGCTTGTTCTGGCTGTGTTGTCACTGCCCTGTGTGACCTGTACGTCCTCTAGCTTCCTCCAGGCTTTTCCAGCTCCCACCTCCTCTGAGCCTAGTATCCTGGGCCTGCTGTACTTACTCCTCCAGCCCCTAGTGCCCTGCTGGTGTGGGACACACTTGTGTAGGAAGGAGGAATCTAGGTGGGGGCAGCTCCCCCAGATCTCCCTCACCGGGACCCCAACGGGTTAACCCAGTAATACTCATCCTTTCTCACTGTCTGCTCTCTGCCTCATGTGTCTGCCATCCTGGCCAGATGGACAGCTCCTCAAACATTCCTCCTCCCTGCATGGACACCTGGGTCCTAGTCCCAAACATTTCCTACCCCCATCCTCCTGGAGGTCCTTCCCCTCCAGCCGGGTGCTTCTCTCTTGTTCTGACAACCTCTGAGTATCCTGCTTCTACCCACCCCCTCCCAGATGCAATCACCAGAGGCCCCATGAGAGTGGCCCTCATATACCCACCCTCATGCCTGGTCCCATGTGCATGGGGGGCCTTGGTGATAGGCAGGCCTCAGTCTGTGGGGTGGGGGGATGACCCCATACTGTATGGTCTCCTCAGGCTGCTGGCGAGCAGCTTAGCCAAGAACCTCTGTGGCTCCCAGTGGTGCAGCAATGTATCATCTCCAGCCTTGACCTTTCTCTTTTTAGTGACAGAAACCAAATTGATCCCCAACAGCGCCTCGCCTTTCTGCTCCTGCAGCATGAAATCTGGAAAATACCAAATTCCGAGCGGCACACAGCTGCCCTCCCCACGGACACTTGGCTTCCCGCTTTTTAGATCGACTGCACTATTTCCATCCCAATCCCTTCCTGGGGCAGCCCCTGGTTGTCACGCCATTTGTGAAGATGCAAAATGTCTCCCACATCCCACAGATGGGGTTCCACGCTCACAAACATGAGGATCGCTATCCCTGGGGGATGGCTGCTGTTAGTCTGGGCAGGCCAGGCCGGCTGCCAGAGCAAATTGCTCCCCAAAATTCATTTGCCACTCACAGAAATGTCCATGTGAATGGAGAACCACCCCCACACACTCAGCTGTCTCCCACTCAGTGACACGAACAGAGCCTGCTCAGATCTCTGGAGCTAGCATCTCTGCATATCCAGGGAAGAAGTGGAACCCCGAGATGGCACATGCACCCCGATGTGAGGAGCTGGAAATGTGGGTGCACATGGGACTTGGGGGGAGAGCATGCTGTCCCATTGCCTTTGGTTTTCTTGAGCTCAGCACCATAACCTGTTGTGCGTGGGTTCCGTCACCTGAGCTCTTACATGCTCGGACCCAATCCTTACCCCTGGGTTCATTCACTTGTTCAACGAACTTCCACTGAGCATCTTTGCGGTTGCAGGCACCAGGCTTATTGCTGCAGCTTTGGAGTGGATCGGAATACTGCCATCCATGCCCGCCAGGGGCTCTCAGCCAGGTGGGGGATGGTGGGAGTGTCCTGGTGCTGCTGTGACGTCCGATGGGAGGCCTAAAACAACAATCTGTTCCCTCCCAATTCTGGAAGCAGAGTCTGAAATCCAGGTGTCACAGAGCTGTGTTCCCTCCGGAGGCTCTGAGGAACGATCCTTCCTGCCTCTTCCAGTTCCTGGGAGCCCCATGTGTTCCTTGGCTTGAGGCCACATCCATCCAACCTCTGCCCTTGTCTTCACACGGCCTCTCCCTTTGTGTCTCAATCTTTCTCTTCCCTTATGAAAACCTTAGTCAATGGATTTGGGGCCATGCTAATCCAGAATGACCTCATCTAGAGATTCTTCACTTAATCACATCTGCAAAAACCTTTCCTTCAAACAAGGTCACAGTTACAGGTTCTGGGGGTTGGGATGTGGACATATCTTTTTGGGAAACTGTTCCCTCCACTACAGGGGCACCTATGACACTAAACCAGGGACACGGAGGATGTGGCTCCCTTTGCCATTCTGGGGGCTGGGCCCTTCCCATGAGCTGCTGCACACGTTGTCTTCGCTCGCTGCAGTGCGGGGAGGACTGTCCTGCCTTGCAGAGGAGGGAGAAGACACAGGCAAGGTGAGCAGACCTCGGCACCTACCCTGTGCTGGACCAAGACTGTCTCAGCAGGCCCGGCCACTTGGCAATTCCTCTCTCTGTCAAGAGTTGCCAACGCTGAGCAAGGTGACTGTGACTGATAACCCCTAGGAACCTCAGCTTCCTCTTCTGGGAAAGGAGATAATCACGGCTCCCCCAGATCTGTGGCAGTGGTGGGGGGAAGGAGGTTTGAACCTGCCTGCTCCTCAACCATGACAGGCTCCTCCTAGGAACAGAGGAGCTGCCCCAGCTCCTGGGATCACCCCCTGGATTGTGGGTTAAGGCTGCTTGTAATTAATTAATCCTTCATCAGCAGGGCTGGGCTGACATTCAAGATGTGGGCAAGGGGTGAGGATGGGCAGAGTGAGGGGGCTTGGAGCTGGGAGGGCAGGGATGGCATGGTGCCCCTCACCCCATTCCTCACTCCTCCTCCCGCTTGTCCCAGCCTGGCCAGGGGCAGCCAAAAGACGTGAGCGACCGTCAGCCTTGCCTTGCCTTGGTGCAAAGAAGATATTCCCTGAAAGACATTAAAATGAAGTAAATAAAGGAGATAAAAATGGAAATATCAAGGCAGCAACTTCTCTTCTTCTGATTACAAAGCAGGCAGCGGAAGGCGGGGTGCGGACCCTTGAAGATGCAGCTGCAGCAGCCGGGCCGGCCTGATAAGGGCCAGGCCGCCTGCGCCAGAGAGATAAAGCTGGTGCCAGGCTGCCTGTCCTCAATCCCTCCGGGCCATCAATATTCACACAGCCCGACCAACTGGCGTTCCAGATAGATTAAATATAGACCGCTGCTGCTGTGACCGAGACCTTATTAATCCGCTTGCAGGCATTTAAATGCCATGGAAAATACAGAGTTTAGGGTGCAGCCATCAAGAGCTTGACACTTCCTCACTTTCTTTCCCTCCCACCCCTCCTCAGCCATTGTTTCCATGTCTGTAGCTTCACTTGGAAGTGAAGTTTCCAGATTCAGGTGGAGGGACCAGGATTAGCGGTGGTGGTGGGGTGGTGGCAGTCCAGACACCTGATGGAGGTCGCTCCTGTCAGGGGAGGGGGCTGAGTGGTGTCACAGCCAGGGTCTCTGGAGGCTGCAGTGATTCTGGAAGGAAACGGCCTGACTTTGGCACAGGGACTGTGGAGCACGGGCGGGGCTGCGGGCGGCCTCGCCCTTCTGAGTGCTTTGTGTGTGGGGTGTAGCCTTTTCCTCCTGAGCTGTCTTGCCTGTGAATGGAGACAAAGGCTGAACAAACAACCACACAAACAAATTACAAAGGGAAAGTAAGGGATGTGATAGGAGTTGAACTGCCAGTCTGCCTGGATCCCTCTGTGACTCCCACCCCCTCACCCCAAGGCCCTGGCCTCCTCTCGGCCTCCTATGTGCTTGTTTGGTTTACTGTCAGGCTCAGTCTGTACGGGCCCTTTGCACGTGCTATACTGCCTTTTAAGAGTCCTCTTCCTTCAAATGTCTACTCAGCTCCTTCCCTCACCTCCTTCTAGTCTGCTCAAATGCCACATCCTCAGAAAAGCTGGGCTTGGACAAAAGGCAGGAAGAGGGAAAGGACCTGCAGGTAGAGGAACTGGCTTGTGCAGAGGCCCTGAGGTGGTCTAATGTGGTGAGGTGGCTGCAGTAGAGAGAGAGAGAGAAGGTGAGCTTACAGGTGGGCCAAACAAACCAGCCCTCAGGCCACAGAAAACTAGAGGGCTTTTCCCATAGAAATACAAGAACACATTCAGCTCCTCCTGGGCACACAGCACCCTAGCATTCCACACCTGTGCACACAGCACCTTGACATACTGACTGCGCCCCAGCACACAGCACTCCTTCACACAGTACCCCGGCATGCAGCACCCCGGCATACTGACGGCACCCTGGCACGTAGCATCCAGGCCCAAAGCTCGTGCTCAGCCATCTTGGTTTGGGCTACCCCTGAAGCAAGCTTTCAGGTGGGCTCCAGCAGCCAGATAAAGAGATACTGAGACTGGCAGGTGAATGCCCGGCTGCTGTGCACTGAAAAGCCAAAGGACAAAGGGACATGGCAGAGCACTAGAGTGTCTCCATGTCAGCGAACACTGGTTGCATTCCAGCCTCAGTAACAGCTGTTGGATGCGTGGATGAGGTGGTCTTACTTACTGCCACCTAAAGAAAAGATGCTGAAGCTGCTCTGCACAGCTCCTCCAAGGTGGCTCCCGTCCTCTCTCTGCCCCTTCCCTGTCCATGCTTCTCTCCACATTATACCTCCTGCATTCCTCTGTCAAGCATGTCACAACCAGGTTTCCATGGAGTGGACAAAGGGAGGAGGGAGGACCTCATTTTCCCAAAACAAAATACCAAGACCCCTGGCCGCGGACCGGACCTTGGAGGGAGGTAGGCAGGTCCAGGGCTCCCTCCCCAGGAGCGCTCTTCTTCCAGGTGAGGTTCTTCCAATGTCAGCAGCAGGGCTTTTTAGATGCATGGTCTGTGAGATTAACTTGTGGGTAAAGACCAATATTTTTAAAACCATTAGTGTGCATCACACACAGAGGAAGTTAACACTGTACAACTTTGGTTTGGGGGACTGTGTGATTGGAAGCATCGCAGCATCGCCAATACTGCTCACTAGCCACTCTCGCTCTTCTCTCGCTGCACACATTCACTCGTCAATGCTCTCAGCGACTCTGTGACGTGAGCACTCGTATCACATCCATTCCACAGCTGAGGAGACTGATGTGAAGGGAGGTTGACTATACTCAGTCAGCTGGCTCCATGCTCCTGGTTGGATGTACCTAGAGAGGCCTCCTCTCCTCTCTGACCCTCTGTTTCCTTGTCTGTAAATGGGCATTACCCTGGGCACTCCCCAACAAGGTGCTGCGAGTGGTAAGCAGCGTGCACCTGTGGAGGTGGGCACTGCTGCCCTCAGGCCCTCCTGTAGCACTTCTCTGCTCCCCTGCCTCTGGGATCCCAGTGGCAGATGGGACGATGAGGCGTCCTGGCTGAGCCAGTATCAGCAAGCACATTCAAAGGAAAATTTACAGAATGCAAAGAGGAAATGTTTCATAAAGCACAGGATGGGATAGCCAAATTCTCAATTCCCCTAACTTTTGGGGCACACGTGGTGCTTGTGAAGAGCCCCCCACGTCCTTGGAAGCATTGGACTCTGCACATTAGGGCCACTGCCCTCTGACCATTGGTGGCCGTTTTTGCCAGCACTCGTCCTCATGGCTGGTCCTCATTGTGTTGACCGCTGCTGCCATCTCTCACCTCCCTTGAGGTTGCTCTGCTTCTGAATCTGGCTTCATTGGTAAGCAAATGCCAACTCACCCAGATCCAGAGCTCCTAGTCAGCAGCAAGCTCTGGGCAAATATCAGCAATCATTAGTAATCATTAATGAGAATTATAATAGGACCTCTCTCTCTTGAAAGTGGGTACCCAGTGGGCATGGGGAGCCACAGCTGACCCATCTGCCCCTCCCCTACTCCTCATAACAGGCTGAGCTGTGGCTGATTCTGGGTGGCTGGCACAGTCCCTGTGACTCTGGGACAGACCCACCTCCTCTAGAAGGTGTAGCTCCGATGGATATGTCACCCCAGTGTGCCCAAATGTAGACTGTGGGTGGATGAGCTGGTGTCTAGAATTGGCTAGCATCCCACAATCTTTCTCTAAGCCTTGCAAGGAAGATGCATAAAGTAGGTGGGAGGCAGTGTATGTGGTCAGTGTGACCCTGGCTCATCCTCTTTCAAGCTGTAGGACCCTGGGTCAATCACTTCTTGCTCTGAATTTCAATTTTCTCATCTGCAAAATGAGCATCATAGTGCTGACCTCAGGGACAGATATGGGGATTAAATGAGCTACATGAGTTACAGGCAGCACTACCAGCAAAGAGGGGGTCACAGCTGTTTCTGTTGTACTGGCTGTGCTTTCCCAGGGAATGACAAGCAAATAAATGCAGTTCTGGGTGGTGATGACAAGGGGTGTGGGGCCCAGCATGGTGTAAAATGTCTGGGGGGCAGAGGTCCTTCTAGGACTGACTGCACCTCTGGCCATGGTGCTGAACCACAGTCTTGTGGGAAATGTTGCTCCCTTTACCCTAAGACCCTGACACCCTATCCAACTTTTTCCAGGCAGCCTGAGCCAGGTGAGAGATAAGGAAGTGTCAGGAAGGATGGGGGAGCAGAGAAAAGAAAGAGAACCAGAAAGAAAGCAGAAGAGAAAGAGAGACACAGAGAGACAGTGGCAGAGAGAAAGACAGAGACAATGATAGGGCTGAGACTCAGACAAGGAGGCACACTTTCAATGACATGTCTCCAGAAAAGTAGAGGAATTCTAGTGTTGTTGTCATTTTTCAATAATCATGGTTCCTAAGGAGGATATTTTCCATGGGGTTACTTGCTACGATTCTCCTTCTCACATGCTCCACCTGTGGGTCCCTGAGCAAGCCTGTGCAAGAATCCAACACAGCTCCGCCCAAGAAGCAGACCTATTGTGTACATATGCACATGCACGCACATGTGCATGTGTTGTTAGAGATGTATGGAGATATATATGTATGTATATCCATAATTATCTTCTGGAGGACAGGCCTCTTGTAGTACAGGCTTCTCTAGGTGAGTGTTCTAGGAACCCATCTGTATCCGTGTACCAGCTGGCATTGTTGTGAGAGGCTGAATTCAGCTTCAGTGAATTTATTTTTGAAGACTCAATATGTTTGTCCATTTCATAATGGGTGATTTACATGTGCACCTGTCCACACAACGCTGAGTGTTCAGCAGCGTGTTTTTAACCAAAACCAGCATGACCCCCATGCCCCACTCTCCCTATTAATCTGCTCTCTACCTGAGAGATTTTTTGTTTGTTTGTTTCCCTGGATGAAAAAAGTCCTTAAAATGAAGCGTTTTGCCACCGTGGAAGAGGTGAAACAAAACAACAGCAGAAGCACTAAAAGGCAGCAAAATCAACCAGTCCAAAAACAGTTTTGAGCGGTGAAAAAAACGTCTCAATAGTTGTATTGCATCAAATGGAGAGTACTTTGAAGGTGACTGAAGTTTAAACACGTAAGGATAAACACACAATTTTTTATAAATAAAGTCTGTTTTTTTGAGTTCCCCCTTGCGTGCATGCAGATCCATATATATGGATCTGTGATGGCAAGCTGGTTGAGTCTGGCATCTTGTTAAACAGCCTCTCAGGGCTGCTGTCTGGAGGAAAGGAGGCTCTGGTGTGGGGGAGGGGAACACAAAGCGTCCCAAGTGTGAGCTGGGACCCCAGGAAGACAGCGCCTGGTGTCTCATGGTTGTGCCTGTGGCTTGTGAGGAGGCTCCTTGGGGAATGCTTGGCCCGTTGAAGGACATGGGGCAGCTTACTTCCCACCTCAACTGCCTCTAGCCCCAGGGCTCTCCCAGGGCCCTGGGGAGGTTTGGCGGGACCACAGTGGCCTGTGGCAGCCTGGGCTCTGTCTCTTCATCCCCGCCCATGTAAGCCTCCAGCCCACAGAGAAGTGGAGAGATCCTCAGATCAGGAAACCACTGGGGAGAGCTTTAAAAAATGCAATTAAATGGAAAATAATTAAATCCAATTAAAAACAAACCATGAGGGAACTTCTAGGTACTGCCGGATGGCTGCTATTTTCAACTGTTTTTCCATGAAAACTCAGCCCACCTCCAACCTGCTTGGCAGCCTTCCCAGCACTTACCGGCCTGGACTGTGAAGGTGGAACAAAGGTGGCCAGGCACCCACAATACCTCTGAGGGGCTTGTGCTTCACTCTCCTCATCCTGGTTCCTGTTGTCCTTTCCTGTTTCCTGGATCACCTTGTTGCCCCTTTTCCCTTTGGGGTGCCTGATGAGTTCTGCTCTCCCCCAGTCAACCTGAAAACCAAGAAATCATCCAAAATGCATTCACTCAGGGCTGTCTCCAGACCCTCTGAGTTTGTGACCTTCACACTTGTGGCATCCAAAACCACCTGGGTGCTTGTTAAATATAGATTCATTGGCCTCAATCCATCCTGGCTGGTGGGTCTTAAGGCTCTGAATTTATAAGGCCCCGGCAATTCTGATGGCTGGTGGTCAGAATTGCTATCTGATGGAAGGGCACTGAGCCCTCCCATCAGTGCCCTCCCATCAGAGAAGCAGCACTGGGATTTCAGCTGTGGAGAGGGACCTCAGGTAGCAGCCAGTGCCCAGGGTCAAGGTAAGGAAAGCAAGGATGCCTTCTGTGTCTGAGAGCCTGCGTAGGAACCATCTTGCTGGAATGGGCTTTCTCAGGAATCTGGACACATTTCCTCCCATGAAACATCCATTATCAGGTGAGGGACACAGCTGTTTGCCAGGTGGGGACTGAATTCCAGGCTTAATTCCATGAGGCTATTTCCCCAGGGCCCAGCCCAGAGCAGGCCTGCATCAGTGAGACTAAATTGTTCACAGACATCAGCAGGACAGGCTGCAGAGGGGGCTCCTGCCAGCGTCATTTGCACACCCAGAGCAGCATCTGGCCCTTTGTATGACAAGCTGCTAGTCACAGAGGCTGAGATGGGAGCCCCATAGTCGGGGTGCTGAGGCAGCCTCTCTGCCACTAAATAATATTCTAAGGTCATTGCTGGTCAGAAATCCATTCTTGGAGAGAGAACAGTGCCTGGAGGAGGCACCATTCTTATTAAAAAATTTAACATTAAATGGAGAATAAATGCCAAAAGTAACAACAAAAGCCAAATGCCTAGTGCTGTAAGGCAGCCCCCAAAACATCCCCTCAATCCCAACTCCAGAACCTCTGTCCACACACCCTTCTGGAGTCAGCTGCACACAGACAAGTATCTGTGTGACCAGGTGGTATTGCGTGGTGCTCAAGGATGTGAGTGTGAGTGTGTGAATGTATATGATCACGTGATACCCATGTGAGCTAAAGCATGTGTGTGACTGCACAATCCCCAAGTGAGTATGTAAGTGTGGGAGCAACCTGCCTGTGTCTGGCATCTTACATCCTGGACCTGCCCAAACGGCAGCAGCTACAGAACAAGAACAGTGAGTCCCATTCTCACTGCACATCACAGCGACGAAGGGAAAGGAGCCCGCCCACACCCAGAAGTTCCAAGCCCATCCCAGAAGGTATCTGGGGCAGGAGTTATTTTGTGTGTTTGACTTCTCAGATAATTTCAGTGTTCAGCCGGTACTGAGAACACCATGGTTGAACCCAGTTGTGTGACTTGTCATTTTTCCTTTGACATGTTTAGTTTTGTTTCTACAATCCTCTTGAACATGAGCTTTTGGTTGTATTTAATCCATAGTCATTCCTCAGTGATAATGTTTGGGGTGTTCTCACTCCTCTGCCTCTACAAACATGCGAAAGCACATTGGAGGTGAATTTCTGAAAGCAGATTGAAGAACATGTGAATTTCAAATTTATTTGCATATCGTCTTTTTTTTTGGTCATTGGAGAGAATATAGCATAAAAGTCTCGGGCGTTGGAGAGAGGGCGAGCTTCTTCTTGTTTGGACACAGGAAAGTTGCATTGTGTTCGTTGGGAGGATGCTTGGTTGCCATTGTTGTTATTTGGAAGTTCAAGTCTGAATAAAAGATGGCTTTTGAGGCATCACAGGGCAGACCGGGGAAGATATTGTAGATCTGCTCTCTCAACCACAAATTCTACTGTTTTTCTCTTTGGAGAGGCTGAAAAGCTATCTGGTTTTGGACTCCCTTGCAGCTAGCTTTCTGGATGCAAATGAGGCCCCACCAACTAGTTGTTTTCACAGAAGTTGGACAGGCCCTAGTGACAAGCAAAATTATGAAACACAACTATTTCAGGGCAAGTGGACAGTTTTGTACACACACATACACACCACATACTACATACACAAAAACACACATACACACCATATCATATACAGGCACACAGTGACACATATACACACGTACACCTTCCCATGTACATACCACATGTGAGTATACACTCACACACTACACAGACATTCGCACAACATATACCATACCACACATGCATGCACACATATATACCACACACAACTCACACACATGCATGCATACCACACCACACATCCACACACACATATCCACATACCGCACCTTGTGTTCCCTGGGGGCTGCTGAGCAGCACAGCCTTGGTGCTGGACCTTGGCAATTGTCCCCCTGAATAGGAGATCCCTGGGCAAAGTCTTCCTCTGTCCTGTAGGGTCTTAGTTATTAGGAGTGGGGTCTATGCATCAACAGGGGGTGGGGGTGGCAGCTGGGCCTGGTCCACCCACATCTTGAAGGCCTTCCAAGAAGTCCCCTCTGGCAGCCCAACCTTATGTCTCCCAAACTCAGACCCTATCCACTGTGGGCCTGGGCTACCAGTCCCCAGAGCCTCTGAGGCCCCACCCACTTCTCTGCTTCCACCCCTGCCCCCTCCCCACCACTGCTTGAGGCTGGCTCCTCCACACATCACATTCCCAGGTTTGGCAACAGCTGGTTGAACTTAATTAAGCCCCACAGTGCCAGGTTCCACCTGGCAAGGAATTAAGAACAATAACAAAATAGCAAACATCCAAAAAGGGGGTGTGAAGAGGCAGGCAGTGGGTGGCAGCCTCTGGAGGCAGCTCTCAGGTCCTCACTGTCCCAGACCAGTGCAGGGACTGATTGAACAGTGCTTGATGTTCTTTGCACTGGCACGGTGGCCTTGGTCTGCAGGTGCCTCTGTGTCCTCATCGTGCAAGTAGCAGCCTCACTCCACAGTTTCAGTTCTTAGGAGCTGGGCTTGGTCCACCCACATCCTGGGACCCTGAGGAGGTCCAGCTTCAGAAGACTCCATAATGTGCAGAGTCTCCGTGTGGCTGTCCAGGTTATGAGGGTCCAGGCTGAATGACACGTGAGCTATGGTGGAGGCCCCATGCAATGTGTTTCAGGAGTAGGGTGGCTGGGCAGCTGGGTACTGGATTTTGGGTGGGAATTGAAGGGCTTCACTGATGATGTTTTGGCCCTCTGTAAGGGGGATGTGGGCAAAGGCAGTGAGAGTGGAGGGGCTGGGGCATGGGCTGAGCACAGCCACAGAGCCAGTGCTGCCTTGTGTGCCATGAACTCTTTAGCTCGTGGATATGGCACTCTGCAGAGGTGGCTCTGGGAGGGGCCTGAGTCCCAGCCTGCAGGGTTGGAGCATCAGGGAGACTTGCCTGACTCCCAAGCTAGTGCTCCATTCACAGCACCAGAAACACCTATCACCTCCCCAAGGTGAGGGTCGGGGGTCCTCTGGGAAGCACTCTCAAGTTGACTCCAGAGAAGAGGGCTGGCAATGTGGACACACCCCAGAAAGGCACTTTTCAGGAGACTCAGTGTTGGACAGGACTGGTTAGGGAATCATGAGATACATCTGTGCACTCAGATTGGCTCCTTCAAAAACATTATTCATAATGTGTACCCATCGCCTTCCAAAAGGAGTATGGGACATGCAAGGAAATAATGGAATTTTGCAAACAGAAGTAGCAGGTTGCTTACATAAATTGTTATACTCCACATCAGTCTGAAGTTTTATTCTGAACTTCCTGGCACCTAAGGCAAAAAGGGAGGCAAGAAGGATATGTCCGCTATAGATTTATGTTTTTTTTTTAAAGATTTTATTTATTTATTTTTAGAGCAGAGAAGGGAAGGAGAAAGAGAGGGAGAGAAACATCAATCTGTGGTTGCCTCTAGTGCCCCCTACTGGGCACCTGGCCTGCAACCCAGGCATGTGCCCTGACTGGTAATTGAGCTGGCGACCCTCTGGTTCTCAGGCCAGTGCTCAGTCCACTGAGCCACACCAGCCAGGGAAGATCCATGTTTGTATGCTAAAGTTTTCAGGAAATTGTAGGAGAGGAAGGAG
This sequence comes from Anoura caudifer, assembly GCA_004027475.1. Classification (NCBI taxonomy): domain Eukaryota; kingdom Metazoa; phylum Chordata; class Mammalia; order Chiroptera; family Phyllostomidae; genus Anoura; species Anoura caudifer. Next base: position 353,312 of record PVKU01000853.1, read on the forward strand.
CTCTCAATCAAAACCCATGAAAAGCCTGGAATGGGTCCCCTTTCTCTGACTTCAAGAAAATCAATTAGCTTGCCTAAAACAGGAATAGTAATAGTGTCTACCTACTTCCCTGAGCAGTAGGCAGGCTTGGGAGCACAGTACAAACTGTAAAGAGATTGTGGGACTCTCAATATAAGTTACTGTATTACAGTAAGTTCCTGAGAGCAAGGATGCAGTTGCACCTGCTGGTCAGGTCAGTCATTCATCCTTGTGTTTCCAAGTCAGCCCAGGTCTGTGCCTATTGTCCTGATGTAACAATCAGTAGAGCCTCCTTTCACTCTCCAAGTGTCTTGGCTTGGAGGATAAACTTTATGGTTACTATATGTGTGTGTGTATGTATGCATTTATATTTTGTTTTATTAATAATATATCAATAAAATGGAGCCCCTGATTTCCAGGGGCACCTGTTATGAAAGAGTTACAAGACACTAAATCCAGAGGGCAAGCAGGGATATTGTCTGACAGATGTCACGTTGAAAACATAGATTGATTCCACAGTTCCACAGGTCTTTGTCCTTCATCTTGAAGGCTGGGAGTGAGAAGAAAAAGATGTGGGAAGCAAGCTCTGAGTAGCTCCTTGCACATTCCTTGCTGTGGGCACTTGGAAAGAGCTCTGCTACCTCCTGTGTGACTTTGGCAAGAAATGGAACTTCTCTAAGCCCCTTATCTTCTCATCTGCAAACCAAGGTTGTTGTGAGGGTGAGAAACAGTTGGGTAAATCACCAGGCATCATGCCTGAAGCAGAAAGGGCAGGTGGCATTATGACTCCTGTCATCGTCACCACATGTGCATTAACCTTTCCACAATTTTCTTCTTCAACAAAACCTGTGAGTCACCCTTCCTGGGACCAGATGGCTTCTACCTTTTCCTCTGTGTGTGGGGGGAGGTGGTTAATTATAAATTAATTTTGTTATCAGAAATATGTCTTTTCAGAATTTCTATTTCTTCTTGTGTCAGTTTGGTAATTTGTCTTCTTCAAGGGGTTTGTCCATTTCCTCTAGTTGTCAAATTTATTGGCATTAAAGTTGTTTGTAATATTCTCTTTTTTCTTTTTTAATGTCTATAGGATCTGTGGTGATGTCCTATCTTTCATTCCTTACTGGAAATTTGTATCTCTCTCTCTCTCTCTCTAATCTAGCTAGGAGTTATTTTTATTAATATTTCAAAGAACTTTCTGGGTTTTTCATTTTTTCTGTTGTTTGTTCAATTTCTATTTCATTGATTTCTGCTCCTTATATCCTTTCTTACATTTTAAACCTAATTTGTTCATCTTTTTATAAATTTTCAAGGTGGAAGCTTAGAGATTTTATTTAAAACTGTTGGTCTTTTTAAACACAAACACTTAAAGATGTACTTTTACTTTAAGCATTGCTTTGGTTATAGCACACAAAATTTGATATTTCATGTTTTCATTATTATTTAGTTCAAAATATTATCTAATTCTTTGTAATTTGTTTTGCTCATTGGTTACTGAAAAGTTTTTTTGTTTAATTTCCAAACATTTCAGAGAATTTTACAGATATCTTAGTGTAAATTATTTCCAACTATAATTAGAGAATATATCTTGTATGATTTTAATTCCTTTCTATTTATTGAGACAGTTTATGGTAAATTCCCCACATGTATTTGAAAATATATGTGTGTACTCCACTCTTGTTGTGTGGCGCACCCTGTAGTGTTGGTCAGGTCATGTTGCTTGATTGTGTATACAACCTTGCTGATCTTTTGTCCATATATTTGATCAATTACTGAGAGAGTAGTGTTAAAATCCCCAACCAAAATTGTGGATTTGTCTCCCTTTAGATCTCTTAGTTTTTGCATCATATATTTTGAAACTCTTAGTAAGTGCATACTCATTTATGACTGTTTTTGCCTTCCTGATGTATTGAAAATACCTGTATTTCACATTTTTTAAGAGAGAGGGAGAGAGGGGAAGGGAGGGAGAAAGAGAGGGAGAGAAACATCAGTGTGAGAGAAAACATTGATTGGTTGCTTGTCATACGCTCCCTGACCAGGGACTGAACCTGCAACAGAGACATGTGCCCTGACTGAGAATTGAACTGGCAACCTTTCACTTTGTGGGATGAGGCCCAACCAACTGAGTCACACTGATGAGGGTTTACCTTTATTTTTGAAGGAACTTTTTTTGGTAGTATATAGAATTTTAGGGTCACATATTTTTTTCTTAAGGATGTCATTCCATTGTATCTCTCATCTTTGTTCCCTTGTGATGTGTCTCTTTTTCTCTGGCAGCTTTGAAAGTGGTCTCTTTGTCTTTGATTTTAAGATGTTACTCAGTATGTTTTTTTGATGTTTATGCTGCTTAGGTTTGATTGATTTGTGGATTTATATTTTTCATCAAATTTGGAAAATTATCAGTTATTATTTCTTCAAATATTTTTTCTGCTAACTCTCTTCTCCTTCTGGGACTTAAATTATAGACACACATAGACTGTTTGGTGTTGCCCTACAGGTCACTGAGGGTCTTTCTTGATTTATAAAAAGACTCTTTTTTTCCTCTGTGCTTAAATTCGGATATGTTTTATGGATCTCTTCAAGTTCATGAATTATTTTTTCTGTAGTTTAATCTGCTGTTAGGCTTCCCCAGTGAAATTTTCATTTCTGATTCTGCATTTTTCAGTTCTACACTTTCCATTCAATTCTCCCCCATCATCATTTCTATTCTGTTGAGAGTTTCCATCTCTTCACTCACATTTTTATTTTGTTTTAAATCTTTCTTTTGTAATTTCAACATCTTTGCCATTGGTGGGTCTGTTCTATTGACCAGAGTTTCTTTTTTATTTTCTAGTTAAACTTTCCTGCTTCTTGGAATATTTAATAATTTTTTATTGTTGTTGGGAGTCTGGATTGTGTTGTGTTCTTTACAGCAGGGGTGTCAAACTCACTTTCACCAAGGGCCACATCAGCCTCATGGTTGCCTTCAAAGGGCTGAATGTAATTTTAGGACTGTATAAATGTAACCACTCCTTAATAGTTCAGCGAGAGCTTGGCGCTGCCGCCACGTAGAAACAAGGTACCAGGCTGGATAAAACAAGGTGGAGGGCCAGATTCAGCCCATGGGCCTTGTTTTTGCCACCTGTGCTTTCAAGGGTGTTGAGTTTTGCTCTGGTAGAGAGGTTACTGGAAGCTTGGCTTGATCTGTCAGAGCTTGGTTTGGGGCTTTATTAGGGCAGGATCTCAGGATAGTTCTACTCCTGAGTTCTGAGATGTTCAGTGTGGTCTGTCTGCTCTAGCTGTTTGGACTGCACAGTGTCCCCCAGCACTGCATCAACTCCAGACTCTCCAGTCCACTCGCAGCCCTTAGTGGTTCTCTGCCAGGTCTTGCAGAATCCTGCCTTGCATATTACACCTTATGATGCAAAGACTCTGGGAATACCTGTGCAGATTTCTGGGCCTCCTTTACACAGCTTCCTACTCCCTGTACTCGCAAATTGCAGACACCTCAGAACCCTGACTTCCACCTGTATTTCCTCTGCTGTTGAGACCACTGCACTGTATTGGAGCTCTGCATCCTCATGCTGGTTTCAGAAGGGCTTCCTGGCAGAAAGCTGGGGTGAATGTGGAGCTGACTGCTGTGCAACACCCGAACACATTTGTAGCACGTACCTTGTCCAGTTCAATACTTATTTGTAGCAGGAGGGTAAGTCTGATGCCCACTGTTTTAATCATGGCCAGAAGCAGAAACCCACTATTTACTCTTGTAACCTATTGCTTTCCATTTGCAATGTCCTCTCTGAAAACACCCCAGTTCTGTCAAAGCCCCTCTCATTCCTCGGGACCCCATTCAGATGCTCTGTCATCAGTTACTTTCCCCTCCATCCCTCTGGGGCGGAGCAGTCCTCACACTGAACCGTATCGCATTCTCTCAGGTGCACAGTTGGCTGTTTGTGCATCTTCTTCTGGACAGTGAGCACCTGGGAAATCAGGGTCTCTCCACAGTGCTCTGCAAAAATCCTTCAGTGTCTGGCCCATTTTAGCTTCAATAAATGTGGGTTCATTTAATTAATTACTAAAGCAAAGAAAACTGCTCTCCCTCTACCACTGACCTCTCAGAGCAGACATTAAAAAGAATGAGGCTGAGAGCCCTTGACTACAAGAGAGTTAGCCCCTTCATTTTTTATATGAGGTAATGGACCCAGGGAAGTTTGATGATTTATTTAATTATGTTGTTTATCTATTCATTATTTAACAAAAAGTTTTCAAACATCGACCATGTGTGAGGCACTGGGGCTAGAGATAAAATAGTTTGCCTTGAAAATCTCTAAGACTAAGGTGAAATGGGAGAAATAGAGGAAAAAAATAAGCGATGTCCACCCTAGCTGGGTGGCTCAATTGGTTAGAGCATTGTCCCATACACACACACACACACACAAAAAGTTGCCAGGTTTCAGGTTCTGTCCCTGGCCGGGGTGTGTACGAGAGGCAACAAATAGATGTTTCTCTCACATTGATGTTCCTCTCCCTCTCGCTCTCTCTCCCTTCCACTGTCTCTAAAATCAATGAACATATCCTTGGATGAAGATTTTTTAAAAAGTGACATCTACCCAGGGACCCTGCAAGGTCCATGGAGGCCCACAGAGGGGGCTGGCATCCAGTCTGGTAAGGACATGGAAGTTTTTCTAGAAGAAGGGATGCTAGAGCTCAGTTGTAAAACGCCTAGGAAAAGGAGCAGGATTCATGCCACAATAAGGAGAATGGACTTAATCCAATGACAGTGAGAAAACACGGAAAGCTTTAAAGCAGGGTAGCATGGTCAAATGTATGTATCACTCCAGCCACTGTGGCTGGAAGCAAAGGGAGCCAGGATGCAGAGGAGCACTGGGAACTCTTATGGCAAGGAGCCACGGGGGTGGAGAGGAGAAGGTGGGCTCAGGGGGAGCAAGAGATAAACAGGAAAGAAGATCCACCCACTGGATGCCAACCTGCTGTCCTCAAGCCAAGGCCAGCCTCAAGGGCACAGGAAAAAAAGCAGAGCTTCACAACTTTTCATTCAACATGTGTTGGGGTGAACCTCCTGTGTGCTGGTACTCCATGTGAATAGACAGATGTTTTACTCTTGGGGGCCACCTGAAGAGACTAGGGCTCACAGACAGGTGATGTCTTGCCCAAGTTCTCACAGTCCAGCTGACTCAGCTCGGGCAAAATGCAGCCCCCTGACTCTTGTTGGGTGCTCTGCTGTGCACTGTCTCTCTTTGGGTGTCCATCCCCACACTAGAGGGCTCAGCGGAGATGATACACAGCCAGAACTCCACACACATGCTTGTATATGCACACATGTACACATCCTCACTGGCACAGATGCACATATGCATATATTCAAATGTACATGTACATGCTGCCACGTGTGTGCGCGCACATGTATATGTATATACCTTATGCACATGCACTCTCACACATGTGTGCTCACATCCCCATGCACATGTGCATTCACACAGCTGCTCACACACTCCTACACACATATATATGTATACTCAAATGTACCATGCTCATACATGCAACCACATATTCATGTGTACTCTCTTATGCCTGCACACATATGTATGTATATTCACATACAGACTTAAGTATGCACATGCACACACACACTCTCTCCTGTGCCTTTGTGAACACTCTACAGTGCATGAACATTCTCATACATGTACACTCATTCCCACAAATATACAAATGTGCACACATCTCACACACTTACACATGTGTGCACACGTGCACAGTCACACATGTGTGAACACATTCTCACAATGTGTGCACACATTCTCACAATGTAAGCTCACACTTTTACACTCACCTGCATGCACAGTGCACACAGGTATGTGCACACACTCACACATGAACACACATGTGTGCACAAACCCACTCTGAGTTCAGGTGGAGAGGAATCATAGGGGAGCTGCCCTGGACCCTGAGTCTCAACAAAAGACTCTCAAGCAAGCAGTGGAGGCCAGGTTGGCTGTGGGCACAGGGTAGGAGGAAAGGGTGGTGGGTGGAGGGTGGTGCACATGGGGAAACACCTGCCAGGTGTGGGTGCCCACATACATATGCCAGGCCAACTCTCCTCAGAGACCTGACAGAATGTCTCACAGCGAAGTCCCCAGGTCACCCCAAGACAGCAGCACCAAGGCCAAGTGCACTCTGCCTGATGGTGGCTACCCCTTTTAGGAAAGATGGTGAGAAGGAGTGGGTCCCCACAACCTTGTCTGGCCCTGTGCTTGGGATAACAAAAACAACTTAGTTTTGACTACACTTGTCAATAAGAGAGGGACAGGCATCCTCATAGGTTCCCCTCAGCATGTCCCTTGCCCCAGGGTGACTGTGCTCTTGGGCTGCTAGTGCGCCTGCAAACAAGCACCCCTTCCAACCCTAACCCTGCCCCTCCCCATACCCCACTCCCTATTCCACCTGCAGTTTCTTCTCTCCCCTTTCCTCTCTTTCTCCCTCCACTTTTGTCCTTTCCTCTTTCCCTCTCCCTTCAGACCCACCCTCACCTCCTGCAGCAACAAAGAAATCGACTGTCAGCCACCCCTTCATCCCCACCCCACGGCTCTCTCCCAGAGACACTGATGCGCAGACCTGTTTATTAATTTGCCAATCTCCCCCCGACCCTGCCCTCCCCTTCCTTTCCCTTTGCTTCTCTCCCTCCCCCACCCTTCCCTCTCCCCTTTTCTTCTCTCCCTTATTCTTTCCTTTTCTTCCCCTTATTCCTTTCTCTCTTCTGCACTTTCTGTTTTCCTCATTCTTTTTTTCTCTCCATCCCCCTCACCCACCACCTCTTCCCTCTCCCCCCACCCTTAAAAGGCAAGAAGAATAGAAGTCAAGATCTTCTCTTGGTGATAATTATTGAAAAGTTCAGTGCAGAGACAGACAGCAATGCTGTGAGGTGGAGAGGAGGGGGAGAGAATATTAAAATGCATGCGCACAGCTTGGTTTTGCAGCAGATGTTGGCATAATTAGAGAGGAAAAAATTATGAAATTAATTTGTGGTTCAATGTAAATTTCAGCATTGGGGGAAAGCTGGGCTCAGTTACCTCATGTGCACAGATAGACACGCACACATGCACACACGCACACATGCACACACACAGCACACCCCAGCTGCTAGGGAAGTGGTAATTGTCAGAACCTATCCAGGGGGAAAGACTGGCATGAAAAACAGGGAGGAAGGAGGCAGTGGGGGTGCGGGGGATTCCTCCTCTTAAAGATACAGGTGCTCAGATGAGCATGAGGATAAATGCCCCTTCCCCAAGGAGAGGTCAGGAGCTTGGTACTGTCCAGCTGGTCAGGGTTCGAGCTCAAACCCTCTGTTATCACAACAGCCCAAGGAGGGCACTGCTGCCCTCAGCTTGGGAGAGATGCCCACACAGCTGGGTGCTGCCTCTCACCCTGTGGGTGTCCCTGCACCACCACTGTGGCAGCTGTCCTCTGACTACAGGGCACAACTGCTCAGGACTGTGAGCGTGGTGTGATATTGCTTCATGGTAGATCAGAAGGGAGAGAAATGTGCTCTGGGGGCAGGGACAGCAGTTGAGCTGGTTCTGGGGCTTCGGTCAGCCAGTTGGGGCAGGGCAGAACCATCTAGGTGCAAAGACCCTGTGAGCAAATGCAAGGAGGCCAGATCATGCAAGTCTGGGGACAGCGTGTTGTCAATCAGTTTGGCTGGTTGTGAGGCGCACTGAGGGGCGGGTGCCCAGCCAGGGCAGTGTTCTGGTTCAGAGGGCACAAGGAAGCTGGGGAGCCCCTGAGCAGGGGGAGGGGTGTGAGCACACCTGCATGGTCCTTTCACCAAGCCTCCTAGCTTGAGCTGCCACCTTCTCTCCTTTCCTCTCCCACTTGCCACCACTCCCCACCCTGCCACCTCAAAGAGACTGTGGCAGGCAAATGTGGCAGAGGCTCTACCTTCTGTAGCCGGTATAAGCTGGGCCACCTCTGTCAGGCTGTCCTCTACCAGGCTGGGCTGGCTGAGACCCTCTAGGCCTCAGTTTACCTATCTGCTCAATGAGGGCTAGGCAGGCTTTCCAACTGACCCTGGGTGCCCTAGGCCATGTCAGAGGAGGGAGCTGTGGCCCTGGGGGCCTCTGCCCTTCACTCTGGCTGCCATCATGGCCTCCCCCAGCCTATGAATAATAAGTTATTTGTAAACACAGCACCTGCCACCTTATCACTTCGATCCCCACTCCTTGCTAAGGAATCACCTCACAGCCCAACTTGGGAGCTCCAGTCTGAGCCTTGGACCTCCAGGGCCCTGCTATCCACATTTTGTGTCCTCTCTATGACTCTAAGCCTTCCCATCACCTCCCTCAGTTTGGTCATTCCCAGCATGTCCCTTTGAGGTGCTCTGGTGTGTGGCCCTGAGACGGGACATTACACCTCATGTCCATCATGCACTGTTCCCGCCCATGTGTGCGTCTCCTGGGTGCACTCTTAGTCACCACCTCTGCCTCATCCTAACTCACCCAGATACAAACCCTCCACCGGCCTGGGTCATCCAGCCCTTTAGTTCCCCAGGCGAGTCCTCATCCTCATCCAGGAGCTCCTCCATGACCATCTTCCTAAGAGTGGGCCCTCATCCTGCACTGTCAGTGGTGTCTGTGCCGCTCCCCACAGGGTCACGGGCCTCTTCACACACTACAAGTTGCACTGCAGGCCCAGGGCTCATGCCTGCAGTCTCCTGCTTCTGCTCTGTCCTATTGGGAGCCATGTTTGCACATGCTGAGACATTACAATGTCACTGGTTCTCATGCAACCCTTCTGGGCCCTGAGGAGGCTGAGAAGAGTGGCCTCCCCAAGACTGAAGCCTTGGAGTCCAGGGGGGCTTGTCCGTGGGCATCTGAGCAGTGGCTCTGCAGGCGTCCAGCCATGGCTCCAGCCCAGGTCCACAGGGTGGTTGCTGGTTGCAGAGTCACCCAATAGTGGCTTCATCACAGCACAGATCAGGGGTTAAACATGGCCCCAGGGAGATCCAGGCAAGTGCAGAGGAGGCAGCTGAGTGGTGGAGGGCCTCCACGATTTGTCCAGAGCCATTCAGCTCATGGGGGCTGGATCTGAGGCTTGATGTCAGGCCATGTGGACCCATACTCTGCCTGCCGCCTCCTCTGGATGGGGATAGATCTCATGCAGGGCTCTGGGCAGATGCTGGAACCCCTCCTGAGACTCTCCTCGTAAATCAAGTCCCATCTGCAGTCAGGCCTCAGACCTTTCATGGCCTCTGGCCCTGCCAGGCGACAGAGCTTAGTCCTCTTACCACCACTCCTCCTCACCCCTGCCCTGCCTGGGATCAGGGTGCCAGGTGGTTTCTGGTCCTCTCCAAGCTGCTGAAATACCAAGCAGGAGCAAGGGGCCTGGGAACTAGGAACATCGATCAGCTTCCTCTCTTACTGCCTCTTATCCCTGCCTGCCCAGCAGAAGGCTGATGCTACCTCCCTATTCTCTGATCTTGGCTCCCCAGGGTGAGGAGAGGAAAGGGCATAGTCCCCATGCTGCTTTCTCACAGGACAGAGCTGTACAACCCAAGATTACATCACCTGTCGGAATCTCAGTTTCCCCTGCTGTCCAGTAGGAGTAATGCCACCTACTTCACCCAGATGCCACAGAAGGAAGGATGATGATCAGGGCTGAGGCTCCTAGAGACCCAAGGGGCGATGTTTGCTGCTCAGGCCTGCAGCTGGGGGTCACCCGCTCTCCCCCAATGTAGCCCTGAGCTCCCTCTAGTCCCTGGCCAGGGATATAGCCTCACATCGTTGTTACCCTGGATTGTTTCATTGTTTCAACCCCTCTAGACTTACATCCTTACTTATAAGTTAAATAAGAAGCTGCAGAAAGGGAGCTTGAGGCTGGTGAAGAATGTGTCCGTGTGTCTTGTCCACCTCGGGTGGGAGCCTGCAGCCTTTTTGTGCACATGGGCATGCCCTCACTTGAGGGTGAGCTGGGGCAGGCTGTGTGTAGAGGAATGAGTGTGCCTGTTGGGTCATGGGTCTGCCCATCCATTCCTGTGTGTGTGTTTCTGTAGACATGCATGTTCTGGGGCTATTCCCAGCAGCCCCTGCCCCACTCCACTCCCCAGCTCATTAAGGCTCTTCCATTATTCTGACATTTATGTACATCACGTACCAGCAAGAAGTAATTTACTTAGAAGAAATTAAAAGTTCATTTTAATTGAGCGCACGCTGCAGTATGCAAATGAGCATATTATGCACCCGATGCAGAGACAAAGCTATAATCAGCGGTTAACCCTTCACACGCCGACTCCTCAGCTCCCACGCTGCCTCAGCTCTGGGGGTGGGTGGTCCTGCCTTAAGGATGTCTTCCTCTTCCCAAGTGGGTGGGGACTGGCCAGGCTGGGAGGGTCACATCCTCCCAAGCCCTCTATGAACTTTTTCCAGATATTGACAACAGCATGAACACCAGCACCCTAGGCTCTGAGCCCACCTCAGGCTCCAGCCAAGGCCCCAGACAGCAGGAATTCAGCCTGTCCCTGGGCTCTCCACTGGGCTGGCTACCAGCAGCCCCAGCCAACAGCAGAGAATGCCTGAGGCCTGAGGCTCCTGTCCCATCACAGAGGGAGGGCTTCAGGGTGGTGAGTGCTGAGGACCCACTTCCCAGATCTATGACCTGGGGACCAGCTTCCTGTGTGCACTGCAACCTCCAAGAGCTAAGTGCATCACTGTAGCCCAGGGCCTGGTGGAATGGAGCAAGAGTAGGACCCTGGGGTGATTTGTAGGGCCAGTCCCACCACACAGGCCAGGGCCTGACACCCTTCATTTGCCCACACTGGGTATATCCACCTGCCTGCCACCATCTACAGTTGTGGCCCTGGAAGTTCAGAAGGGACATGTGGCTTGCCCAAATGATGGAGAAATCTCAAGAAACAAAGCTGGCATCTGTTCTTGTGATCTCCATCAGTGTTCCAAATACCCCTAGTACCAGGCCTTCTCTAGTATCCAGGGAGGGATATTCCAGGTTCTTCCCTAGGGCGCTGAGAGACCCCCAACAGGTGCACCTCCCCCGCCCAGAAGATCAGAAAGTCCGACAGCCTCAAGGACAGGCAGGTTTTAGCCATGTGACTGGCGCAGTGCACAACCTCTGACCACAAGGGCAGTGTGATGTGCAGTGCAGCTCAGGGCCAGTCATTGCCTCCGTTCGCTCTCCTCCTCCTCCCTCCCCTCCCTCTGCCTTTTCTCTGTGTCTCTTCTTTGGTCTTACTGTCTGATGGCAGGCCAACACCTGTTTAGCTTACCCAGCACGCCCCAGGATAATGGGGAGCTGGGTAGTCTCCCCACTTGTCTCCCAAAGGGGCTTGGCCCTGGGCTGGAAGCCAGGCTCCCCCTGGAGCTTCAGTTGGTCCCTGGGTGGTTGCTTTTACATTGGATTTTCTCTACCTGTCAGACCTGGGATTTTTAATGACAGTGAAAATGAAGCTGGTGCGCAGATGTGAGCTGACAGCCAGCTGCAGGAAGCAGACAGATTACCTCAGACCCAGCCCACATCACCCGTGGAGCCAAACAAAGGAGCCATCCTGGCTCACTTGGATGAGTGGGAATGGCAGGGGGCCGAGCAAGCTGCTCCCACTCCCCTGCCGGGCAGCACCCACACAAACAGTCACCATCCCTTGAGGGCCTGTGTCCACATGCATAGATGCCCATGCCCCACTGGCTTCCCTCCCCTGGAAACAGCTCCTCATCTCTGCCCATGGCTCAGCTTTTGAGTCCATTGCTTTTTCATCTCACAGGTTCCCTGAAGGAAGAGGTACAGGAGCGGGAGTCTGTTGCCCCACATGAGATGTGAGGGAACTGGTTTCCGGGACCCAACAATCAGTCATTGGGGCCACGACAGTGGTCTGGACTTACTGGGCCTGGGTGGGCCCAGAAACCTGCATCCTCAGCAGGTGTTTAGGGAACTCCGTGAGGGTGGCTGGGGCACCCTGCAAAGCCCTGTGGACACCCTCCCTCAATGCCACCTGCTGACCCTGGGCCTCTGCACCTTCCTTTGCTGGAGGCAGAGGCTAAGGGGTGGTGATGCTGGCCTGAACCAGACTGGGTGCAGGGTTGGGCTTTTCTCCTTCCCCCTCTACCAGAAGCAGCAGTGATTTTGGCCCTTCCACGTTCCATTCAGTGACTTTTTCCCAGACTGGGGGGGGGGGGGGATGTGGAGCAGCTCTTCTCCCTCTGTACCTGGCAGGCTCTTCCCTGGGCTGTGCTCTGAGAGCTCACAGAGCACTAGCCCTCACCAGAGCCCCTGCAAGTGACACCCTGAGGAGCCAGGGAGCTGGGGTAAGCCACTCTGGACTGGCTGTGAGCTTTGGGCACGTTGTGCCACTGTGCTCCAGTCTCTCCTACACCTCAGGCACACTTAACTTGGTTAAGCTGCCAAGGGAGGGGCTCTGCAGTGGCTGTATGTCCCATCTCTATGCCTCACCCCCAGCAGAGGGGTCTATGCTGAGGGCCAGGTCAGGGAGATCCAGGACTTGTCCGGTTCTGACTCATTCCCACTGGCTCTGGGGTGCCTCGTTGCCTGCTGCAGTGTGGCCAGTGGTCCAGGGCCACCTCTCCTATGCCAGCCCTACTCCTCACACTACAACCAACAGCTCTGGTTCTGCCGCTGCTCCTTCCTGCCCGCAGCTCCCAAGTGCTGGGCCAGCCCCCATGTTTCCTTCACCCTCCTTTCCTGCCCTGCCCCATCCCCATGTCCTCAGAGCTCACATGCTGGGAGGGGCACATCTCTGGGCCCCACATCATGGCCTACGGGTTGTTCTGCAGCTCTTCGTTGTCAGCTCCATTGGTTGAACATGTGTGTCAATGCCCGCTGGCACTGACTTCACTGAGTGTGTGCTGTGTGCCAGGCACATACATAACCCCATTATAGGCCTCCCATCTGGGCCATGGGGCAGTCAGTGGTAGAGCCCAGGCCTCCCAGACCCCAGGTCTCTGACCCCAAGCCCGTGTTCTTGGTCACAGTGTGCTGCTGAGCCAGGAGGTGGGCAGCATGTGGGGTGGATTTCACATCTGGTTCAGGAGGCCAGCCCGGCAAGTTGCAGACCCGAGAGTATGCTATTTGCCTGCTGCCTGCAGGTCTGGCAGCCGTGGAAAAGCTTGGAGGGAACAGGATGCCCATGGGTCTGTGGCCCAGACCTTCAACGCTGGCAGACACGCAGGCTCCTCAGCGACCCACGTATGGGGTGTAGACTAGCCTAGCCCTGAGAGGGGGTGTTTGGAGCTCATCTAACTCAGGTAGCAAAGAGCAACTCCAGGAATCCCTAGGGGGTGTGGGAGAGATGCTGTGATTGATTAGCGATGTCTGTCCTGGGTCAGGATGGGCCAGGCCTCTGCTGATGCAGAGAAACGGAGTCTTTAAGAGGGTGTCTGGCCCAGACTCTGCCCTGCAGACTCTGGTAGCCATCTATTTGGTCATCCTCTCCAGAGCCCCATGTGTTGTGATTCATGCCCACAGCCCCCATGGGTCCTCAGGGTGCCGCACCAGCTGCCCTCCAGTCCCCACCTGGCCACTTCCTGACGTGGGGCATACCATCTCGATGCTAAGGAAGGTAAAATGCTACATGACCTGCTATGGCTGAGATGTGTGTGTGCACTTTAGAAAGTGCTTTTTGCTGTCCCACATGCAGCTTGTGCTCCTAGTTGCTGCCAGGCACTGACAGTGGGCCGCTCTTATCCAGGTCACCACATGTGGGGGAACATGAGTGGGCTCTCCGCAGCTCGCCTCATCTGGTCCTCACCAGACCCTGGGGGGATGAAATATGGTGCCTGTCGTCATGTCTGCCGTGGGGAAGATCAGGCCTTCAGCTAGAAACACTGCTCCCATTACACATCGTCTCTGGGGACAGAGCTGCCTGCATCGCTGTGATTCATCGTACCTTTTCTCAGTGGTCGCTGCTGTCCTAGTGAGTGGGAATCTCAACTGTAGCACACGATGGCATTGCCTGAAGACACAATCCATGCCAACCACACCGACATTTCAGGTTGTGTTATTCCATCCTGCAACAACCTCAACATTATTATTATCCACCTGGCAAACCAGACAGAGACTCAGAGTGGTTTAGTTGTTTGCCAGGGCACACGCCTTGCTCAGTCCATCATCAGGGACCTTTCTTTCCAGCTTCTGACGCCTCACAAGCCCTGAATCTGGTCAGAACAAAGAGTCCAGGTCCCTAGACATTTCCCTGTGCCCTCTGCCTCCCAGACACTTCACCGGCTCCATCACTTAAAAAGACATCCTTCCCTGCCAGTAAGAACACTCCTCCTGCAAGGTCCGGGGCAAATGCTGCCTCTTCCAGGAGGCTTGCCTTGACCACTCCAGCAGAAGCTCATCTTCCTCTTTGAAATTAGAGGGCTCTCATCATTGCCTAACCTTCTGCTGGCCTACCTCTGGAGACAGGGGGTTGGGGGCTGGGGGGGAGAGGACATCCATGAATATCCACCACGGCCCCCACCACTGTGCTGAGACTGGCTTTGATGTGCTGTGGAGGTTGTGGAATAAACAGATGAAGATAATGGGAAGCTAGGAGGACCCAGGTATTTCCAATTCCTGAAAACCGTAAGGGCCAGCTGAGGAGAACAGTCTGGGGTCATTAGCAGATTTATTCCCAGTGCCTGTATCATCTGGCCCCAGAGGTGCCCCCACGTGGAACCTGCAAAAAAAGGGAGGGCTGCCAGCCATCCTGGAGGTAAGACACAGCAGAAAACCTGGGTGAGCTGGGAGGCTTTGGGTGGGCTGGCTGCCCCCTCATCCTGCCCTCTTTCCAAGGCTCCAAACAGCAAACAGGAAAGAGTTAAGTCCTCTGTGAGCCTCTGGAGAAGGAAGTGGTAAACAATTTTTCTCTCCCTCGGCTAAATTAATATGCAAATTCCTAAACCCCCTCCTACTCCCTTCCCCTGCCTTGAAATTAGCGAGGTAGACTGCTCAGCTAATTATGCATTCAAACAAGCAGGCTGCGTTCTCAGAGCTAAGAGGATGCTGCAGTGATTGTGAGAAGGTGGGACTGACATTCGAGCATGGCCCTTCTGGTACATCCGAAGCCACTCCCGTGTGCCCAGCAGATGTGACCCGGCAGTGACCACCAGTCGTCCAGGCTCAGGAAGGGGGTACAGGGTCCCCTCCACACTCTGACCCTGGCAAGGGGAGACCCTGAACATCGCCATCCTTGAATGGAGACCCTGAATGGCCAAACCCCACATTCTTCTCTGAAAAAAAGAGTCCCCCCCAAGATCCCAATGGTGCCTGTGGTCAGGACCAAACAATGGCCCGGAGTTGGGCAGGGTGGTCAACTCTGCTGGACTAGGTCTAGGACAGTGGTTCATGCTGTGTTGGATGTGCCCTGGCGCTGCCCCAGAGGCCTTCCTGTGAGGTAGGCAAGGGTTGGCTGAACATGTGGGACCCTCACCCCCAACTCCTTCTCAGTGGTGTGCCTCTCACAAGCCGTTTTATATATTGTGGTTCTAGGTTAAATTTCATTCCAAAAGGTGTTTTCCTGCAAGGTGGGAGTTTGGACAGCAGGAAAGAGGAGGGAACAAAGACCTCCTGGGCACCAGGGGTGGATGGTATCATCAGGAAGCAGTGAGGCTTGGGAGCTAAAGATGGGCCAGACCACCCCTGCCCCCCCCCACACCTACACACACACACTGTCCCTCTCTCTTTTCTTAAAGAGCCCCATCCTTCCTCTGCCCGTGAAGCCTGGGCTTTCTGCCTGTCAGTCCCAGCCCTCCTGACCCATCCTTGCAGCCTCCTTCTGTGCCCGTCAGCAGCCTTGCCTTCCTCACCTCCACCTCAGTCACCCCCCTGAGCCAAGCACCAGGCCTAGAGCCCCAACCTAAACCTCTGTCCCTTCCCCTCAGGGTTCCCTAGCCCACTTCTCCTGAGAAGCCTTGTGATGCTGAATTTATTCATGTTGAGTGTGGGGTTCAATGTCCTGCAGTCTGAGAGAGTCTCCCCACTGGTCTGCAAGCCCCTGCAAAACAGCACCTGTGCTGGACTCTAACAACCAGGGCCCTCAGCTCTGCATGGAGCGGGGTGCAGTCTGCCCTCAAAGAGGCCTGTGAGATGACAGGTTAGGTGCCCTATTCTGCTGGACACACTGGGATCCACAGAGGAGGCTTCTTCTTGCTGGCCTCAATTTCCCCCACCTGTGCTATAGGGTATTGGACTAGGCGCTCTCCAAAGATCCTTTCTTATGTAAAGTTCTCAGTCCAGGACTCTGTTAATTAATGTGTCCATCTGTCCATCCATCACTCCATAAGCCCTCTGGGTGCCCAGCACTGACCTCAGGAAGAAGAGTTGGGTGGGGTTCTGAGGGATGGGCAATTCCAGAGTTACCCTCCTCTCCTCAGCGAAGGGAAGTGAGGAATGTAGGGATAGCAAGCCCAGAAGGCACAGGTACCCCCAACTCTGCCCGTCATGGGCTCTTCCATCCCTCAGATCCAGTGAGAATCATCAGGGCAGGCAGACATATATGCCCTGTGCACCCGCCTTCTTTATACCAGTCCCAGGAATAGCCTAGATTTCCAGAGTTAGGAGGGTCAGTCCAACAGGTGAATGGTTGACATTAAGTGTCCTTGGGTGCAATAAAGTGGCTGGCCTCTCCCACAAAGCTGTGATGTGTGATCCAGCTTCCCCCTCATACCTAAGGCAGAAAATCATCAGTCAGACAAACAGGGTGGGATGGGGCAGGGAGCCGAGGAAGATGGATTGCCCAGGAGAAGCTGGGCATCTCAGAGCAGCTAACGTCACTATGGATCAATAAGGACCTGCAGCTCTGAGCAGTGACAGTGAGTAATAAATAAATAAGACAAATAGGCAGAAGGGTCAACTGAGCCTTGTGGGGAAGGTCTTGGGAAGAGCCAGAAACTCAAACCTAGGGTGACAAAGGAGACAGGAGTTGGGGTGTCAGTCGAAGCCCCCAGGGAAAGGGGGCCTGAGAGTGCAGTGTCCAAGCCTGAATTCATTTCTGGAGCCCAGCTGGTGATTGGCCACTGAGAAAAGACAAGGCTGCTCTCCCTGTTCGATGCCACCCAGTGAGACAAGGATTCTGGATGAAGGGATCCAGTGGCCAGCTCCACTGGGCCACACAACTGATCCCACACCAGACCATGCTGGTGCTGTTGGGTGGACCCAGCAGTGGTCACTGGCCACTCCAGGCAGGACCCCTGGCCAGAAAGCCACTCTTCTTGTCTCCCGGGAACCAACCTCCTCCCAGGAGCTGCAGGTCTGCCCGAGTCAGGGTTGGGGTGCTTTGTGCCTCTGAGGGTGATGCATGGCCCTGCTAATTCACTGCACACGGCTGTTAATTCTGGCGCAGCTGCTGCCCCCGCCCTCTAGGCGCTCAGTAACACCAGGCTGCAGAGTGCGCTGCAAATTAACACCATTTGTTCTGCAGAACTTGTTCTATTTCTACACCACATGCATAGCTTATTACCTCACCAGCAGCACGGGAGAGGGGCCACTGGGCCTGGGGTCCCTCCCCCAAGCTCACCACCTACAAAAGGAGGGCACCATTACTGGATCCTTGGACCATGATCTTTGGACAGCTGGAGTCCAGCTCTGGGGGGTCATTCCTGCGGGAGGGTCCCAGCTTCTGTCTGCGCATCTTGGTGACAACACCCAGGGCTCCAGGCCTGATACCCCAAGGCTGCTTCGTCCCTGCAATGTCCAGCTTTGTGGACTTGGGGAGGTGCCTTGACCTCCCTGAGCCTTGCATGTAGAGCCCTTGCACCTGCCTCCCAGACAACGAGACAAAACCACTGGGGCAAAGCTCCAGCTCAATTCTCAGCAAGTGGCCCTGTTATAGAGTTTTTATCTTGTCACTCTAGGTGACAGTTAGCAAGGTCAGAGCGGGCAGTTACCAAGCCCTGGTTCTGATCTGGCAGAGTCTCCTAGAGTGGGTGACTCCCTGAGAGCACCCAAGTGACACAAGTCACCTGAGGAAGCCTATGGGGCAGGACTTGGGCTTCCCTGTGGCTGCCACCTGTGGGCCAGAGCCCAAGCTGTGATGGACCTTCACACAGTAGGCCTCACTGTTTCCCTGCCTCCTGAAGGATCTCAGGGGCAGCTATTTGTCCCCATTGCCCTCCTTCAGACCAGGGAGACCCTGGCTGAGCCAAGTGACCAAGTGAAGGAAGGACCACCTCTGGGTAAGACACATTGACAGGCCCCTTTTCCTCCTTCCGAGCTCCTTGAGCCACCCACTCTCAGGGGACTGCACTTGGCCACTCCAGGTATGGGGACCAGAGCAAGGCGGTGCTTGGAAGCTTGCACATAGCACCCCATTCCCCCAACAAGAGTCAACAGGTCCCTGCAGGGGGGCTGGGTAGCCTTGATGTCTCCTCAGGAAAGGGTGGCCTGGTACAGAGTTCAAGGGTTCTGAGTCCCTCTCCTTGCCAACAGCACCAGTGGTTCCTAAAGGCAGCTTAACTGGAAGTTTCCTCTGGGCCCATGCTCCCCTGTCCCCTTTGAGGGTGGACCTGGAGGACAGGTGGCAGAGGGGTTGTATAAACCCAGGGCTGTTGATGTCAGGGGCCAGCCTTGGCCGAATGGAGTCTGGTCACTACTTAACTGGCATTCCCTGAGGGCCGTTTGGGCCAGGCACCAAGTCGAGAGTCATCCTTCTGTGAATTCCAGTGAATTCACCATTTTACAGATGAGAAAGTGGAGGCTCAGAGGGGACAAAGCTTACACAGCAAGCACAGAACTGGGGCTTGAACCGGGCCTGGCCAGCCCTGAGCTGTGCACTCAGGGTCAGCACTGCCCCCCACACTCATGGAAGATCATGTGCTCCTTCTGCCCCTCATCACCACCTTGCCCCTGGCTGTGAGCAGAGTGCTAAGTGAACATGGATACCGAGTTGCAGAGAGGGTTTGTGGCAACCACCTGACCCCTGGGTGTGCTACCCTCACCCTCCTCTCTTCTCTATTCAGCCCCCACCCTCTCATCCATCAACCCAGCCATGAGAACCAACTGAGTCTCACCTTCCTGGACAGACACACCCCATGGATCCAGGAGGAGAGAGAAGCATTATGGCACCTTGGAGCATGAGTCAGATTCAGAGAGAGAAGGGTAGGGCACCCTACAGCAGGACCAGGGAGCTGGGGGCCGGGCACAGCACCCCACCTACCCCCAGGCTGGGATACACACATGTGGAGCACCTGGCCCACATGTAGCAATGGTTTGCACAGTGAGGGGGCCTGGAAAAGTGACCCTGCCAAGGCCCCTCACTCAGCCGGCTCCAGTGCCAGTCCCCAACCACAGCCTCCCACTTCCCTGTACTCACTCTCCCTAGGCATGGCTGGGGAGTGGGCACAGCAACTGAGATCCTGTCCATTGCATTTCAGAAATCTGGGGGAACACCTGAGCTGGCCACTGGCAGGCTGCAGACAGTGACTAGGGCTCTCCATGAGCTTTGCAAGGCCCTGGGGGATGCCCAGCATGACTGGAGTGTGGCGGTAACCTATGTCTGGCTGAGAGCCCAGGGCCGGTCCATTTCCCTTGGCATTATGGAGCCCAATCTCCATGTACAGAAATGGCATGTAGTAGGCTATCAACTGATACCATACAAATAAATGGACAGATGAATGGATGCATAGATGGATGGATGGATGCCAGGCGACCAAGGTGCCAGTAAGAGCTTCTGGCCACCACACAGCAGGAAGTGGGCTGTGGGTCAGGTCTTGGGGTAAAACAGAGCCATTGGAAGCTATGGGTCCCTTTCCTGCTGGGCCACAGAGTAGGATGGCTTGGTGCCACACAGGGTGACCAAGGTTTGGAGAGGACAGAGTGGGTGGGGATGGTCACTACCTGCTCACTCCCAGGACCCTCTGGGAGGTGTGGGAGCTGCAGAGGCTTTTCTGTCAAGAGGCAGAAAGACTTCATGAATATTTAATTAGGGAAGCAATGTGGCAGTCCGTTGAGGAGCATCTGGTGGGACTCTCCAGGGAGCTGGGAGCCCGCGCAGGAAGCAGGGCTGTGAAATTCGGAGGTGGTATGAGGGACTCCTGGCCCCCACCACTGAGGGCAGCTCTCTCCCTGTCACACACTGGCTCGGGTCATCCACTCCCGTTCTGGGCACAAGGACTTGCCATGGGGGTAGCTGTGGGGGTGGGTCATGGGTCAGCTCCCTGGTTCCCCCACACCATGGTTCCCTGTGCCCACTCTCCCCACCCAGGCCTGTGGCCAGGTCAGAGCTGCTCAGGGGCGAAGGTGTGGGGTCTGAATTTTCAGATGAGGCCACAGGCTCGGGCGAGACTGGGACCAGGGGCAGCCTACGGAGTCAGAGGAGTCCACCTGGGCTTGATAGGCTTTGGGCTGTGAAATGAGGCTGTGGTTGGGGCTCTCCCGCCTCTCATCACTGGAGGTAAGGTGGTCGGTCACCACTGCCTGCAGCCCCTCTGGTTCTAAAACCCCCTGCTGGGTACTCAAACCAGGGCTCACCTGGAACAGGGCAGCACCTACCCTGCTAGTGGGGGTGTCAGAGACAGTGACGGAGAGTCCTAGGGGCTGGGCCAGGAAGGAGCCCCCAATCTCAAAGACCTGGACAAACTCGTGCCAGTGCCAGAGCATGATTCACAGGACCCTCCTGGTCCACAGGAGGGCTCCTTCCTACGTGCTGAGGGGTGCCCATCCACTTCACAGCCAGCCAAGCTGAGGGTCTGAGACCTTAGGTTGCCTTCTTGTGTGTAGACCCTGAACTCAGCTCCTGGTCAGCACCCAGAGCCATCCCACTGGCTTCCAGGGGCTGGCCAGGCTGGGCCTGGGAACCCTCTTTGGAAGCCCCATCCCCTGCTGGTCAGGAAGGGTGGCCTACTACTGAGAGCCCCCGCTCTCTGCCCAAGTAGTCTTGTGGCTGGGCCTTGGACTGAAGCCTCAAAGCACTTCTTGTTCTATCTCCACCCACCTAACTCCGAATCTTCTGTTCCCTGTGCCCCTCAGCACTGGGTCACCCCAGCATTGCTCCCCCTCAGCCAGCCCAGACCTTGGAAGCTCCTCACTGGCCTCCTAAGCTAGGCTCCTTGGCCTTCACACTCTAGTAGCCCAAACCCTACGTGGCAGAGCTGAAACTGCCCACTGCTCAGGGGTGATGCCCACATCCTTGGGGTCCATGCCCACATCCTTCCCTGCCAAGGGCCCCCGGCCTCCTTGTGCAGTACCTTCTTTCTGGAGCTACTCTGGCTGCTCCAAGTATCACACAGTACAGCATCCAGCCTAGAGTCCTCTGAGTGGCAACAGTGTCCCTCTGCTCCTGCACTCCCAGCCTAAGGCATAAGTCCCTGTACCCTTTGCCTGATGTACTTGGAGGCTCTCTCCCACCTTCACTGTAGATCTTGCCCAGGGAGGGGTGGCTTGGCACAGTGGCTGGCAACACTCCACATGAGCCCTCTTACCACCACCTCCCAGCAAACAAGAAGCCCACATAGCCTCTCCTGCTTCCTTGGCCCTTTCTGCCCAGCAGGGCTTTGTCCTAGGAACTCCCCCATGCACAGCTCCTCCCCACCCGGGCAGCTTGCCCCCATGCCCTCGGCAGCTGGGCTCCTTGGCACAGCCGCCTGAGCTCCCTCTGATGGCCACATTTGGCTGTGGTCCCACCGGTCTGCACACAGGCACAGCCGTGCCAAGCCAGGCTGCAGGGCTCTGGGCAGATGGGAGGGAGGGAAGCCAGATGCTTCTCCTGGGATCTCCCAGCCCCTCCAGGTGTCACCCTGCAGCCCTCCTCCCATCCCCACCTGAGTCCCTGGGTTGGACTGCAAGAAGAAACAGACAGACATTCAAGGACGGTTTGGGGACACCGTTCCAAAATTGGGACAGAGAAGACCTTGCCCTAAGAGCCAGCAGGGCATGGGCTGGAGGTGATACAACCACAGGACCCCAGATGGAGGGGTCCAAGTACAAGAGGCAGAGGCGCTGCTGTGCCAGGGCGCCTGGGTGTGGTTGCTGTCCCCTCAAACCCTGATGCTACCCACACCCAGCCAGCCAGCCCTGCTTTATTTCCTCTGTCCTGCACCACGTGAAGGGCTCCCAGCCACCACACTTGGCCAACGCGGGCCCCAGGGTGATAGGCCACCTCCTGTGCCCATGGCAGCACACAGGAAGCCAGAAGGGAGGTCGAACGTGCTGGCCCTGAACCCTGCTGCACGCAGCCGTCCCTTGCAGGCTGCTGGGCCACATCACCCACACCCAGGCTGAGAGCCAGCCACCTGCCCAGTGAGCCCCAGTCCACTGTACCTGTGCCTTGCTGGTCACCACTGTCCACCTGCTCCCAGCTGGGTCCTCCACGGCTCCACTGCCAAGCGGCTGCTGCCTCCCCAGGACGGGCTGCTGGCGATTTTCTGTGGTTTTTGTTTATGGGTTTTGGCCCTGTGAGCCCACGGGTACCCAGGAGGCACCCAGCCCGCTGCTCGTCCATGGCAAGCGTCCATCTTCCCTCCGTGGCGGCTCTCACCTCTCCCTCCTCCTGTCCCCACAGTGCCAGCTCAGAGGCAACTGGCACGGACGGAGCCCGGCCAGCCTCTCGCAGCTGGGTGTAGCCACGCTTTTTTTTTTTTTTTTTTTTGTATTTTAAACACACACACATACTCGCACATGCACACACACACATGCCAAGCCCCCCGCCCCTGACAACATGCATCCCTTCTGTCAGGAACAGCCCCAGCCAAGAAAGCCCAGAAGCGGGCGGCGGCAGAGAGCTGGGCTGCCGAGCAGTAGAAACCCCAGCCCAAGCCCATCCCTTCCTCTCCCGTCACCCTCCTCTTACGTAAGAACTTCACATTTGTGTCGTACTTCGGAGCTTCCTGATTGGGTCCACCTTGTCACCACCCTGGTCTTCCACCCGCCCTGGCCCCAGCCACCCTGGCCTCCTGCCCAGCCCCCAGCCTCTGCCTTCCTGCTCCTGCTGCTTCCCTAGGTGTGTTTATTTATGGGGTGCCCACTGCAGGCCACATGCTGAGCAGCCAGCTAGGTGGACATGGGCCTGGCCTCCTGGAGCTGGCAGTCTAGCCAGGGACGTGATTAAACACGAGGGCTGCGAGGAGACATGCTTGCG
This sequence comes from Anoura caudifer, assembly GCA_004027475.1. Lineage (NCBI taxonomy): Eukaryota > Metazoa > Chordata > Mammalia > Chiroptera > Phyllostomidae > Anoura > Anoura caudifer. Next base: position 376,398 of record PVKU01000853.1, read on the forward strand.
CTATGATGTATGAGACTGGCTGTGAAGGATCCCAGAGAAGGATCCCAAGTGGACAAGAGGGTCAAGGCCAACCTCAGGCCAGGACAGACATGCAGGAAGAGGCCTTGATCAGAACTCCAGCGAAGAGGGCAGCAGGGGGATGGCGCCAGCTGTCTGCTCAAAGCCATTAACACCCTCTCCCTTGCTTATACAATCCCAGTGGGTGAGCCCACCCTCCACCAGGTCCCTGGAGCAGGAATTGGCTGATTCCAAGGATGAGAAAAGATTGGGGGCAGACACCCCTGTCATGGGGCCCCACCCTCCCCCTCCCTGCTCTGGATAAAGGCTGTGTGCCTCAAGGTAGAGCCAGAAGGAATGGTCTGGGTGACCCTAAGAGTGGCCATTCCACAGACTTCCCACCTCCCGCCTTCTCATCATCCAGGAAAAACAACCCTAATTGTAAGTCTCCTTGCCAAGTCTCCTGTGAGCCTGACAGGTGACCGACATCCTTGCAAACGCAGGTGGGAGGGAGGCACTGGTGGAAGGGTGTTGATACAGCCAGAGGGCAGATGTGAGGGGTCCTCTCAGGGTCTGGCTGGGCCATTCCGCTTGTGGTCCATTTGGAAACACTAAGGCCAGGTTGGCTCTGGGTCAAAGGTCACCCCAAGCCAACTCACCTGATGCAGACGGCCTCACCTGAACACCTCCCTGAAGCTGTGATTGGAAGGGGTGGTGGATGGACCTCTTGGCTCTGGGTGGTAGAAGCCTCTTGTAAGCCTCTATCTTCAGTTACCACTTTGCTTTTCTGGGTATTAATGTTTTTCTCACCAGTTACTCTAAGGACTTGACAACCTTAATTATCTTCAAAACTCCTTGAAGTGCCCCAAATGTACAAGGAGGAAATGCCACCACAGGATGCTCATTCTCCCTGGGGCTGAGGCCCAGTGCCACAGGGATGATTCTAAATCCCAAATAAGTGCTGGTTTTCAGCACTGAGTCGATGCTCACCCAAGCTCCAGCTACTGCTGGTCACAATTGGCATTTAGGCTCTGAAGTGACCCCCCAAGGGCAACCTCTGACCTCTAGGCCACTGGACCTTCCTCTCAGTAGGGTTTGCCCAGGCCGCACACTAGAGGAGGTTCTAGATGGAATGGCCCCACTTGGAGGCTGGCCCTTCAGACTTGCCTCCCTGAAGCCCCTCCTACCTACTGCCTTTCTGTGCTCACCGGGCCCCCTTTCTCCTCACTGCCTCCTTGCTGCTTCTGGAACATTCTGACAGCTCCTACTGAGGTACCAACTATTTCCAGATGTTTCTCCTTCATAGGGCCCAATGCCCCTTCTTCATTCAATGGTCTCTCACATGCCTCTCCCTGAAGAGGTCTTCCCTAACCATTCTTTTTTTTTTAATTATGGTAAAATACACGCAACAGTCACCACTGTCACCATTTGAAAGTGCACAATTCAGTGGCATCTAGCACATTCAGTATTGGGCACCCACCACCTCCTAATTCCACAGCACTTCTACCACCCCAAAAGGAAATCTGTTCCCATCCCCCGTCGCCCCCACCACCCCCGCTACCACAGACCAGCTTCCTATCCATGAAATTCCAAGCTCTGGGCATTTCACGTCCATGAAATCATCCACACGTAGCTTCCCTCTCTGGCGCAGCGTTTTCACAGCTTGTCCATGCTGTGGCCTGTGTCAGAGCTTTTTTCCCTTTTTTGGTGGCTGATTTGTCTCCTTTTTAAGTGGCCTGGCTGCTTATCCTCCTTGTAGGGTCCTGTGCTCTCCTTCCACACAGGTTAAGGGCTCTGTGTCTCTGGGAGGTGGGTGGGCCTGGCCCATGCTCCCTCCAGGTTAGCCAACCTCAGGATTTAGCTGTGGTGGGGCCAGACTCATCTGAATGAGAAAAGAAGCACTTTTAGAAACAGAGGATGCTCAGTCCCATGAGAAGGGCTCTGGGCATGGCTTAAGGGGTGGGAGGACTTCACATTTCCCATGTGTGAACGTAGAGCCCCGGGCTCAGTTGGGGTTGGGATGGTCATCCTATGCCAGTCCATCCCCCATCAGCCCCCTCTGCCCCACCAAGCTCTGTTTCCTGCATCCTGCAGGCACGTGATGGGCTGGAAGTACTCCTGGGGCTGCAGTGGCACCCAAGGTCTATGGCCAGGGTAGCAGCTGCCACTCTGCTAGGAGGGGACACCTGCTGTCTGGCCATGGTAGTGGGTTCCAGGACTGGGGCAGGTCTCCCATCTCCCTGCACCCATGCCCATTCTCAGTCATTGCAGAAGTGAAGGAAGGACGGCAGCAGAACATCCTGCTAAGATGAAATAAAAGGAACTCACTGATCACTGAGCTGGGAAGAGCCGATGTGGACACAGGGTAATAAAAGACCAGGTGTTTAGTGGGGTTGGGACTGGCCATCCTTAGGGCAAGGTGGGGGAGGGCAGCCACAATCTGACCACAGAACTACACCAGGCGCAGAATGACCCTGTCCCCTTTGGATGCCTGTGTGTGAGCCTGCTGGTGGCATAGCTGCCCCCACACTTGCCCATCCCCCACCCCCTTGGGATCCACCCATCACCCTGACAGATGGGCTGAAATAGAGGACCCCCAGCTGGGGTCAGCACCCTGCTGCCTGAGAGGCTTGTGCCTCATCCATCACTGGGGGCTGCTGGCAGGGCTGGCCATAGAAGCTGTCTGAGCCATCCAGGTGCATGCCTTTAGAGCTACCCAGTGGGTACCAAGTGCCTCTCACTCCCAGCCCCTCCCCAGACAGGGTAAGTGGGTGGGTGGCCGAGCCACACCTGCCTCCCTTGGCCCCCAGAAAACTGGCCAAGTGCCACCTTGGTAGAGGGGCTTCTTCTGGTGGTCGGGGTGCAGGAGAGATATTCCCCAGGGTGCCCTGGCTTGCCTACTGCTTACAGCTCTGCAGCCACCCTGGCCCCGGAGCTGTGCAGTGGGCAGAACCGAGAGGTGAGGGGGGAGGGGCTGTTCGCACTCTGGTGACCGCACATGCAGAGAGAGACATGCTGGCCAACAGCCTCCAACCAGATCCGATTTCTCTGAGGTGCAGCCTTGTAACATTGCACCTTTTGTAACCTTTTGTGCCTCAGTTTCCCCTAGCATATAACGACAGTACTCCTCACAAGTTAGGTGAGGCCTCAGTGGAACTCCAGACATAAATGTGGGAGCAGATGAAAACCCGTTTTCACATCTAAGTGCAGGATGGGCTGTAAGGGGTGTGCCTGCTTGCCTGCCTGCCATGTGCTCTCATGAGCATGCATGGGCATGCCCCAGAGTGACTGCATCTGTGGCTGAGCATGTGGACAGTGTGCCTGGGTCTTCCTTTCACATCCTCTGCCCCTGCTCCTTTTCACCATTGGGGTCCCACACGTTGGAAGAGATCTCGGGGATTGACCCGTCCAGCCCCGCAGGTAGTCATCAGCCCTGAGGTCGCCCAGCCCTGCCTTGAGCCCTTCCAGCTCTACTGGGTGTGAGCAGTGACACATCAGGGTGAGATGCTGCTCCCCAGGGTCTTGATGGCTATCCCCATCTCTCCAGACAGTATATAACAGGAGGACTTGGGCCAGTCCATGTAGCCTTTCTGGTTTCATGATCTTGTATTTATTTCGGTCATAGTTTTCCCTGAAAGTCTTGAGGAAGCATCAAGTACAGTAGTGACAGAGTAATTGCAGGCTTTCCTTCTCCTGTCCTATCTTCTCCCCTCCAGCCACTCAGGCCTTTGTGCTCTTCCTGGAACACACACTCCCAGCTCTTGCACCACCCAGGGCCTTCGCTCATATTCACCTGCCTGGAAGACTTATCCAGAAATCTGTGTGGCTCCCCTCACATCTTCCAGTTCTCTGCTAAAATGCCCACTTTGCAGCAACACCTTCACAGAGGAGCCTTCTCTATATTTCATACACGCTCAACCCCACATCTCTATTCTGCTTGATTTTTGCAGTACTTATTCATCTTCTTTGCTAACTGTCCCCCACTAGAATGGCAGCTCTGTGAGTGGGAGGGTCTTAGCTCTGCTCTAACTGCACCCCCCCCATCACACAATGGGTGCCAGGTGGAGACTGAATGAGTCAGATGAGGGAGAGCTCCCAGACAGGGTGGCCAGTCCCCATTCATGGAGCTCCCACCCCTCACAGACCCCGACCATTGTAGCTATGGGGACAGAGTTCCTGTGGACAGTGGTATCTCCCTGCCCTGTGGGAAGGCACCCCAGTGTGGCTGCCCTGGGGCTGGCCTGGGTGAGGCCTGTAAGGTGCTCCTTGGGGCTCACCCTGAGGCCTGGTTGGTGACACACAGGACTGACAAGAGGCAGGCATTATGGTACCAGCTCCTAGGATGAGTTCATATCTGTGGGGCACTTACCATGTGCCAACTACACCACCCCCTACCCCAGGTGGGCTTTACCTGCAGTCAGTTTTCCTAACATCCCTGAAATGCTAGCATGTTCTTGACACATGAGGAAACTGAGGCTTAGAGTCTTGGTGAGGGGCAGACATGAGTTCCAAGCCCAGGCAGTCTGATTTTGACACACTCCCAGCACCCCAGCCCCCTGCACCTACCTCTGCGGGTAGAGCCACATGGGCGCTCCCAGCTGGGGTTTATGGCTGTGTGTGCACATGTGTGCACTGGTTTATGTGAGCTAGATTGTGGTAGCATACTGATAAGCAAGTGCTGCAAAGAAAAAAAACATCAAAACGCCACTTTGCAGCATTTGCCAACTTCCAGGTGTGAGTCCTCCCAATGTGGCTGATTCCAAGCCCCAACATGACGTCATAAACTTGGAGAGGAAGGGGATGGACACCAACAATCCTCCCAAGCTGCTCTGAGCAGGCTCCAGAACCACAGGCTGCATGTGCCTACCCAAGCGTGTATGTGCCTCATAGTGCAGACAGCGGTGTGGTCACCTCTTCTGCAAGCTGGGTGTGAGACTTCGTTCAAGCCTTATTTTATGCCTGTCAGGAAAGTTTCATACTTTTCTGTCACATATTGGTTCTGCATTCACACCTGTGCTGGAAGTTTTCTAAGAAGGTTGTTGTTTTTCCTTAAGAAAGAAAGTTACATGGATGTGTTTAGGGTTGAAGAGGCATCTTGTCTGCAACTTACTGTCAATGGTCAGAAAAACATAATAATATGTTTATGTTGAGAAAAACTGGTAAAGAACTGCAGTAAATTAACAATTGGAGAAACTGGGTGAAAGGTGCATAGACATTCTTCACACGATTCCTCTAAATCATCTGCAGTTGGAAATTATTTCAAAATAGAAAGTTACAAAATAATAAACAAACATGCCTCCCAAGTAGTGAACGATAATGTTATGTAATGGAATTTTCTCCTTTGGTGTGTTGATATAATGAATAATTTGAACTATTTAAATAGATTTCCTAATATTGAACTATCCTTGGATTTCTGCATGAACCACGTTTGGTCACACTACAGTATTCTTCACTGCACTGCTAAATTCAGTGTCTAGTATTTGTTTCCAGTTTGTTTGGTTTATATCCATAGTAAGAGCAGTCTGTGGTTTCTTCTTTTTTTGTGTTTGCTTCATTTTGATACCAGGATTAGGCTATCTTCGTAAAATAAATCAGGAATTGATGTTTCTTGCCAGAAGAACTGCCTGTGAAAACTTCTGAGCCTAGTGCCCTCCTTGGAGTAACTTTTAAATTATTTTTTCAATTTCTTCCTTGGTTCTGGTTCTGGTTCAAGTTCTGGTTCTGGTTCTGGTTCTTGTGTGTTTGCACTTTCTACTTCTTAAAGTCACTTCCCATTTCTACCAAACTATGTATTTCAATAATATTTTAGAATGTATTGGGATAGAATTATGCATATTCTCTTGTGTTTTTCAACCTCTTAATTATCCCCTTTTTAAAAAGATATAAAAAAGATATATCCCCTTTTTTATTCTGCACTGTGTGCCCCAGCTTCTTATTTTCTGGATTAGATTAGGTGTAAATTAAACTATTTGATTGCTTGTTTAGTCAATTTCTCTTAATCAAACAGCTGCATTTTTCAATATGACTTTTTCTGTTACTTATTTTTGTGCTTTATTTATTTATTTATTTATTTATTTATCTATTTTGCCTGGGTTTATTTTTTCTTTTCTAACTTTTAATTCAGATGCCTTTTACCCCACACTTAGTAATGAAAATATTTCAGAGCACCACGATGTCTCTTTTAGTCTAATCTGAACTATATCCTATAAGTATAAAAATCTAGGAACTTCATCATTTACTAGGTGTTTTGTAATTAAAGTTTTGGTTTTCTTTTGGTTAAGATAATCAGTTAGGTTATCTTTTAAATTCCAATGGAGAATTCTAAAACCCTTTTAATTATTAATTTAAAATCATCACTGTTGGTGGGAATGTAGACTGGTGCAGCCACTGTGGAAAACAGGATGGAATTTCCTCAAAAAAAATGAAAATGGACCTGTCTTTTGACCCAGCAATTCCACTGCTAGGATTATATCCTAAGAACCCTGAAACACCAATTCAAAAGAACCTATACACCCCAATGTTCACAGCAGCACTACTTCTAACAGCCAAGATTTGGAAACAACCTAAGTGCCCATCAGTAAATGAATGGCTTAAAAAAACCCACCTGCGGTACATATGCACAATGGAATAATACACAGCAGTAAAAAAAATAGGGAATTCTTACCTTTTGTAACAGCAAATATTGAAATGGAGACTATTATGCTAAGTGAAATAAGCCAGTTGGGAGGAGTTATGGCCAAGATGGAGGCATAAGTAGACATGCTTTGCTTCCTCACACAACCAAAAGAAAAATAATGACCAATTTAAAAACAAAAAACAACCAGAACTGCCAGAGGATCAAACTGCATGGAAGTCCAACAACCAAGGAATTAAAGAAGAAATGTTTATCCAGACTGGTGCACCAAGACAAAGAAATATGGCCCAAATGAAAGAACGAATCAAAACTCCAGAAAAAGGACTAAACCACAAGGAGATAGAAAACCAATCAGATGCCGAATTTAAAACATTGGTAATCATGATACCCACAGAAATGGTTGGGTATGGTCACAAAATAGAGGAAAAAGTGAAGGCTATGTAAAGTGAAATAAAGGAAAATGTACAGGGAGCAAACACTGATGGGAAGGAAGCTGGGACTCAAACCAATAATTTGGAACAAAAGGAAGAAATAAACATCCAGCTGGAACAGAATGAAGAAACAAGAATTCAAAAACATGAGTAGAGGCTTAGGAACCTCCAGGACAACTTTAAACGTTCCAACATCTGAATCACAGGGATGCCAGAAGGAGAAGAGGAAAAACAAGAAATTGAAAACTTATTTGAACAAATAATGAAAGAAAACTTCCCCAATCTGGTGAAGGAGCTAGACTTGCTAG